>QRDG01000553.1:344396-864507 GCA_012064385.1 Puccinellia tenuiflora | reverse complement strand
CATTACAACTGTCCAACGAGAACCGCCTAATCGTGTCACATGGAAATGGACTAGAACTCGATTTTGTTGCCCTTGTAGCAAAGTTCTCTTCTCTGGACATGTTTCTCATGAAATCAAGAACCACACTATGAACTGTACACCCCACTGCTTGATCATCTTCATAACTGAACACCGGCTGAATCAGTCTCCTACTGATCAGCTCGTTGAAGTACCTCTCCCCTGTTGACCACAAGCATTCTTCATCTCCTTTGGGAATTAATCCTTCAGCTCCCCATAGCCATATCAAATAATATTTCTTGATCGTTAAATATTCCCCAAAAATACTCATCAGGTACATAAAGCACAAACTTGCAGGTGGATAAAAATCAGCAAAACTGATGTGCAGTATCTTGGTCATTCCACAAAAGGTGGAATACTGCTTCAGTGATGAGTAAATAGATTCCCTAAGCCTCTTATGTTCTGCCGGTGCCTTAGATTTCTTGGTTAATAAAAGGCCAGCTGCAATAACTACGGCCAATGGAATTCCATCACACATTTTCAACATGTAACAAGAATTTGCTTCAAAGCATGCGCACTTTTATTCTTCTTGAAGATTTATTGTTTTATTAAGAAATAAGATTCTGGAGTTCTCCATGTTAAGTGCATCCATTTCGTAGACAAGATCGTTAGGATAGCTATAACAAGATCTGCCTAAATTCATGATGCAAGTCGTTGTCAAAACCCTACTTTCAAGATTAGTTGGCTGAGCACAATTGATAATTTCCCACGCCCTTGTACTCCATATGCCATCAAATACGATGAAGTACCTAACATATAGATATAAAAATGAAGTTATAGGTGTACATACAAAGTAAGTATTATCTAAAATGGTATAACCAATTTAAAGTACACGACTCTTTGGAAAAAGTTGATACTGTAATGAAAATTACAACAAACATAGTAGCAAATTCTCAACTACAATCAATTTAGCGGCAACCGATTTCTGGGGCAAGTCTAGTTTGTTTCCTCTCACAACAGTTCCTTCCAAACCATGGAAGACAATATTGTACATTAGGTCCTAAACTGGAGAAATGAATACCCCTCATGCCATCTATTTCACCTCAAGCTTTTCTGCTGAATATTCCAGGGTGACTATTATGTATATGTATTGTTATATCTCCAAAATAAGTATCACGTAGTTGTTGGGAATATTGTCGGCACAGTGGAAACCAGGGTACCACGGGCCGGCCTGCCAGGGTCCACAAGATCCTTCAGAAGATTTCGTTAAGGACCAGGCTCTCCAAGCCTGGCGAGCCTCGCGAGGGTTTTTCCTCGCGAGGGACCTTTTCTCCTCGCCGAGGGTTTTCCTCTCTTGGCGAGGGACCTCTCCTCGAGAAGGCGTCTCGGACGCCACCAGCAATTCTGCTAAGGACCAAGCCGAAAGGCTCGGCGAGGCTTTTTGCCTCGCGAGGCTTCCTTCCCCTCGAGCCAGCTCTGCCTCCTCGGCAGAGCGCACATGGGTTCTGCGCCCATGTGCAGAGTGACGCGCGCGCCTGCGCGCGGTGACGACGACGCCGCAGTTGCCGTTTCCATGTATAAAGAGTCAACAAAGCAGCAGCAAGCAAAGCGGACAACGAGTATTGCCACTTTGGTGATAAGGGAACCGTCTGCAGCTACGCTCCAAGGGCGACGTCACCGTGGGACCCGTTCCACCTCCGCAGCGCCAGCCCACCGTCCTGGTTGGCCGGTGGCCTTTTTCAGCTTTGGTGACGCCGCTCCCCTGCCGTGGACCGCGTCCATGGACTCTACCTTTATGGTGGACTCTACCTTTATTGTGCACCGCACCTCCTCCTTCGTCGCCTTGTGGTAGCCCTTCCCGCCCGAATGTTTGGGCGGAAGAGGCCCGAGACACCTATAAAAGGAGGGGGAGCCCGTTCGGGCAAAGGGTTCAGACTCTGGCTGGTTCGAAGGTTCACAAGCCAAAACCCTAGCCATTGTAGCCACCTCGAGCTCGCCAAGCTCACTCTGTACTGAAACCTCTCCAAGCAAGTGCAATACAACTTCAAGCAGGACGTAGGGGTTTTACCTCACCTAGAGGGCCCTGAACCTGGGTAAGATCGAGCGTCTATCTCTGCAGTGTTGTCCCGCAGCGAGTCCGACGAGCACCGTCGCCGGAGCACGTTGAGGGTTGTTTGATTCCGCGTTCAGCCCCTTACTCGATCCTTCGAGAGACACCCCCAGTTCCTGGGACAGTTCTCCGACATTTGGCGCGCCAGGTAGGGGGCTGAGGCGCATCTTCAACCTCGACACCGCCATGGCCGGCCCTTCTCGCGCCGAACGACTCGCTCGCCGGACGGCCAGCGCCGCCACCGCTCCTCCTGCCGGCAACCCGCGCGGCCGCCCGCGCGGGAGCGCCGCTCCGGCGCGCCGCGTCGACCCCGAGCCCCGCATCGAGCACCCGGAGGACGACGACATCGACCACGCTGAGGACGACCTCGGCGAAGAGGAGGCCTCCTCCCTGCACCCGTCGCGGGACCGTGCTGCCTCCTCGCTGGGCCGCCCTGCGCCCAGCCCGGCGACTGCGCTTCTCATGGCGCAGGAGCTGCTGCAGTACCGTCCCACGCCGGAGGCTCAGGAGGCCTGGCTCAACCGCGTCTCCGAACTCATCGGCGCCGCTCGCGCCGCCGCACCCGCACCGTCTCGTTCCCTGGTTCCTTCTGCGCTCGTGGGGGACGTGGCGCACGGCGCACCTCCCGCGCCTCCTCGTCACCCCGCGCCCGCTCCAGCTCCACCGGTTCCACCGCAACCTGCTCCAGTGGGGGCTCCCCCTCGCGACGGCCGCGCTGCATCGCACGCGTCATCGCCGCACGACTGCCAAATCGTGCAGCGAGCCCCCGAGGACGCACGCGTGAGCATCGAGCGCGGGCAGGACCGCCGCAACCGCGCCGTCCAGGACGTCGCCACCGCTGGGCGCCACCTCCGCGCCACCCTCGCCAACGGCACGGTCACCTACGGCACGACGGCCGCGTTCACTCGCAGCCTCCGTCGCGTCGTCTGGCCGGTCAAGTTCAGGCCGGACCTCCCCCCGCGCTACGACGGCAAGAACAACCCCCTGGAGTTCCTGCAGCTCTACACTCTGGCCATCCAGGCCGCCGGGGGCGACGACAGGGTCATGGCGAACTGGTTCCCCATGGCCCTCAAGGACTCTGCGTCCTCGTGGCTCACCAACCTCCCCGCCGAGTCCATCAACACCTGGGAGGAGCTCTGCCGGTGCTTCGTCGCCAACTTCAAGGGCACGTACGAGCGCGGCCTCACCTACAACGACCTCCGCGCCGTGCGCCAGAAGCCTGGCGAGACCCTCCGCAAGTACATCCAGCGCTTCAGCCAGGTGCGCAACAAGATCCCCAACGCCACCGACGCGCAGGTCATTTCGGCCTTCCAGGCTGGGGTCACGGATGTGCGGATGCTCGAGAAGCTTGGCATCCACGACAACATCACCACCGTCGTCAAGCTCTTCGACTTGGCGGACAAGTGCGCCAAGGCTGAGGAGGGCCGCTTGTTCGTCAAGAACGAGCCAGGGGACTCCGCCGAGGGGTCCAAGAAGAAGAAGAAATCCACCGAGAAGCGCAAGACCACTGCGGTCCTCGCGGCTGAGCCCGACGCCAAGCAGCCTCGCCAAGCTGCCACTCCAGCCGCAGGGCCCGAGAAGAAAGATGATCGTCCCTTCTGCATCTACCACAACAGGCACTCCCACGCCACCGAGGACTGCTACGACCTCAAGAGGCTTCGCGAGGCTCGCGAGGCTCGCGAGGCAAATGATCGGCAGCAGGGCCGCGGAGGCCGCGGCGGCCGCGGGGGGCGACGCTGGAACAACAACAACTACAACGACAACTACCAGCAAAACCCCCAGGCCAACGCCGTCCAACCCGCGAACGACAACCTGCCTGCCGAGGCTGACGAGGGCTACCAGGTGCCTCGCGGGGCTGCTTGCATCCTTGGCGGGGCTCAGGCCCCCCGCTCCAACCGCCACTTCAAGCAACTCGCTCGCGAGGTCGCGGCAGCCCTTCCCGGGGTTGAGGCCTCCAGGCCCCTCAAGTGGTCCCAGTGCCCCATCACTTTCGACTCCAGCGACCACCCCAAGTCCACCTCGACTGTTGGCACCATCCCGCTGGTCTGCACCCCCACCATCAACAACATCGCCGTCTCCAAGACGCTCATTGATGGGGGTGCCGGCCTCAACGTCATCTCCGTCGAGACATTCGAGAAGCTGCAGGTGCCCTACGAGCGGCTCATGCCCACCAGGCCCTTCTCTGGGGTGACAGAGGGCCTCACGACTCCTCTGGGACAGGTGAGGCTCGCCGTCACTTTCGGCACCCAGGCCAACTACCGCACCGAGCTGATCGACTTCGACGTCGCGCACATCGGCCTGCCCTACAATGCCATCCTCGGCTACCCCGCCCTCGCCAAGTTCATGGCGGTGACCCACCACGCCTACAACCTCGTCAAGCTCCCTGGCTCGGGTGGCACCATCGTCATCCGCGGCGTGGTCTCGGACGCCTTGTACGCTGCGCAAGCGGCCTACAAGGCTGCTGCGGTGGCGTCACCCGCTGACGAGGATGAGGAACCCCTCCCGAGGCCCCCCGCGAAGAAGAAGCAGCTGTTCTCTCAGGAGAAGGCTGCGACGAAGCAAGTGCCTCTTCAGGCAAACGGCTCGGGGGCTAGCGTCACCATCGGCGCCAACCTGCCCCCAAATAGGAAAGCGCGCTCGTCGCCTTCCTCAGGGCAAACTCTGACATGTTCGCTTGGACACCGTCAGATATGTCCGGAGTACCGAGGGAGGTGATCGAGCACCACTTAGCCGTGTGTCCAAACGCACGCCCCGTCAAGCAAAAAGCGCGGCGCCAGGCGCCAGAGAAGCAAGATTTCATCGTCAAGGAGGTGGAAAAGCTGAAGAAGGCCAGCATCATCAAGGAAGTGGTCCATCCCACTTGGCTCGCCAACGGTGTGGTCGTCCCCAAGCACACCGGAGGAAGCCGCCTCTGCATCGACTTCACCGACCTCAACAAGGCCTGCCCCAAGGACCCCTATCCCCTCCCGAGGATCGACCAGATCGTGGACTCCACCGCCGGCTGCGCGCTCCTCTGTTTTCTGGATGCCTTCTCTGGTTACCACCAGATCAAGATGGCGAAGGAGGACGAGGAGAAGACAGCATTTCTCACCCCTTGTGGTGTGTTCTGCTACGTCTGCATGCCCTTCGGCTTGAAGAACGCCGGCGCCACTTTCCAGCGCCTCATGAGGATCGCCTTGGGGCTCAAATGGGGAGGAATGCAGAGGCCTACGTCGACGACATCGTCGTCAAGACTCGCGAAGAAAGCACGCTCATCCAGGACCTCGAGGAGACCTTTGCCAACCTGCGCAAGGTCAACATCAAGCTGAACCCCGCCAAGTGCGTCTTCGGGGTCCCTTCAGGCAAGCTCCTCGGGTTCCTGGTATCCCACCGCGGCATCGAGGCCAACCCCGACAAGATCAAGGCCATAGAGCAGATGCAGCCTCCTCGTCGCCTCAAGGACATGCAACGCTTAGCGGGATGTATGGCCAGCCTTGGCCGTTTCATCTCCAAGTTCGGCGAGAGGGCGCTGCCATTTTTCAAGATCATGAAGAGGTCCGGTCCCTTCAAGTGGACCCCTGAAGCAGCAAAGGCCTTTGAGGACCTGAAGAAATACCTGGCGAGCCCACCCATCATGGTTGCCCCACGCCCTCGCGAGCCTCTGAAGCTGTATCTTGCAGCCACTCCTCAGACGGCAAGCGCGGTCTTGGTGGCTGAAAGGGAAGAGCCAGTCCTCGCCAAGCAGACCTCCGCCTCGCCAAGCCCAGAACCCCCCGACAAGGAAGCACCCTCGTCAAGCCTCCAGCCTCACGCCGAGCCTCTACAGGCAGGGCCTCAAGAAACCCTCGCCGAGGACTCCACCAAGCCTGGAGAGGAGCCAGCCGCTGCCACGCCAACGACTACCCTCGTCGAGCATCCCGTCTACTTCGTCAGCACAGTGCTGCGAGACGCTCGCGAGCGCTACCCCATGCAGCAAAAGCTCCTCTTCTCGCTCCTCATCGCCTCCAGGAAGCTGCGCCACTACTTCCAGGGTCACCCCATCAAGGTGGTCACCTCATACCCCCTGGAGCAAGTCCTGCGCAACCCAAATGCAACAGATCGCGTCGCAGGCTGGGGCATCGAGCTACAACCTTTCGAGCTGGAGTTTGACACCACCAGGGTCATCAAGGGCAGGGCGCTGGCCGATTTCATGGCCGAGTGGACGGACACACGCGAAGAAGAGCCTCAAGAGGAGGAAGCCACAGCCTCAGGTGGGACGGAACCAGGCCACTGGACCATGCATTTCGACGGCGCCTTCGCGGCCCGGAGTGCAGGGGCTGGTGCCGTCCTCACCTCACCAACAGGCGACAAGCTCTACTACGCCGTCCAGCTGTGCTTCAAGGACAACGACAAGGTCTCCAACAACATTGCTGAATATGAAGGCCTCCTCGCCGGGCTCAGAGCCGCCATCGCCCTCGGCATCAAGCGCATCCTCATCAAGGGCGACTCCCAGCTCCTCGTCAACTTCTCCAACAAAAGCTACACGCCTAAGGACACCTACATGGTGGCCTACCTTGAAGAGGTACGCAAGCTGGAGAAGCACTTCAGGGGCATGGAGCTCAAGCACATCCCGCGAGCAGAAAACCAAGAAGCAGATGAAATCGCCAGGCGAGCAGCAAGAAGAGAAGCCCAGAAGCCTGGAGTGTTCGAGGAGAGACTCACCAAGGCCTCGGTCAAGCAACCAGTGGTCAACATCAGCATCGACGAGGAGCTCCCACCAGCCCCATCAAGTGGAGCACCAAACTGCGGGCTCCCCTCTGGCGATCGCTTGCTGCTGACTCTGGTACGCCAAGACACTGGTTGGATCGACGAGATCAAGAACTACCTGCAAGACCGAGTCCTCCCCGAAGACGACGCAGAGGCCGAAAGAATTGCTCGCCAGGCCAAGTCCTACTGTCTCCACGACGGAGACCTGTACCGTAAGCGCCCCAATGGGGTTGCCTTGCGGTGCGTCCCTGCCGAGGAAGGCCGCCAGCTCATCAACGACATCCACAGTGGAGAGTGCGGCCACCATTCTTCCTCGCGCACCCTTGCAGGCAAGGTCTTCCGGAGTGGCTTCTACTGGCCCTCAGTGCTTCAAGATGCAGCTGCCATCGTCCAATCCTGCGACGCATGCCAATTCCACGCCAAGCAAATCCACCAGCCCGCGCAAGGACTCCAGACGATCCCGCTTTCCTGGCCGTTTGCGGTCTGGGAGCTGGAACTCCTAGGACCCTTCCCACGAGCGCTCGGGGGCTACCGCTACCTCTACGTCGCCATCGACAAATTCACCAAGTGGCCTGAGGTGGAACCCGTGCGCACCATACCGGCGAAGTCGGCGGTGAAATTCATCAGGAGCTTGGTCTGCCGCTTCGGCGTGCCCAACCGCATCATCACCGACAACGGCTCACAATTCATCAGCGGCGCCTTCAAGTCATACTGCGGCAGCCTCGGCGCCCAAATCTGCTACGCCTCGGTGGCGCACCCACGAAGCAACGGGCAGGCTGAGCGAGCCAACGCCGAGGTGCTCAAGGGCCTCAAGACGAGAAGCTTCAACCGCCTCAAGGCCAGCGGCAAGCACTGGATCGATGAGCTCCCCTCGGTGCTCTGGTCCATCCGCACCACGCCAACAAAGCCAACTGGTGAGACGCCGTTCTCCCTCGTCTATGGTGCTGAAGCCGTCCTCCCCAGCGAGATCACTCATGGCTCTCCACGAGTCTTGGCCTTCAAGGAGGCTGAGCTGGACGAACTCCGCAACGACGACCTGCTGCTGCTTGAAGGGCTCCGCCGCAATGCGGCCCTGAGAGCGGCAAGGTACCAGCAAGACCTCCGTCGCTACCACAGCCGCCACATCCGCCCGCGCACTCTCGAAGCAGGAGACCTCGTCCTGAGGAGAATCCTCTCCAGGGCAGGCCTCCACAAGCTCTCGCCAATGTGGGAAGGCCCCTACAGAGTCGTGCACATCGCCAGGCCTGGCTCCGCGCGGCTCGAGACGGAGGACGGCATCCCTGTCGCCAACCCCTGGAACATCCAGCACCTGCGCAAGTTCTACCCCTGATCGCCCTCGGCGAGCAACTTTTTGCATCAAGGGAGAGCCACGCGCCATCATCCTCCACGAGGAAAAATTTCGGGCTCCCCTCTCTACTACACGCTGCCGCGGGCCGTTCGAGAAGACTCCCAAGCCACCGCGCCTCGGCAAGGTGACTTCTTCAAGCACCATGCCTTGGCGAGGTGGATCCCCATGCCCAGCCATGGTGGACCGCAGGCTCTACAAGCCACCCCCGCATAGGGGCCCCCTCTGAGCTCTCTCTACATGCGTCGCCCCGAGCACGCCCCCTCGAGAGTCTCAGCCACAGCATGTGGAACCCCATGCCTGACATGGCGGATTTTTTGTGTTTCTGGCCACGCCAGTGTAATGAACCTATGTTTCAGGTCAATTTGAACCTTTGCGCTCTGCGCCAGCATATGTGGTTGCTTCGGTAAGCCTTTATGTTATTGCTGTTTCATCCTTGCTCGTATGATCCCTCCTGTGTATCTCGCGAGCGGGGGCTAGCATGGTGCCATGCCACGGGAGCATCCCGGCAGCGCCTCAAACCCAAGGGATCCGAGCTCTGAACTCACGGGTCAGCTTTCATGCACGTCAACTCCCAAGGAGCTCTGAACTCATGAGCCGGCTCCCGTGCACGTCAACTCACCAAGGACCTTGGTGCCTGTTCTCCTCGCGAGACACTCATGAAGGAACCTACGAGCGCGCATAAGTTCTAGCTATGTATTGCTTGCGGGTACGCCTATCTGTCAAACGCAGGAAACAGGTCAATCAGGGAACCAACACCCTCTCCAAGGAAAAACACCTCGTCAGGGAACCAACACCCTCTCCAAGGAAAAACACCTCGTCAGGGAACCAACACCCTCTCCAAGGCGAAAACACCTCGTCAGGGAACCAACACCCTCTCCAAGGAAAAACGCCTCGTGAAGCTAAGTCCAAACACTTGGTTGAAATTCTTTTCGCTGGTTTTCGTCCCTCGAGCCTCTTTTCTCTCTCCTGCGCCTCATGGGCTGCTTGCACGTTAAAGGGGAGCCCCAAGCATCGCGACTTGGGAGCTCTTACCTCTTGAGGCCTCACGCACCCCCCGGCCTTGTGGAGCCCTGACTCTCACATACCGAAGCGGCGGTGGTGTAGCGCTAAGAGAGGGTCCTAAGACGTAGAGCGAAAAATACATGAAAGGGAAGACAAAAGCCTCACGAGGGATATACACCAAGCAAACACAGCTTAAAGAAAGTCTTTACAAAAGCCATTAGAAAAGAAATACTAAGATAATTCGTGCCCCTGCACGTCCAGATACAGGAAGAAGAGCTCAGGCCGTCGCGCCTCCTGAGGTGCCCGCTCCGTCCACGGCAGCCTCCACCTCCTCCTCCAGGGCATCCTCCTCGTCGTCGCCTTCGACCACGACTTGGTCGAATTTCTTGGCGTACGCGTTGGCGGCCTCCCGCGCCTTGTTGCTGATGACGCCCGGCGGCGCCATCACGTCCTCAAGGTCAAGTGAGGGCTGGAGTCTCACGAGGTTGCTGAAGATGCGGGTGGAGGCGATGACGAGGAGATCACGGCTCTCCTCCACGACGCGCTCGTCGAAGCCCTTCGCGACCCCTTCAAGCTTCCCGAGGAATTGCTCGAAGAAGAACGAGTACGCCGCCTCGTCGTCGGTCCCTGCGGAGAAGGGGGGAACCTCGATCCTGAAGTCATCCCCAATGGCGCGCGCGCGGTTCACCAAGCTTTGGAGAATGCCCTGGCGCTGGCGCGTCATGGACTGGCCAATCTGGCGCTGGTCCCGTGCCCGCTCTGCGAGATTCGCGGCCGGCCCCACCTGCTGTCGGAGCTCGTCCAGGTCTCTCTCCAGGGCGATGGCGTTCCCCTCTGCGCGAGCCTGGGCCTCCCTGGCGCTCTCAAGGCAGGAGGCCATCCGCTTCTCCTCCTGCTCGAGCTCCTGGATGCGGTCCTGGAGCTCCTTGCGCTTCGCTTTGAAGCGGTCCTCCTGTTTCGTGGCCTTCTCGTTATAGTCCTTGGAGAGGCTTTCGCGGATAAGGTCAACCCTGGTGTCGACCTCCTCCTGGATCCTCTTCTGCTTCATCGCGAAGTCGGCGTTGGCCTTCTCTTCGCGCTGCGCGTAGGTGGCCTCGCTCTGGGCCACCAAGCCCTCACGGGCCTGCAACTGCCCCTCGCGGGTTGCCTGATCCTTCTCAAGCAGTTGGACCTGCTCCTCGCGCTGGCACAGCTCTTTCTCGCGGAGGGAGAGCTCACCCTTGCGTCGCGCCAGCTCCGCCTCGCGCGGCGCCAGCTGCCCCTCGCGAGCATCCAGCAGCCCGCGGAGCTCCTTCAGGCTGGCCTCCACAACCTTGGAGTCCGCAATGAATTTCTGCTCCGCGGCCGCTATCTGCTGCTGCTTGGAGGCAGTCTCCACCTCGAGCGCTTCCCGGGCGGCGTCCAGTTGGTCCATCACCTCCTCCGCCTCCCGCTTGACGCTGTCGCGGGTCTCCTTGGCGAAGCGAAGGGCCTCTTGGCGTTCCGCCTGGGCCGCCGCGTCCTGCCGGCGGCACAACTCCACCCTCTCGTGGAGGAGGGCCCAGGCCTCGCCAAGCCTTGACCGCTCCTCCGCTATGGCGTTTTCTTCTTCGGCGAGCTGTGCCCCCAGCTCGTCGAGCGCCCGCCGCGCCTGGTCGAGGACGACTTGGCGACGGACTGCATGGCGCCGCGGCTCCCGCCGCGCCAAAGTCCCCGCACCACTGCTGGGTGCGGAGGCCTCGATCCTTGTCGAGGCGCCCGAGGCTTCCTGCCTTGGGCTCGCTGCCGCCTCTGGTGCGGCCCGGGGGCTCGTGGGGGCGCCTCCCTCGTTGCCCGCTTCAGGTGCCCTCTGGGGGCTGGGCGTCCTCTCGCCCCCAGCTCCGGCGCCTGTGGGCTCCGGAGGTGCTTCTGCCTCCTGCTCCTCAGGGGCGCTTCCTGCCCCTTCCGTGGCGGCCGCGTCCGTCACGGCCTCGGGCGCGTCGGCCCCTCTGGAGGGAGCCTCCTCCTCTTCTGGAGGCGGCTCCAAGACGATTTCCTCGTCCATTCTTTCCTCCTCCGTCTCGAGCTGGACGGGAGGAGTAGACGCCCCAGTTGGCGGCGGCGGCGCCACCTCTTCGGCCACCTCCTCCGCGCGGCGCTCCGCCACGGGAGGAGTCGCAGCTCGAGCCGACGACGGCACCGCTTCTTCAGTCACCTCCTCCGCGCGGCGCTCCGCCACGGGAGGAGTCGCCGCCCGAGGTGGCGACGGCGCCGCCTCTTCGACCACCACCTCCACGCGGTGCTCGCTCGTGGGAGGAACAGCCACCTGCCGCGGCTCGTCAGCCGCGGGCGTCTCCGCGACGACGCTGGTGGTCTCTCCAAGCTTGCGGAGCCGCCGCCTCTTTGGCTCCGCAGGTTGCCTGAAAGGAAGACAAGTTGAAGATCCTTCAAGGGGGTTTTCCAGAAGCAAAATGATAGAAGAAAAAGAAGAGTCAAGGCTTACTCGTCGGCCATCACCCACACCCTCTTCTTCGCCTTGGGCGGTTGGGTGTTGCTTGCTCCGGCCTCCTCTTGAGGCGCCCTTGCCTCCTCGCGAGGAGTGCTCCTCTCGGTCGCGGCTCTCCTGTCGTGGATGGCCTTGGAGCGGGGCTCGCAGCATCCTCCCCCGCCGCCGCTCGTCTCCTCCTCCTCCTCGACGCATCGGGAGCGGGCGACGCGGAAGGCATCCTCCTCATCGCTGGAGGAGAGCACCTGGAGGTCCACCTCGGCGGGAGCGCGCCTTGAGGAGCCGGCGGAGCCTCTCGAGGGGTTGGTGCCTCTCGACGCCTCATCCTCGCCAACGGGGTCGGTGCCCCTCGAGGCCTCGTCCTCGCCGAAGGGGTCCTCGCCTCTCGAGGCCTCTTCCTCGGCAGACTCTTCGACCTCCTCCGGCTCCGGAGACTCGTCCATGTACTCCGGCTCCGCCGCCCACGGGTTGGGACGAGGCCCGCGGTGCCCTGCGGGCACAATTCCCCACTCATCGAACACGGGCATGCACTGGCGTTGCTCCTCGATGCTCTCCTCGGCGAAGCTGATGAGCGGCCGGGCCTCCTCGTTGGCAGGAGACGGGATCTCCGTCGTCACGAAGAGGACCCCCATGACCTGGCGCAGCACCTCAGGCGCGAAGCCGTCCGAGCTCAGCCGCATCGCGTCCCCCTGCCTGTGTACCGCCACACCGGCTCGGAGTGCCACTGGAGAGGAGCGATCCGGCGCCTCGTGAAGTCTCTTGCCACCATCTGGCCGGTGACCCCTGCCTCGCGGATGCGCCGGATGCACTCGTACACCGCGTCAAGCCTCGAGCCCCTGAAGTCAGCGCTCGCCCAGCGCGCCCACTTCCTCGGGGGCCCCTCGGGCACCTCCAGGAGAGGGTTTGTCTTCTTGGCGTCGACGAAGAGCCACCGCTCGCGGAATTTCTCCACCTTCTTCGTCACCTTGGTGATGGCGTTCTCACCGCACCAGGCGATGGGAATGTAGTTCTCGCTCCTGGCGGCGGCGATGCGAAAGGAGACGCAGCCGAGCCGCTCGTTGGGGGCGGTGCTCCGGAGGGAGTAGAAACTACGGAAGAGCGCCACCGAGGGACGGATGCCGATGTAGGCCTCGCAGAGGTGGGCGAAGATGGCGAGGATGAGGATGGAGTTGGGATGAAGATGAAGCAGCTGGATCTGGTACACCTCCAGAATCGACAAGAGGAATTCGGAAAACGGAGGGACAAGACCGGCGTAGAGAGTGTGGAGGAAGATGGGGTAGAACCCCTCGGTGAGCCTGCTGCCGGCCGGCCTCATCTCGGTGGCGCCGTGCTCGTTGGTGCTCGCCGCCGCCAGGTGGCGCACCTTTGCTATCACCGCCGCGGTGACGCGGGTCCGCGGCAGCGCCCCCTCGAGAGCAGCACCGCGCGCCACCGCCGCCGACGTGCCGGCCCGCATCGCGGCCTTGCCCTTCGGGTCGACGTTGTTTTTCTTGGGCGCCATTGGTCGCCGGAGAAGGAGATGAAGACCCTGGAGTTGGAGTGCTCTGGGAAGAAGGAGCTGTTTGGGGGAAGAGTGCGGCGGAGTTATGGGAGAAGTGAAGGGCGCAGTCTGCGCGCCCAGGCTTTATTGACCGGCTCCCGAGTCGTGGCGGGCCCCGCCACGTCGCCCGTTGGAGCCGAGGAGATCGTGGCCGCGGGCGCAACCGCTGCGCCCCACGTGTCACGGCCCCGGCAGGCACCGTTGGGCCCTCGACGCTTCGCCTTCATCCATGGGCCTCGGCGTGCCCATCGCGGGCCCGGGGGCTACTGTCGGCACAGTGGAAACCAGGGTACCACGGGCCGGCCTGCCAGGGCCCACAAGATTCTTCAGAAGATTTCGTTAAGGACCAGGCTCTCCAAGCCTGGCGAGCCTCGCGAGGGTTTTTCCTCGCGAGGGACCTTTTCTCCTCGCCGAGGGTTTTCCTCTCTTGGCGAGGGACCTCTCCTCGAGAAGGCGTCTCGGACGCCACCAGCAATTCTGCTAAGGACCAAGCCGAAAGGCTCGGCGAGGCTTTTTGCCTCGCGAGGCTTCCTTCCCCTCGAGCCAGCTCTGCCTCCTCGGCAGAGCGCACATGGGTTCTGCGCCCATGTACAGAGTGACGCGCGCGCCTGCGCGCGGTGACGACGACGCCGCAGTTGCCGTTTCCATGTATAAAGGAGTCAACAAAGCAGCAGCAAGCAAAGCGGACAACGAGTATTGCCACTTTGGTGATAAGGGAACCGTCTGCAGCTACGCTCCAAGGGCGACGTCACCGTGGGACCTGTTCCACCTCCGCAGCGCCAGCCCACCGTCCTGGTTGGCCGGTGGCCTTTTTCAGCTTTGGTGACGCCGCTCCCCTGCCGTGGACCGCGTCCATGGACTCTACCTTCATGGTGGACTCTACCTTTATTGTGCACCGCACCTCCTCCTTCGTCGCCTTGTGGTAGCCCTTCCCGCCCGAATGTTTGGGCGGAAGAGGCCCGAGACACCTATAAAACGAGGGGGAGCCCGTTCGGGCAAAGGGTTCAGACTCTGGCTGGTTCGAAGGTTCACAAGCCAAAACCCTAGCCATTGTAGCCACCCCGAGCTCGCCAAGCTCACTCTGTACTGAAACCTCTCCAAGCAAGTGCAATACAACTTCAAACAGGACGTAGGGGTTTTACCTCAACTAGAGGGCCCTGAACCTGGGTAAGATCGAGCGTTTATCTCTACAGTGTTGTCCCGCAGCAAGTCCGACGAGCACCGTCGCCGTGGCACGTTGAGGGTTGTTTGATTCCGCGTTCAGCCCCTTACTCGATCCTTCAAGAGACACCCCCAGTTCCTGGGAAAGTTCTCCGACAAATATGCCCTAGAGGCAATAATAAAATGGTTTGTTAGCATATTCATGTTTATGATAATTGTTTATTCTCCATGCTATAATTGTATTAATTGGAAACATAATACATGTGTGGAATATAAACACCAGGAGTCCCTAGTATGCCTCTGCAGGACTAGTTCGTTGATCGAGAGATAGTTAGAGTTTCCTAACTATGGACTTGTTATAGTCACTTGATAACGGAGTCACGTCATTGGGAGAATGACTTGATGGACATGACCTAGATAATAAGAGTTGTAATTAATCGTGTCACAAAAGTTTGGTTGTCAACACTTTTAATATATGCCAAATATAGTTTCCTTAGACCATGAGATTATATCACTCCCGTTCACCGGAGGAATACTTTGTGGACATCAAACGTCACTTCGTAACTGGGTGATTATAAAGGTGGCTTTCAGGTACCTCCGACGGTGGGTTGTTGGGTGATATGAATCGAGAGTGGGATTTGTCCCTCCATGTGACGGAGAAGATATCTCCAGGCCTTCTCGATAATATAGCATCATAAAGTCTGCAGACATGTGATTAGGAGTAATCACGGAGATCCTATATTATGGACGAGTAAAGAGAACTTGCCGGTAACGAGATTAAACTAGACATGGGGATGTCAACGATTATATCTCGGGCAAGTAAAATATCGTGAGACAAAGGGAATCGTAAATGAGATTAATTGAATCTCCGGCATCGTGGTTCAATCGAGGAAAAAGAGTTTTCGTTAAGTGTATAGGAATTAATATGGGCATCCCGGTCCCGCTATTAATTATTGATATGATCATGTCTATGCATTCCCGAACCCGTAGGGTCACACACTTAACGTTCCGATGAAATTAGGTTTTGCGATGAATTAAATGATGAAATGAACGAATGGTGATTCGGAGTTTCGGATAAGATCACGGACATCATGAGAGGTTCCGGAGGAGTCCGGAGAATAAGATTCATATAAGGAAAGTGGTTTCCGGAGGTATCGGAAAGGTTCCGGAATTTTAATAGGGAATCGGAAAGGTTCTGGAAGGTTCCAGAATTGTCTAGATGGACCCACATGGACTGAAGGAGTGCAGCTAGCACATGGTCCAGCCGCACCACCTAAGGCCCAAGTGGGCCAAACCGGCCAAGGCAAGAGAAAGGGGGCCGGCCGAGTCCTAGTTGGACTAGGGGCCGGCTCCACCCCTTTAGGAAAGGGGCCCAAGGAGGGGTCCTAGTTGGACTCCAACTTGGGGGGGCAAGCAAGGGGGCCGGCCGGCCCCTGCCCTAACCCTAGCCCAGCCAGCTATATAAGGTGGGGAGGGGAGGGGTGCGGCACACCTTGAAGGCTGCTCCCCCAAGCACCCTAGCCGCACCACCTTCCTCTAAACCCTAACCCTAGCCGCACCCCTTCTCCCCGGAGGGCTGCGCCACCACCACCTCCACCTAGAGCTGCCGCACCAACCCTAGCCCTAGGGGCTGCGCCACCTCTCCTCTCCCTCTCCTCTTGCTTGGCTTGGCGAAGCCCTGCTCGTGGAGATCGTCATCATCACCATCACACCGTCGTGTTGCTGAGATCATCAAGGCCACGTCCTCTCGCTTGCGGGATCAAGGAGTTGACGTCTTCATCGAGCTGTACGTGTGGACACCGCGGAGGTGCTGCTCGTTGCTGCACTTCATCGGATTGGATCTTGAGGATAATACATCTCCTCGCGACTAGACGAGTCTAGTTGCGGCTATCGACTAGCCAACCCCTGCACCGACAAAATGCATTTGTTCGATCTTCGAGGGTAAGAGATTGGATCTCACCATCTTTGCTACCAATTTCTCGTAGATCAGATCTTGTGTTGGGTTTATTCCGTCTTGTATGCGTAGGAATTTTTTTTTGTTTTTCATGCTGCGACCCTTCAGTGGTATCAGAGCCTAGATCTATTCGTAGATGTTTGTGCGATTAGAACACAAGGAGTTGTGGGCATTGATATTTTATGTTGCTACCTTCTAGCGTGCACTTTGCGTCTTTGCGGTATTGTGAGATTGAAGCGGCCCAGACCAACCTTACTCATCCACGCACGAGAGACCGGTTCCACGATTGACATGCAACTTGTTTTGCATAAGTGGCTGGCGGGTGTCTGTTTCTCTTGCTTTAGTGAAGATGCAATTTTCAATGGGAGGCCTTTCAAAAGGATGAGTAAATAAGCAACTATTATATCACCGTTGTGGTTTTGCGTAGATTAGAACGGTTCTATCTCATTGACCCAAGCCACGTAAAATTGCATAAACAAATTAAAGGACGTCTAACTTGTTTTTGCAGGGTTAGTGATGTGGTATGGCCAAGCGTGCGATTTGTGATAATGTATGCAATGATCATGTTTGTAATATTTCACGACTTGCATGTCGACGAGTACGGCAACCGGCAGGAGCCATATGGTTGTCTATTATTTTATGTGACCTGCGTGTCAATGAATCACCATGTAATTGCTTTACTTTATTGCTAAGAGTAGCATTAGTTGTAGTTGCACTAGTTGGTGGACAACCATGGTGATGGCGCCACAATGTCGGAGGTGATGGAGATCATGCCGGTGCTTTGGAGATGGAGATCAAAGGCACAAGAAGAAAAGGCCATATCATATCACAATTTATGAATTGCATGTGATGTTAATCCTTTTATGCACCTTATTGCTTGCTTAGATGTGATCGCGACGGTAGCATGATAAGGTGATCTCTCATGTTAATATCAAGATAATTAGGTGTTCTCCCCTAGTATGCACCGTTGCGAAAGTTCGTCGTTTTGAAGCACCACGTGATGATCGGGTGTGATAGATTCAACGTCCACATAAAATGGGTGTAAGCCAGTTTACACATGCATGAAATACTACGGTAAATCTTGACGAGCCTAGCATGTACGGACATGGCCTCGGGAACACGGAACCGAAAGGTTAAACACGAGTCATATGAATGATATGATCAACACTGAGTTGTTCACCATTGAAGCTATATCATCTCACGTGATGATCGAAGGTGGTGTAGTGGATTTGGATCGTGTGTCACTAAACAACCGGAGAGATGTTGAGTTTAGTGGGAGTTCATGTAGTAATTTGATGAACCAAAATTATCATAATCAAAAGTCCTAAAAATGTCTTTGCAAAATCCTTGTAGATCATGGCTGACTACGGTAGCTTGTTCATTACTGAGGAGCTGCATCTTGATGGGTCAAATTTTATCGAGTGGTACCTGCGTCTTAGAGAAGTCCTCACAACCCATGATGAACTCTACGTGTTACATGAAACTTTAGAAGAGAAACCCAAAGCTTCTGCAAGTTACAACAGGCGTATGGCTTGGCTCAATCGGAGTAAGACTCACATTCAAGTCAAATGGTTGATGAGTGTCTTCATGAATTCAGACCTGGATAAACAATTCAAGAACTTGAGTGCCATTGAGACTGTCACTGAGCTAAAGAAAATGTTCATAGCACAAGTGAGAATTGCGAGGTTTGAAGGTTTAGATGAATTTCTTTCAACTAAGATGGAAGAAAGTGATTGCTTGGAAGAGCATCTGAAGAAAATGTATAAGATATATTACACTCTTGTGGATGCTCGGGATATGGAGATGAGTGACGAATTCGCGATAGATGGGTTGTTGCGCTCGCTTCCCCCCAGCTTCAAGAACTGTGTCAGAGACTTTGTCAAGGAAAGGGATTCGATCACTTACCCTGAACTGGTGTCTCGACTTCGTCGTATCGAAAGGAATCCCCTGGCAAAAGGAGTTAAAAAAGCAGAAGGTATATTTTGATATACTGGTTATAAATGTTTAATGTCCTATTTACACTTATGGTGAGCTAAGTATTTGATACTTGTGCTATTTTATGAAAACAGGGCCTGCCGTTTGAGAAGTGCATGGAGGGACTTAGTGGATTTCGCGGAGAGATGGCAATCAAGGAGTTGATGCTGGCGACATTCTACTTCTACATTTATCGTTTTAAATTAGAGGATTTGAATAAGTTTTGTAATCGAATTAAGTGTGATCTTTAAATTAGTGTGTCTCGGTTTGTGAGACGGTCATTCATGTTAAAGACAAGTGGTTGTTCTATTTTCATGAGTAATCCTTTTTGGTGATCACGTTTCGATTATAAGATTATTGTCCTTTGTTTGATTTAAACGATGATTGGTTAAACATTTATAAAATATGAAACATACTAAAATATCCAATACTTAATGATGAGTCTTTGTTTTAATTGTGCTATGGTGTTGAAGAGCATATTGATGCGCATCAATAAGTAGTACGATTAGAATGCCATTTTATGAAAATGCCATGAGTAGCTGAAAATAAACACAAGTGTTGGTTGTATTTTCAGTAAATAAGAGACATCATTATTTTATGTGTACTTCATCATAAACGAGTGAATAGATGTATTTATTCAAGTTATGATAAGACCATATTGGAAGTAAAGGATTTTAAGTTAACAAGATAATTGAGTCTTTTCGATTTGATCAAAAGAGACGAAATATTTGAGTTATTGTTTTAGTATGGAGACTTGTGAAAAGTGGTTCACAAATTGCAATATTTAGAGTTTGTTCAAAAGTGTTTTGATGCGCCCTAAAGTATTGTAGTCACATCATATTTGATATTGTGTGGTCTGGTAAAAGAGGTTTTTCTTATTAAGAATTCATTTGTAATCATTTAGATTTATTTGATAACACTCCATTTAGAAATAAGGATCTATTTAATGATTCGCATATTTTTTTCATATGAGTTATGAGAAAGGAGGTTTCATTAATTATGAGATAATTAGAGCCTATTGCGAATAATGTTGTAGTATATTCATAAGTATGACTATGAATAAGATTCCACAATATGAGACTAAAAGGAGCAAATCAATTGTTGATTGTGTTAAAAGTTTTAGTGGTTTATCGTGAAAAGAGTTTCATTGATAAAGATGGATTGATGGAATAAGGAGACTTAAATCAAGATGGTTGATCTTGCTTTTAATTGTCAAGTGGCACATTTTGAAAAGTGCATTAATGGTTTAGACTTGATATTTAAAAGAAGAAATTAATGATAGTGATCATTGAATTTCAAGTTAAGTTTTTCTGAGAAAAGTAGGATTCGAGAATATTGTATTTTGTCAGGTTACAGAATAATATTCATGATTTACTTGTCATGTTTGAGAAACAATACATACCTACGAAACTACAAAGAATAAATAGAAGCCTTGAATACGAAAGTGACTGAAAGTCATCCTATGTTAAGTTTAAATCACAAAGTAATTGTTGCTTGATTTTTTGAAAGTGATGTTTCATATATTTATTCTTCAAAAGAGTTTTGCAAGGAATAAATAAAACTTGCTGGACAAAGGCACAAGAGGTAAAGCTCTTTAACATATTCAATGTTGTAAACTACATGGTGTAGTTGTGCTTTAATGTCAAGTGGATGGATACTAGCAAAGTACTAGTGTTTCATATATGAGTTCTCGAATTTTAAAAGTTAATTAAGATTTTGGAGGTGTCCAAAAATATCGAGAAAGTGCATAAGAAACTGAGTGAGATCTAATTAAGATATGTGGTGACATATATTAAGTTAGAGCCAGAAACTATTTTCCAAGATCAAAATATGTGGAGACATATGTTTGAGTGGGAGCTAGTTAAATCATGGTCAAATATAGAGATAACATATTTCTGAGTGGGAGCCAAAGTGGTTTCACAATTTAATATGTGTATGGTGTACATTTGAGTGGGAGTTTACAACATCTTGGTTGAGTGAAATGAGATTTCATAAATGTTGTAAATATGATCATGGACCAATGCATAACTTGTGAAGTTAGTTTGAATGTCAAATATCCATGGAGATGGATGTATCTATGGTGGATAGATATGTTTGATAAACTTTATGTCAGGATGTTTTTAACCTAATAAAGTTTTGAAGGAGTTCAAAATAAAATAAGAGAAGAAAGGTTCATCTGCTTGTGAGAAATAGGTGAAACGTTGAGTTGATAACTCAGTACAATAATGGTTGGAGGATATGTTGGTATTCGCTATGAATTTGTTCATAGGTCTAAACATATAAGAACCATATATTTTGTATTTGACAATATGTGACCCCAAGTTCTTGGTTAGAAGAACATGTTAAATGAGGAGTCATTTTCCATGAAGTTGAGATAAATTTAGTAAGTGGTAGACTTAGTTGAAGTCATAAAACCAAGCTAAATTGGAAATCTCATAATAGCAGAAACGCAGCGAAAGCATGATCGAAAATATCGAAGTGACAAGGGTACACTGTCGATTTGTTGAGTCTACAACATATAGGAGTATATGATTAAATTCAAGGATTAAAAAATATATTATAATTTTGGTTTGAGAAAAGGTGTTTTCAAGATTGAGTGAGTTCCGGATGCACATGCTATGCGAAGGTTCTTGTGACTGATCATACGCCATGTAGGCACAAAGGGAAATGAATATCTCACTCTATAACCAAAAGTATTGTATTCATCATATGATGATGAGGTTTATCATGTGATGATGAAAGTTTATCATGTGATGGTAAAGTAATGTCAAATTAGGTGACAGTTACAATTTTGCAAAGGATATAAAGAACTGTATGGTACGGAACACGGACAGAACCTCTTCCACAAGCAAACATGATCAGCACTGAGACTTCATGAGTGAGACTCCATGGGTGTTGGATCGAGAAGAATGTAAACTAGATTATTGACTCTAGTGCAAGTGGGAGACTGTTGGGAATATGCCCTAGAGGCAATAATAAAATGGTTTATTAGCATATTCATGTTTATGATAATTGTTTATTCTCCATGCTATAATTGTATTAATTGGAAACATAATACATGTGTGGAATATAAACACCAGGAGTCCCTAGTATGCCTCTGCAGGACTAGTTCGTTGATCGAGAGATAGTTAGAGTTTCCTAACTATGGACTTGTTATAGTCACTTGATAACGGAGTCACGTCATTGGGAGAATGACTTGATGGACATGAACCAGATAATAAGAGTTGCAATTAATCGTGTCACAAAAGTTTGGTTGTCAACACTTTTAATATATGCCAAATATTGTTTACTTAGACCATGAGATTATATCACTCCCATTCACCAGAGGAATACTTTGTGGACATCAAATGTCAATTCGTAACTGGGTGATTATAAAGGTGGCTTTCAGGTACCTCCGACGGTGGGTTGTTGGGTGATATGAATCGAGAGTGGGATTTGTCCCTCCATGTGACGGAGAAGATATCTCCAGGTCTTCTCAATAATATAGCATCATAAAGTCTGCAGACATGTGATTAGGAGTAATCACGGAGATCCTATATTATGGACGAGTAAAGAGAACTTGCCGGTAACGATATTAAACTAGACATGGGGATGTCAACGATTATATCTCGGGCAAGTAAAATATCGTGAGACAAAGGGAATCTTATATGAGATTAATTGAATCTCCGGCATCGTGGTTCAATCGAGGAAAAAAGAGTTTTTGTTGAGTCTATAGGAATTAATATGGGCATCCCGGTCCCGCTATTAATTATTGATATGATCATGTCGATGCATTCCCGAACCCGTAGGGTCACACACTTAACGTTCCGATGAAATTAGGTTTTGCGATGAATTAAATGATGAAATGAACGAATGGCGATTCGGAGTTCCGGATAAGATCACGGACATCATGAGAGGTTCCGGAGGAGTCCGGAGAATAAGATTCATATAAGGAAAGTGGTTTCCGGAGGTATCAGAAAGGTTCTGGAATTAATAGGGAATCGGAAAGGTTCCGGAATGTTCTAGAAGTATCTAGATGGACCCACATGGACCGAAGTGGTGCAGCTAGCACATGGGCCAGCCGCACCACCTAAGGCCCAAGTGGGCCAAACTGGCCAAGGCAAGAGAAAGGGGGCCGGCCGAGTCCTAGTTGGACTAGGGGCCGGCTCCACCCCTTTAGGAAAGGGGCCCAAGGAGGAGTCCTAGTTGGACTCCAACTTGGGGGCCAAGCAAGGGGGCCGGCCGGCCCCTGCCCTAACCCTAGCCCGGCCGGCTATATAAGGTGGGGAGGGGAGGGGTGCGGCACACCTTGAAGGCTGCCCCCCCAAGCACCCTAGCCGCACCACCTCCCTCTAAACCCTAACCCTAGCCGCACCCCTTCTCCTCGGAGGGCTGCGCCACCACCACCTCCACCTAGAGCTGCCGCACCAACCCTAGCCCTAGGGGTTGCGCCACCTCTCCTCTCCCTCTCCTCTTGCTTGGCTTGGCGAAGCCCTGCTCATGGAGATCGTCATCATCACCATCACACCGTCGTGTTGCTGAGATCATCAAGGCCACGTCCTCTCGCTTGCGGGATCAAGGAGTTAACGTCTTCATCGAGCTGTACGTGTGGACACCGCGGAGGTGCTGCTCGTTGCTGCACTTCATCGGATTGGATCTCGAGGATAATACATCTCCTCGCGACTAGATGAGTCTAGTTGCGGGGATCGACTAGCCAACCCCTGCACCGACAAAACGCGTTTGTTCGATCTTCGAGGGTAAGAGATTGGATCTCACCATCTTTGCTACCAACATCTCGTAGATCAGATCTTGTGTTGGTTTTATTACGTCTTGTATGCGTAGGAAATTTTTTTGTTTTCCATGCTGCGACCCTTCAGTAGTATACTAAGAGGTGGACTAAATCACATGTTTACAAGTTAAAATAAAAATGAACCTAATAGTCGTGTTTCCAAATATGTTTAGTGTATTACCGTTGCATCATTGGAGTACCATGGAATGTTCATACAACATCACACTATACAACAACATAACTGCAAATACCTTTTTGTGCCGAGGTATTCCTAGAGCTCACTGATAATTTTTTGCACATGCATAAATTGCTACACTTTGGGACTCCAAGCCATTACTTGACAGAGTAAATCCACAGGTCTCCTGCCAACAGTGACGAAAGCTTCGCACTGGAACCAAGGCCTTCCCTTCTGAATAGATCTCCTTGGCAAGGGTAGTCCTACAAAGGCCTTCGCTTACAAAGACAAATACGACCTTTCGTATCTCGTCACACCCGTCCATCAGATGCTTGACAAGCTCGTCTTTTTGGTCATCAAAAACACCATGGCAAGATTTCTCCTTGATGAGCAGTCGATGATAAATGGTGACTTGGATCGGTGGAGCACTGGTCTGAGTGGGCACTGAAAAGATCAAAGTACCATCTGAGGCGCTCACTCATTGACTGGATCTTGGCCTCGAAATATTCAAACTTTCGTGTCACCGATGGATCAAGCTTTTGTTCCCCCGATGGATACACCAGGTTGGTCTCGGGCTTCTGATCGATCATGTCTTCCATGTTGAAGACCAGCTCTCTGACTTGCTTCAGACACATTTTGAGTTCTTGTTGGTCACCCATCGCCCAGAGAGATCGTTGATGAAAGTCTCTTTAAGGCTCCATAGATCATACTCCAATTTTTCAGCCATGACGAAATACTCATCTGCTGAATTGGAATGATTCTTCAGCCTCGTGAGCTTGTCGAGAAGGGAGTTCATTGTCCTATTGGAACAACACACCACATGTTGACCCTCCATGATCTCTCTTTGTCTCGGTAAGGATTTTTCCTTTTTTGAGGGGAGCGGAGAGGGTCGGGCCGTAGCACCGATCTGGATTGGGGACGGAGCCAGGCGTGGGGAGGAGGAGCGAGATGGAGGACGGGTTGGTGGCGAGGTGCGCCAGCGAGCAGGTAGATGGCGGACTATTGTTGGAGGATCCGCCGGCGCGGGGTGCTTGTCGTGGTCGGGAAGGAAGGGGTGGTGGGGATCGGAGAGGGGTAGGTTTCGATCTTGTCAGGTGGGTGATGGTGTAGTTGATGGAGTTGGGTGGTGTCCCAAGCAAAGGCGTGGATGCACTAAGTAGCAGTTCTCCCTCAATTAAGAACCGAGGTTTATCGAACCAGTAGGACTTTGAAATCAACAACGAGGTGCACGTCAACGATCTCTGGCGCTTGACCGTTGACGAACGCGGACCTGCACACACTCAAACAATTAATTTGCCCCCAACGGCAGGAAGGTTGTCAATCTTTCCGGTCTGTTGAAAACAAAGCGGTTAAACGTATAGTATAGTAGATGAATTTATGGAAACGGACCAGCGAGCAAGTGAATATAAAAAGTGAGTAAACGAGGTTGTAATCAATATAAAAAGATGGATCGGGGGCCATGGGTTCACTATTGGTGTGTCTCCAATAAATAAAATACTCATATGACGGTTAAACAAATTACAGTTAGGCAATTGACAAGATTATGACACAAACTTAATCTAGCTATATCAAAGTGTTCATGGTAATATTCATGTAGGCATCACAACAAGGAACAAAGACCGTTGAGTCCAACTGCATCTTTGTCTAAAAAGTGCACCTAGGGATCGCTATCCAGCCTGTCACTCATCGGTATTAAGTTGTAAGCAATAGACATTTGCATTAAGTAAAGTGTATGATGTAAACAATATTCATAATCATATAGACAAAAACACCGCTGCTTTACCCTTAGTCGCAAAGACACACCCTCGTCCTTAGACGTTTCTGTCACTCGTGCCCAGGCACAAGAGGGGCATGAACCAACTATCTAGCATAAATACTCTCTCTTGGAGACATAAGCAATCACTTGGAGAGCATAAAAGAACATAAATTAACATATAAGAACCATGCACAATCTGATCATAACTTCATAATCCATCGGATCCTAGGAAACACATCATATAGCATTACAAATAGTCGATCTTGATCATGTAGGGTGGCTCACAAGATCATAAACATGAAGCACAAGGGAGAGAGACAACCATGTAGCTACTGCCATGGACCCGTGGTCCAAGGTGGAACTACTCAGGCATCTGTTGGGAATATGCCCAAGAGGCAATAATAAAGATTGTTAATTATCATATTTCCCGTTCATGATAAATGTTTATATTCATGCTAGAATTGTATTAAGCGGAAACAAATACATGTGTGGAATATAAACGGTAATGTGTCCCTAGTCTTTCCTCTTGTGACTAGTTCGTTTGATCAAGTGATGGTTAGACGTTTCCTAACCATGGATTTATGAATCACTTGACAAACGAAGTTTGTATCATGGGAGATGATATGATGGACAAGACTCAAATTAAATAGATGTCAAATATAGTT
This sequence comes from Puccinellia tenuiflora, assembly GCA_012064385.1. Classification (NCBI taxonomy): domain Eukaryota; kingdom Viridiplantae; phylum Streptophyta; class Magnoliopsida; order Poales; family Poaceae; genus Puccinellia; species Puccinellia tenuiflora. The sequence continues at coordinate 838,868 of QRDG01000553.1, read as the reverse complement.
TCCTTAGACCATGAGATTATGTTACTCCCGCTTATCAGAGGAGTGCTTTGTGGACATCAAACGTCACTTCGTAACTGGGTGATTATAAAGGTGTCTTTCAGGTTCTCCGATGATAGGTTGTTGGGTTGCATGAATCAAGACTGGGATTTGTTCGTCCAACAGTTGGATAGATATCTCTGGGCCCTCTCGGTATTATAGCATCCAAACGCTTGCAAGCATATGACTAAGTGGCTAGTCATAAGGGATACTATTCTATGGGAACGAGTAAATTGAACTTGTTAGAAACGAGATTAATCAGATATGAAGATATCGGTGGATTGAATCTCGGACAAGTAATATATCGTGAAACAAAAGGAATCGTATATGGATTAATTGAATCCCAGACATTGTGGTTCGACTGGTAAAGTACTTCGTCGAATATGTAGGAATTAATATGGGCATCCCGGTCCCGCTATTAATATGACATATTCACGAACCCGCAGAGTCACAAACTTAACGTTCGATGTAGTTAGGGTTCGAGATAAATGACGGTGAGAAAGAATATTGATTCGGAGTCCCGGATAGGATCCCGGACGTCACGAGGACTTTCGGAGTGGTCCGGCGAATAAGATTCATATAAGGAAAGTGGTTTCCGAAGGTATCGAAATGGTTCGGGAATTTATCAGTAAAGTACCGGAATATTCTAGAAGGTTCTAGAGGGGTCTAGAAGTGGGGCCCATAGGAGTATGGGGCCCATATGGAATAAAGGGATGGTGGACTAGCCACTTGGGCCAGCCGCACCATACCCCTTGAGGGGCCCATGCGGCAGGGCTTAAAGCCCAAGAGGGGAGGGGGCCGGCCAGCCAAACCCTAACCCTAGGGCGGTTGGCTTGGGGACCAAGCCTCCCCCTGCCGCCGGCCCTAGGAGGGGATGGGGCGCACCCCCCCTTGGCCCCCTATATAAGGAGGGGTAGGGAAGGGGGTGCGGCAACCTTTGCTCCACCCCTAAGGCGCCTAGCCGCCGCCCCCCTCCAAACCCTAGCCGCACCACCTCCTCCTCTCTCCCCGACAGCCGCTTGGCGAAGCCCTGTCGGATCTCCACCATACACACCACGCCACCGTCGTCGTGCTGCTGATCTCGCGAGCCTCTCCACCAACTCTTGCGGGATCAAGAGCGTGGAGTCTTCATCGATCTGTACGTGTGGATCTCTCGGAGGTGTTGCTCGTGCGACGCTTGGATAATACATCTCCTCGCGACTAGACGAGTCTAGTTGCGGGGATCGACTAGCCAACCCCTGCCTCGACAAAACGCTTGCGGTTTTCTTCGAGGGTGAGATTCGATCTCCTTCTTGCTACCAACATCTCGTAGATCAGATCTTGTGTTGGGTTTATTCCGTCTTGTATGCGTAGGAAATTTTTTTGTTTTCCATGCTGCGACCCTTCAGTGGTATCAGAGCCTAGATCTATTCATAGATGTTAGTGCGATTAGACACAAGTGTTGTGGGCGTTGATATTTTATGTTGCTACCTTCTAGCGTGCACTTTGCATCTTTGCGGTATTGTGAGATTGAAGCGGTCCGGACCAACTTTACTCGTCCACGCACGAGAGACCGGTTCCACGACTGACATGCAACTTGTATTGCATAAGTGGCTGGCGGGTGTCTGTTTCTCTTGCTTTAGCAAATTTGCAATTTTCAATGGGAGGCCTTTCAAAAGGATGAGTAAATAAGCAACTATTTTATCAACGTTGTGGCTTTGCGTAGATTAGAACGGTTCTATCTCATGACCCATTAGAAGCCACGAAAAACTTGCATAAACAAAGTAGAGGCATCTAAGTTGTTTTTGCAGGGTTTGTGATGTGGTATGGCCCAAGATGTGATTATGTGATGTATGCAATGATCATGTTTTGTAATTTTCATGACGTGAATGTCGATGAGTACGGCAACCGGCAGGAGCCTTATGGTTGTCTTTTATTTATTGTATGACCTGTGTGTCACTTTAAACGCCATGTAATTGCTTTACTTTATTTGCTAAGAGTAGCTAATAGTAGTAGTTGCAATAGTTGGTGGAGACAACCATGGTGATGGCGCTTGAGCTGGTAATGATGGAGATCATGCCGGTGCTTTGGAGATGGAGATCAAAGGCACAAGAAAAGGCTATACCATGTCACAATATTGAATTGCATGTGATGTTAATCCTTTTATGCACCTTATGTTTTTCTTAGATTCGATCGCGACGGTAGCATGATAAGGTGATCTCTCACGTCAATATCAAGATGTGTTCTCCCCTAGTATGCACCGTTGCCAAAGTTCAACGTTTTGAAGCACCACGTGATGATCGGGTGTGATAGATTCTAAGTTCACATACAACGGGTGTAAGCCAGTTACACATGCGGAAATACTACGGTTTCCTTGACGAGCCTAGCATGTACAGACATGGCCTCGAAACACAAGAGCTGAAAGGCTAAACACGAGTCATATGGATGATATGATCAACATGGAGATGTTCACCTCTGAAGCTACACCATCTCACGTGATGATCGGTTTTGGTGTGGTGGATTTGGGTCGTGTATCACTAAACAAACCAGAGAGATGTTGACTTTAGTGGGAGTTCGTTTTAGTAATTTAGATTAACACGAACAAAAATATCATGAACATAGTCTTAACACCTTTTGCAAATAATGTTGTAGATCAATGGCCCGTCCCAACACCACCATGAATTTTAACGCGTTCCTAGAGAAAGACAAGCTGAAAGACGATGGAAGCAATTTCTCAGATTGGTTTATGAATCTGAAGATTATCCTCACTGCTGCCAAGAAACTATATGTCCTAGATGCACCGCTAGGTGACGCCCCTGCAGCAAATGCGGCTGAAGATGTTAGGAACGTCTATGCAGCCCGTTCTGAGGACCACGAGATAATTAAGTGCGGTCTGTTGTATGGCTTAGGACCAAAGATCCAAAAGCGTTTTGAGCACCATGGCATTCATCAGATGATCAATGATCTGAAAGCAATGTTTCAGACTCAAGCCAAGGTGGAGAGGTATGAGGCCTCCTCCAAGTTCTTTAGCTGTATGATGGAGGAGAACAGCTCCGTCAGTGAACACGTGCTCAAGATGTCTGAGTACGGTGATCGCCTGGCACAGCTGGCTGTTGTGATTCCCATTGAGTTGGGGATTGACCGTGTTCTCCAGTCACTTCCACCTAGCTACAAGAGCTTTGTGATGAACTATAACATGCAAGGAATGGAGAAAACTCTTCTTGAGCTCTTCGCGATGTTAAAGACCGCGGAAGTGGAAATCAAGAAGGAGCATCAAGTGTTGATGGTCAACAAGACCACTAGTTTCAAGAAAAAGGGCAGAAGAGACAACTTCAAGAAGGGTGGCAAGCGAGTTGCCATGCCTGCGAAGAAGTCAAGGAAGGGCCCTAAGTCTGATACTGAGTGCTTCTACTGCAAGGGAACTGGACACTGGAAGCGGAACTGCCCAAAGTATCTGGCAGACAAGAAGGCTGGAATAGTCAAACCATGCCTTATGGGCAAGATGACTCGAACACCCTTCTCCGGCACAATGGAGAGAGCAACGGACTTGTTAGAAATCATACATACTGATGTGTGTGGCCCAATGAGTGTTGCATCACGCGGTGGATATTGTTATTTCTTGACCTTCACCGATGATTTGAGTAGATATGGGTATATTTACTTAATGAAACATAAGTCTGAAACGTTTGAAAAGTTTAAAGAATTTCAGAGTGAAGTTGAGAATCATCGTAACAAGAAAATAAAGTTTCTCCGATCTGATCGTGGAGGTGAATATTTGAGTTACGAGTTTGGCATGCATTTAAAGGAATGTGGAATTGTTTCACAACTTACGCCACCCGGAACACCACAGCGCAATGGTGTGTCTGAGCGTCGTAATCGTACTTTATTGGATATGGTGCGATCTATGATGTCTCACACCGATCTGCCACTATCATTTTGGAGCTATGCATTAGAGACAGCCGCATTCACTTTAAATAGGGCACCATGAAAATCCATTGAGACGACTCCATATGAGTTATGGTTTGGCAAGAAGCCAAAGTTATCGTTTCTTAAAATTTGGGGTTGTGAGGCTTATGTGAAAAGACTTCAGCCTGATAAGCTTGAACCCAAGTCGGAAAAATGCATCTTCATTGGATACCCTAAAGAAACTATTGGGTATACCTTCTACCACAGAACCGAGGGCAAGATTTTTGTTGCCAAGAATGGTTCCTTTCTAGAGAAGGAGTTTCTCTCGAAAGAAGTGAGTGGGAGGAAAGTAGAGCTTGACGAGGTTATCGAACCTGTTCTTGAGATGCCGAGTAGCGCAGAACTGGAAGGTGTTCCAGAGCAGTCTTTGCCACCTGAAGAAGGAGCAAATGATGGTGATCATGCTGCTCCAGTCAAAGCTGCTATTGAACCTCGCAGGTCAACAAGGGAACGTACCGCTCCTGACTGGTACAACCCTGTCATGAATGTCATGTTGTTAGACAATGATGAACCTGCGAATTATGATGAGCCCAGACTCCGATAAATGGCTAGGAGCCATGAAATCCGAAATGGAATCCATGTATGAAAACCAAGTATGGACTTTGGTGGATCTACCTAACGACCGTAAGGCCGTTGAGAACAAATGGATATTCAAAAGAAAGACAGACACTGTCGGAAATGTCACTGTGTATAAAGCTCGACTTGTCGCAAAAGGTTTCCGAAAAATTCAAGGAGTTGACTACGATGAGACATTCTCACCAGTAGCGATGCTGAAATCTGTTCGGATTATGTTAGCAATTGCCGCATTTTATGACTATGAAATTTGGCTAATGGATGTGAAGACCGCATTCCTTAATGGTCATATTAAGGAAGAGTTGTACATGGTACAGCCCGAAGGTTTTGTTGATCCAAAGGATGCTAACAAGGTATGCAAACTTCAGAGATCCATTTATGGACTGAAGCAAGCATCGTGGAGTTGGAATCTCCGGTTTGATTAAGTGATCAAAGGGTTTGGATTTGTCCAAACTTATGGAGAAGCCTGTATTTACAAGAAAGTGAGTGGGAGTTCAGTTGCATTTCTGATGCTATATGTGGATGACATATTATTGATTGGAAATGATATTACACTACTGGAAAGTGTAAAGGCTTATTTGAATAAGAGTTTTTCAATGAAAGATCTTGGCGAAGCAGCGTATATTTTAGGCATCAAAATCTATAGAGATAGATCAAAACGCCTAATAGGGCTTTCACAGAGTACATACCTTGACAAGGTTCTGAAGAAGTTCAGAATGGAAAATTCGAAGAAGGGGTTCTTACCAATGTTGCAAGGAATGATTTTGAGTAAGACTCAAAGTCCCATCATGGCAGAAGATAGAGAGATAATGAACAAGGTTCCCTATGCCTCAGCCATAGGCTCTATCATGTGTGCCATGTTATGTACTAGACCAGACGTGTGCCATGCTGTAAGTTTGACTAGCAGGTACCAAAGTGATCCAGGAGTGGAACACTGGACAGCTGTCAATAATCTCCTTAAGTATCTGAATAGAACTAAGGAAATGTTTCTCGTATATGGAAGTGACCAAGAGCTTGTCGTAAGGGGTTACGTCGATGCTAGTTGGGATACAGATCCGGATGATTCGAAGTCTCAGTTCGGATACGTGTTTATTCTAAATGGTGGCGCTGTGAGTTGGAGGAGTTCCAAGCAGAGCGTGGTGGCGAAATCTTCAACAGAAGCGGAATATGTGGCAGCCTCGTCGGCCGCAAGTGAAGCAGTCTGGATGAAGGAGTTCCTCTCTGAACTGGGTGTGGTTCCAAGTGCGTCAAGACCACTTTCCCTGTACTGTGATAATACAGGTGCAATTGCTCTTGCCAAGGATCCAACTTCACACAAGAATACAAAGCATATCAAACGACGCTTTCACAATTTGCGTGAGAATGTCCAAGATGGAGACATTGAGATTTGCAAGGTGCACACGGATCTGAATGTGGCAGACCCGTTGACTAAACCTCTTCCACGAGCAAAACATGATCAACACCGAGAGGCCATGGGTGTTAGATTGCTACAAATGTAAACTAGATTATTGACTCTAGTGCAAGTGGGATACTGTTGGTAATATGCCCAAGAGGCAATAATAAAGATTGTTAATTATCATATTTCCCGTTCATGATAAATGTTTATATTCATGCTAGAATTGTATTAAGCGGAAACAAATATGTGGAATATAAACGGTAATGTGTCCCTAGTCTTTCCTCTTGTGACTAGTTCGTTTGATCAAGTGATGGTTAGACGTTTCCTAACCATGGATTTATGAATCACTTGACAAACGAAGTTTGTATCATGGGAGATGATATGATGGACAAGACTCAAATTAAATAGATGTCAAATATAGTTTCCTTAGACCATGAGATTATGTTACTCCCGCTTATCGGAGGAGTGCTTTGTGGACATCAAATGTCACTTCGTAACTGGGTGATTATAAAGGTGTCTTTCAGGTTCTCCGATGATAGGTTGTTGGGTTGCATGAATCAAAACTGGGATTTGTTCGTCCAACAGTTGGATAGATATCTCTGGGCCCTCTCGGTATTATAGCATCCAAACGCTTGCAAGCATATGACTAAGTGGCTAGTCATAAGGGATACTATTCTATGGGAACGAGTAAAGAGAACTTGTCGGAAACAAGATTAATCAGATATGGAGATATCGGTGGATTGAATCTCAGACAAGTAATATATCGTGAAACAAAAGGAATCGTATATAGATTAATTGAATCCTAGACATTGTGGTTCGACTGGGAAAGTACTTCATCGAATATGTAGGAATTAATATGGACATCCCGGTCCTGCAATTAATATGACATACTCACGAACCCATAGAGTCACACACTTAACGTTCGATGTAGTTAGGGTTCGAGATAAATGATGGTGAGAAAGAATATTGATTCGGAGTCCCGGATAGGATCCCGGACGTCACGAGGACTTCCGGAGTGGTCCGGAGAATAAGATTCATATAAGGAAAGTGGTTTCCGGAGGTATCGAAATGGTTCGGGAATTTATCGGTAAAGTACCGGAATATTTTAGAAAGTTCTAGAGGGGTTTAGAAGTGGGGCCCATAGGAGTATGGGGCCCATATGGAATAAAGGGATGGTGGACTGGCCACTTGGGCCAGCCGCACCATACCCCTTGAGGGGCCCATGCGGCAGGGCTTAAAGCCCAAGAGGGGAGGGGGCCGGCCAGCAAAACCCTAACCCTAGGGCGGCTGGCTTGGGGGCCAAGCCTCCCCCTGCCGCCGGCCCTTGGAGGGGATGGGGCGCACCCCCCCTTGGCCCCCTATATAAGGAGGGGTAGGGGAGGGGGTGCGGCAACCTTTGCTCCACCCCTAAGGCGCCTAGCCGCCGCCCCCCTCCAAACCCTAGCCGCACCACCTCCTCCTCTCTCCCGACAGTCGCTTGGCGAAGCCCTGTCGGATCTCCACCATACACACTACGCCACCGTCGTCGTGCTGCTGATCTCGCGAGCCTCTCCACCAACTCTTGTGGGATCAAGATCGTGGAGTCTTCATCGAGCTGTACGTGTGAATCTCTCGGAGGTGTTGCTCGTGCGACGCTTGGATAATACATCTCCTCGCGACTAGATGAGTCTAGTTGCGGGGATCGACTAGCCAACCCCTGCCTCGACAAAACGCTTGCGGTTTTCTTCGAGGGTGAGATTTGATCTCCTTCTTGCTACCAACATCTCGTAGATCAGATCTTGTGTTGGGTTTATTCCGTCTTGTATGCGTAGGAATTTTTTTTGTTTTCCATGCTGCGACCCTTCAGCATCATCCCGGCGGAAGGCATGGCGGTGTAGAGCCCTCCGGGATCGATCTCCCCTCCGGCAGCGTGCCGGGGACAGCTTTAGGATCTCCCTGAATTAGGTTTCGGGGTGGCGTCGGCTTCGGGTGGAGTTTGTGGAAAATAATCATTTCCCCCGATGAAATTAGGTTAATTAGGTATTTATGGGCATCGAGGGGGGCAGAGGTGGTGCCCAGAGGGTAGGGGTGGGCCCCAGCTATGGGTCTCGGTGGGGTCGCGGCCAGGTGTTGCCCCCAGCCCCTGGGTGGCCCCCCAGGTCGCCCTTCGGTCTCCAACTTCGTTGTGGAAAATAAGAAATCTCTATAAATTTTGGCGCAATTCCGAGAATATTTCCAGAAGTGGATTTTCTGAAATAGAAAACAGCAAAAAACAGGGAACTGGGCATCTTGTCAATAGGTTAGTCCATCAAAAATCCTAAAAATGATATAATAAGATGATAAAACATGTGACAATGGCACATAACAAGCATGGATCAATAAAAAATTATAGATATATTTGACACGTATCAACATCCCCAAGATTAACTCCTACTCATCCTTGAGTAGGTAAGTGATAAAAAATATAATTTTTGATGAGACATGCTACCACATAATCTTGATCAAAGTATGATGTAGCCCCACATGTGGACAACATCATGGACAACACGCCAAATGGCCCAATGACAAGATCAAGAGTCAAGGCACTTCATGAAAAGGTGACCTCACTCCTCTCGATGTGTGATCTCGACCTCCCTTTGAATGGATTGCTACTTCATGCTGGTACCTTGTGCATACTTAGGATCCACCTTGATGACGACCCACAATGGAGTCGAGAAGATGACCAAGAGGAGGTCCAAGACGAAGGAGCAGATTACCAAGAGAAGACCCCAAAAGATGGCCAAGGAGAGGAAGAAGGAGGCGGAGCCAGGCTGGCCGGCCTCCAGCCCGGCCTAGGTCGGCTTGGGGCCAGCCACCCACCAGAGAGAGCCGGCCTCCCAGCCGGCCCAGGCCGGTCACCCTCCTGAGCCAGCCGGCCTCCCAGCCGGCCCAGGCCGGCCCCCAGGCCGGCCACCAACCTGAGCCAACCGGCCTAGGCCGGTAACCCCACAGCGCGAGCCGGCCTCCCAGCTGGCCTAGGCCGGCCCCCAGGCCGGCCACCCCCCTGCGCCGGCCGGCTGGGAGGCCGGCCCCAGGCCGGACACCCGCTTGCGCTAGCCGGCCTCCCGGCCGCCCTAGGCCGGCCCTCAGGCCGGACACCCGCCTGCGCCAGCCAGCCTCCCGGCCGGCCTAGGCCGGCCCCCAGGCCGGTCTCCCACTTTTCTGCCCCGTTTTGTAATAGACTATAAATAGCACCCCCCTTTGTCTTTCCTGGGTTGGACTGAATTTGAGACTCCTCATCCCTCTGTGCTAGGGTTCCTCTTTGAGGATGGATCTTGTTGTTGCTACTCTTTCACTACGGTGTCTCTAGTAGTGCAAACCAATCTTTCACTGCGGTGATTCTATTGGATCGGTGGACCGGCCGGTAAGAGCAATCAATTTCATTAAGAGTAAGATTGGCTTTGATTCTTCGATCCAAAGGCTTCTCTTGTGAGGGCTGTTGTTGGGTGGAGATCTCTACAGGTTTTGCTAGTTATCTCTTGTGTTTTGCCCACGAATCTCCCCCGTTTCCCCCTCGTGTTCTTCGTGTTCCTCCACTTTCCCCCCTCAAATTCGTGAAGATCGGGCCACCGGCTACATCATATGGTATCAAGAGCAAGGGTTTCCACGGATTTGGATCGTGTTTCCACCTTTTATTTAGCCATTTTTCCACCAAATTTTTTCTTTCCCATACCAAATTGGAAAATTCAAAAAAAAAAGCCCATATGGATTTCGTTCGATCTCTCGATTTGTGAGCGATATGTGGTTTTGATCCACGGATCTAGTGCTTAAGACCTTTCCCCACCTTCCTTTGGTATTCCTCATGCCAATTTCGCCCACAATTCATCGGATTGAAGATTTCAAGGAGCAAATTCCTCGCTACCTCGACGCAACCAAAGGTATAACTTCCGACACATCCCTTTCCTTTTCGCGAAACATTTTCCTAGGAACTAGCTCTTCGAAGTGTGAGCATTGCACTCGTGTGACACCAAATGATCATAGCATAATCTTGCGAGCATCAACCTGTAGCGGACTCGGCTCAGGCAAAAGCATAAAGCAAAAAGAGAAATAGAGAAGATTCAAAAAAATAGAGAGAAAAGCCGAGCCGTGATCCTAGTCCTCTTTACCACCTCAAAGCTCAAATACCCAATAGAGAAACGTGTCCACTTGTGCAAATCGGGTGCTCCCTCCTATACACTTGAGCTAGTTGTCCTTCGAGCGGTGGTGTGGCACGAGCATAGTCTTCGTAGGCCCAAGTTGCTCATCCCCATAGTCGCACCATCCACCTTAGTCTCCACGTGTGAGTTTCCGTTGTTTCTCGGATTGTGTGGTTAGTCTCTTTTGCTTCTTGATATTTATGGTTATCCTCCACTTGTTGCAATAGCTTTATTGTTTGCTTCGTCTCAATTTCTTGCCACTTTGCCATACCTAAGCTCCTCATAAGTGTGTGTGTGAGTCGCTTTTGGATTGCTAATCAACCCACTCTTACTCTTGTGATACCTTTGTCTCGGAAGACGAGCCCACTTGTCCAATACTATCAACCAAAGGTAAGAGCAGTTATTAGCCACCACATATTCCACATATCACTTGTGTTTTCTTGTCATGGCTAGGGAAGAACAAGACGCCGCCTTCAACAAGCAAGAGGAGGCTCTCAAGAGGTACATCGACGACAACTTACGCCGCTATGAGGAGCGCCATCATGCCACGCAACGTGAAAACAATGAGCGTTTCGCTCAAATCCAAGACGCCCAACGCGAGAGCAACGAGCGTTCCATGCGCCTCGAGGAGTCTATGAGTAAGCTTCTCGAAATAAGGAACCGACACTCCTCAAGGTCAAGCTCAAGGTCTTCACACCGTTCCGACGCAAGAAGCAAAGTTCCAAGTGACGTTGGCCAAGGTCCACGCCACGAGCGCCATCGCCAAGAAATACCTCATCAACAAGCGAACTTGGATCCTCAACAACACCAAGATCGCCATCGTAACGACATACCAAATCAAGAGCGCCATCGCCAAGAGATGCCTCATCAACAAGCGAACTTGGATCATCAACAACACCAAGATCGCCATCGTCAAGCAATACAAAATCAAGAGCGTCATCACCAAGAGATGCCTCATCAACAAGCGAACTTGGACCCTCAACAACGCCATGATCAACATCGTCAAGAGATACCAATCCCAAATGCTAACTTGGACCCCCCACACCGGCACGAGGATAATCGACATCATCGTCATGACCTACCTCCACATCGTGCCCAATGAGTGCCATTGGCCGACAATCATGTTGATCTTGACAACGATGAGGATTATGTTCCATGCCACCAACCAAGGCATCGCCACCGAGACCGCCATCGCCGCGATGATGATGATGAGGAGGAGGATCGCAAGCCACATTTCAACCTACCCAAGCTCGTCATTTCAAAGTTTCATGGCACCAACGACCCGGAAGACTACATTGCATGGGAAGCCAAGGTCTCCAAACTATTTCGAGTCTACAAGGTGCCACACGACAAGCGGGTTGACCTCGCATCCCTAGAATTCGAAGGCTATGCGCAACTATGGTGGGAACAACTTCAAGCCTCCTTTGAAGATCCAATCGACACATGGAATGACATGAAGAGCGAAATGCACAAACATTTTGTGCCACATCACTATGCACACGATTTGTACAAGAAATTACAAGAGCTCAAACAAGGCCTCAAGACGGTCGATGAGTACTACAAGGAGATGGAGTGAACTCTCTCCCACACACACATTGTCGAATCCGAGGAACAATCAATGGCACGCTTCTTGAACAGCCTCACGTACCCCATAAAGAAGATAGTGGAATTCCAACCTTATGAGAACCTTGTTGAGCTAGTTCACCAAGCCATGAAGGCCGAGTGCCAAGTCGCGGAAGAGCTCAAGTATGTCAAGGCCAAGTCATTCTTTGCCACTAGAGCTTCATCATCAACACAACCCATGACTCAAGTCCACGCTCAAGGCAATGTCAAAGGTTCTACACCTCAACCCCCAACCACCTCAAAAAAGACGACGCCCTCACCCCAAGCCGCCAAGTCATATATCACTTGCTACAAGTGTGGAGGTCAAGGGCACAAGTCATTTGAGTGTACCAATAAGAAGGCGATGATCGTCAATGACAATGGAGACTATGAGTCTATGAGTGAAGACAAGTACCACGCATTGAACAAGGTGGCCACGATGCAAATCTTGGATGAAGACGATGACTACATCTATTGTGATGGTGATCCCAACCCCACACTAGTTGTCACTCGAGTTTTGACTACAAAAACCCAAGGTGATGATGCTCAACGATGCAACTTGTTTCAAACAAAGGCCGGCATCAACGGCAAATCAATCAAGGTAATCATTGATGGTGGGAGTTGTCACAACTTGGCAAGCAAGGAGCTATGTGAGAAACTCAACTTGACGTACAAGAAGCACCCAAATCCTTACCATGTGCAATGGCTTAGTGACTCCGGCACCGTGAAGATTCAACACACGGTTCAAGTATCCTTCAAGATTGGCTCTTACGAAGACACGGTGGATTGTGATGTGGTTCCAATGTCGGTTTGCCACTTACTTCTTGGTCGTCCTTGGCAATTTGACAAGGACGTTACTCATGATGGGCGCACCAACTACTATAGCTTCAAATGGAACAATAAGATCCTAGTGCTCCGCCCAATGACCCCAAGCCAAATTATTGCCGACAATGCCAAGACACTCGTGAGAGCGCAAGAAAAACAATCCTCTAGTGAGTTGAGTGGTGAGAGAGCGAACCACATTCACGTGAGTGAGAGCCACAAGCCAAATATGAGTGAGAAAGGGAAAAGAGTGAGTCCCAGAGTAGTCTTATTAGCCACCAAAAGTGAGATGAGGGAAGTGAGAGCAAACCCATCCACTTTCCACTTCGTGCTCCTATGCAAAGGAGATGGCAAGGATACTAACGACTTAACCCAAGTTCCTCCACCTATGTTGTCTATTTTTCAGGAATTCGAAGATGTTCTTCCGGATGAGCTCCCTCAAGGACTCCCTCCCCTACGTGGAATCGAGCATCGCATCGATCTCATTCCCGACGCCCCTCTACCAAATAGAGCGCCATACCGCACCAACCCCGAGGAGACAAAGGAGATTGAGCGCCAAATTCAAGAACTCCTCGCCAAGGGACATGTTCATGAAAGCTTGAGTCCGTGCGCCGTTCCGGTCATCCTCGTCCCCAAGAAAGACGACACACTACGCATGTGCATGGATTGCCGTCCCATCAACAATATCACGGTGAGGTATCGACATCCTATCCCACGACTTGATGACATGCTAGATGAGCTTAGTGGTGCCACTATCTTCTCCAAAATCGATTTGAAAAGTGGCTATCACCAAATCCGTATGCATGAAGGAGATGAATGGAAAACGGCATTCAAAACAAAACTTGGTCTTTATGAGTGGCTTGTCATGCCCTTTGGTCTTTCCAATGCTCCTTCAACATTTATGCGTATTATGAATCACGTCTTGCGCACTTTCATTGGCAAGTTTGTGGTTGTCTACTTTGATGACATCCTTGTTTATAGCAAATCCTTGCATGAACATGTCGACCATGTTAAGCAAGTTTTGTTGGCCCTTCGTCATGCTTCGCTTTTTGCCAACCTCAAGAAATGCACCTTTTGCACCGACAAGCTTGTGTTTTTAGGTTATGTGGTTTCTTCTAAAGGGATTGAAGTTGACACCTCTAAGATGAAGGCTCGCAGCATGGAAAACAAAAAAATTTCCTATGCATACAAGACGGAATAAACCCAACACAAGATCTGATCTACGAGATGTTGGTAGCAAAGATGGTGAGATCCAATCTCTTACCCTCAAAGATCGAACAAACATGTTTTGTCGGTGCAGGGGTTGGCTAGTCGATCCCCACAACTAGACTCGTCTAGTCGCGAGGAGATGTATTATCCTCGAGATCCAATCCGATGAAGTGCAGCAATGAGTAGCACCTCCGTGGTGTCCACACGTACAGCTCGATGAAGACGTCAACTCCTTGATCCCGCAAGCGAGAGGACGTGGCCTTGATGATCTCAGCCACACGACGGTGTGATGGTGATGATGACGATCTCCACGAGCAGGGCTTCGCCAAGCCAAGCAAGAGGAGAGGGAGAAGAGGAGGTGGCACAGCCCCTAGGGCTAGGGTTGGTGCGGCAGCTCTAGGTGGAGGAGGAGGTGGCGCAGCCCTCCGGGGAGAAGGGGTGCGGCTAGGGTTAGGGTTTAGAGGGAGGTGGTGCGGCTAGGGTGCTTGGGGGGCAGCCTTCAAGGTGTGCCGCACCCCTCCCCTCCCCTCCCCACCTTATATAGCTGTCCGGGCTAGGGTTAGGGCAGGGGCCGGCCGGCCTCCTTGCTTGCCCCCCAAGTTGGAGTCCAACTAGGACTCCTCCTTGGGCCCCTTTCCTAAAGGGGTGGAGCCGGCCCCTAGTCCAAATAGGACTCGGCCGACCCCCTTTCTCTTGCCTTGGCCGGTTTGGCCCACTTGGGCCTTAGGTGGTGCGGCTGGCCCATGTGCTAGATGCACCCCTTCGGTCCATGTGGGTCCATCTAGACACTTCTAGAACCTTCCAGAACCTTTCCGATTCCCTATTAAAATTCTCGAACCTTTCCGATACCTCCGGAAACCACTTTCCTTATATGAATCTTATTCTCCGGACTCCTTCGGAACCTCTCATGATGTCCGTGATCTTATCCGGAACTCCGAATCACCATTCGTTCATTTCATCATTTAATTCATTGCAAAACCTAATTTCATCGGAACGTTAAGTGTGTGACCCTACGGGTTCGGGAATGCATAGACATGATCATATCAATAATTAATAGCGGGACCGGGATGCCCATATTAATTCCTATACACTTAACGAAAACTCTTTTTCCTCGATTGAACCACGATGCCGGAGATTCAATTAATCTCATATACGATTCCCTTTGTCTCACGATATTTTACTTGCCCGAGATTTAATCGTTGACATCCCCATGTCTAGTTTAATCTCGTTACCGGCAAGTTCTCTTTACTCGTCCATAATATAGGATCTCCGTGATTACTCCTAATCACATGTCTGCAGACTTTATGATGCTATATTATCGAGAAGGCCTAGAGATATCTTCTCCGTCACATGGAGGGACAAATCCCACTCTCGATTCATATCACCCAACAACCCACCGTCGGAGGTACCTGAAAGCCACCTTTATAATCACCCATTTACGAAGTGACGTTTGATGTCCACAAAGTATTCCTCCGGTGAACGGGAGTGATATAATCTCATGGTCTAAGGAAACTATATTTGGCATATATTAAAAGTGTTGACAACCAAACTTTTGTGACACGATTAATTGCAACTCTTATTATCTGGGTCATGTCCATCAAGTCATTCTCCCAATGACATGACTCCGTTATCAAGTGACTATAACAAGTCCAAGGTTAGGAAACTCTAACTATCTCTCGATCAACGAACTAGTCCTGCAGAGGCATACTAGGACTCCTGGTGTTTATATTCCACACATGTATTATGTTTCCAATTAATACAATTATAGCATGGAGAATAAACAATTATCATAAACATGAATATGCTAATTGAAGGGTCGCAGCATGGAAAACAAAAAAAATTCCTACGCATACAAGACGGAATAAACCCAACACAAGATCTGATCTACGAGATGTTGGTAGCAAGAAGGAGATCGAATCTCACCCTCGAAGAAAACCGCAAGCGTTTTGTCGAGGCAGGGGTTGGCTAGTCGATCCCCGCAACTAGACTCATCTAGTCGCGAAGAGATGTATTATCCAAGCGTCGCACGAGCAACACCTCCAAGAGATCCACACGTACAGCTCGATGAAGACTCCCCGCTCTTGATCCCGCAAGAGTTGGTAAAGAGGCTCGCGACATCAGCAGCACGACGACGGTGGCGTGGTGTGTATGGTGGAGATCCGACAGGGCTTCGCCAAGCGGCTGTCGGGGAGAGAGGAGGAGGTGGTGCGGCTAGGGTTTGGAGGGGGCGGCGGCTAGGCGCCTTAGGGGTGGAGCCAAAGGTGTCGCACCCCTCCCCTACCCCTCCTTATATAGGGGGCCAAGGGGGGGTGCGCCCCATCCCCTCCTAGGGCCGGCGGCAGGGGGAGGCTTGGCCCCCAAGCCAGCCGCCCTAGGGTTAGGGTTTGGCTGGCCGACCCCCTCCCCTCTTGGGCTTTAAGCCCTGCCGTATGGGCCCCTCAAGGGGTATGGTGCGGCTGTCCCAAGTGGCCAGTCCACCATCCCTTTATTCCATATGGGCCCCATACACCTATGGGCCCCACTTCTAGACCCCTCTAGAACCTTCTAGAATATTCCAGTACTTTACCGATAAATTCCCGAACCATTTCGATACCTCCGGAAACCACTTTCCTTATATGAATCTTATTCTCCGGACCACTCCGGAAGTCCTCGTGACGTCCGGGATCCTATCCGGGACTCCGAATCAATATTCTTTCTCAACATCATTTATCTCGAACCCTAACTACATCGAACGTTAAGTGTGTGACTCTGCGGGTTCGTGAATATGTCATATTAATAGCGGGACCGGGATGCCCATATTAATTCCTACATATTCGACGAAGTACTTTACCAATTGAACCACAATGTCTGGGATTCAATTAATCCATATACGATTCCTTTTGTTTCACGATATATTACTTGTCCGAGATTCAATCCACCGATATCTCCATATCTGATTAATCTTGTTTCCGACAAGTTCTCTTTACTCGTTCCCATAGAATAGTATCCCTTATGACTAGCCACTTAGTAATATGCTTGCAAGCGTTTGGATGCTATAATACCGAGAGGGCCCAGAGATATCTATCCAACTGTTGGACGAACAAATCCCATTCTTGATTCATGCAACCCAACAACCTATCATCGGAGAACCTGAAAGACACCTTTATAATCACCCAGTTACGAAGTGACGTTTGATGTCCACAAAGCACTCCTCCGATAAGCGGGAGTAACATAATCTCATTGTCTAAGGAAACTATATTTGACATTTATTTAATTTGAGTCTTGTCCATCATATCATCTCCCATGATACAAACTTCGTTTATCAAGTGATTCATAAATCCATGGTTAGGAAACGTCTAACCATCACTTGATCAAACGAACTAGTCACAAGAGGAAAGACTAGGGACACATTACCGTTTATATTCCACACATGTATTTGTTTCCGCTTAATACAATTCTAGCATGGAAATAAACATTTATCATCAACGGGAAATATGATAATTAATAATCTTTATTATTGCCTCTTGGGCATATTCCCAACACTAACAAACCATTTTATTATTGCCTCTAGGGCATATTCCCAACAGTCTCCCACTTGCACTAGAGTCAATAATCTAATTTACATTCTTCTCGATCCAACACCCATGGAGTCTCAATCATGAAGTCTCAGTGCTGATCATGTTTGCTTGTGGAAGAGGTTTTGTCCGTGCTCCGTACCATACAGTTCTTTATGTCCTTTGCAAAATTGTAACTGTCACCTAATTTGACATTACTTCATCATCACATGATAAACTTCTTATCATCTCATGGTAATTCTCATCATCACATGATGAATATAATACTATTTGGTTACAGAGTGAGATTTTCAAATCCCTTTATGCCTACATTGCGTATGATCAGTCAAAAGAACCTTCACATAGCATGTGCATCCTGAACTCACTCAATCTTGAAAACACCTTTTCTCAAACCAAATTATTATATCTATTTAATCCTTGAATTTAATCATATACTCCTATATGTTGTAGACTCAACAAATCGACAGTGTACCCTTGCACTTCGATATTTCCGATCATGCTTTCGCCTTCGTTTCTGACCTTAAGATGATTTACAATTTAGTTTGGTTTTATGACTTCAACCAAGTCTACCACTTACTAAATTTATCTCAACTTCATGAAAAATGACTCCTCATTTAACATGTTCTTCTAACCAAGAACTTGGGGTCGCATGTCGTCAAATACAAAACACATGGTTCTTATATGTTTAGACCTATGAACAATTCATAGCGAATACCAACATATCCTCCAACCATTATTCTTGTACTGAGTTATTAACTCAACGTTTCTCCTAATTCTTACAAGCAGATGAACCTTTCTTCTCTTGTTTTATTTTGAACTCCTTCAAAAATTTATTAGGTTAAAACATCCTGACATAAAGTTTATCAAACATATCTATCCACCATAGATACATCCATCTCCATGGATATTTGACATTCAAACTAACTTCACAAGTTATGCATTGGTCCATGATCATATTTACAACATTTATGAAATCTCATTTCACTCAACCAAGATGTTGTAAACTCCCACTCAAATATATACCATACACATATTAAATTGTGAAACCACTTTGGCTCCCACTCAGAAATATGTTATCTCTATATTTGACCATGATTTAACTAGCTCCCACTCAAACATATGTCTCCACATATTTTGATCTTGGAAAATAGTTTCTGCTCTAACTTAATATATGTCACCACATATCTTAATTAGATCTCACTCAGTTTCTTATGCACTTTCTCGATATTTTGGACACCTCCAAAATCTTAATTAACTTTTAAAATTCGTGAACTCATATACGAAACACTAGTACTTTGCTAGTATCCATCCCCTTGACATTAAAGCACAACTACACCATGTAGTTTACAACATTGAATATGTTAAAGAGCTTTACCTCTTGTGCCTTTGTCCAGCAAGTTTTATTTATTCCTTGCAAAACTCTTTTGAAGAATAAATATGTGAAACATCACTTCCACAATCAAGCAACAATTACTTTGTGATTTAAACTTAACATAGGATGACTTTCAGTCACTTTCGTATTCAAGGCTTCTATTTATTCTTTGTAGTTTCGTAGGTATGTCTTGTTTCTCAAACATGACAAGTAAATCATGAATATTATTCTGTAACCTGACAAAATACAATATTCTCGAATCCTACTTTTCTCAGAAAAACTTAACTTGAAATTCAATGATCACTATCATTAATTTCTTCTTTTAAATATCAAGTCTAAACCATTAATGCACTTTTCAAAATGTGCCACTTGACAATTAAAAGCAAGATCAACCATCTTGATTTAAGTCTCCATATTCCATCAATCCACTTTATCAATGAAACTCTTTTCACGATAAACCACTAAAACTTTTAACACAATCAACAATTGATTTGCTCCTTTTAGTCTCATATTGTGGAATCTTATTCATAGTCATACTTATGAATATACTACAACATTATTCGCAATAGGCTCTAATTATCTCATAATTAATGAAATCTCCTTTCTCATAACTCATATGAAAAAAAATATGCGAATCATTAAATAGATCCTTATTTCTAGACGGAGTGTTATCAAATAAATCTAAATGATTACAAATGAATTCTTAATGAGAAAAACCTCTTTTACCAGACCACACAATATCAAATATGATGTGACTACAATACTTTAGGGCGCATCAAAACACTTTTGAACAAACTCTAAATATTGCAATTTGTGAACCACTTTTCGCAAGTCTCCATACTAAAAACAATAACTCAAATATTTCGTCTCTTTTGATCAAATCTAAAAGACTCAATTATCTTGTTAACTTAAAATCCTTTACTTCCAATATGGTCTTATCATAACTTGAATAAATACATCTATTCACTCGTTTATGATGAAGTACACATAAAATAATGATGTCTCTTATTTACTGAAAAATACAACCAACACTTGTGTTTATTTTCAGCTACTCATGGCATTTTCATAAAATGGCATTCTAATCGTACTACTTATTGATGCGCATCAATATGCTCTTCAACACCATAACACAATTAAAACAAAGACTCATCATTAAGTATTGGATATTTTTAGTATGTTTCATATTTTATAAATGTTTAACCAATCATCGTTTAAATCAAACAAAGGACAATAATCTTATAATCGAAACGTGATCACCAAAAAGGATTACTCATGAAAATAGAACAACCACTTGTCTTTAACATGAATGACCGTCTCACAAACCGAGACATACTAATTTAAAGATCACACTTAATTCGATTACAAAACTTATTCAAATCCTCTAATTTAAAACGATAAATGTAGAAGTAGAATGTCGCCAGCATCAACTCCTTGGTTGCCATATCTCCACGAAATCCACTAATTCCCTCCATGCACTTCTCAAACGGCAGGCCCTGTTTTCATAAAACAGCACAAGTATCTGTCGGAGATTGTTCCCAGGAACTGGGGGTGTCTCCAAGGTATCGTGTAAGGGGCTGAACACGGAGTCAAACAATCCTCAACGTGCTCCGGAGACGGTGCTCGTCGGACTCGCTGCGAGACGACACTGCAGAAATGGACACACGATCTTACCCAGGTTCAGGGCCCTCTTTGGGAGGTAAAACCCCTACGTCCTGCTATGGTGTACTGCACTGCTTGGAGAGGTTTAAAGTACAAGGAGAGCTTGTCGAGCTCGAGGTGGCTAACAATGGCTACTTGCTAATCTTCAGATCTAGGGTTTGGTCTAAGCTCCCAGATTCCGAACCCTTTGCTTGGGCGTGCCCCCTTCTCCTTTTATAGGCGTCTTGGACCTCTTCTGCCCAAACATTTGGGCGGGAAGGGTTACCACATGGCGACGAAGGAAGGAGGAGGGTGCATGATAAAGGTGGAGTGCACCATAAAGGTAAAGCTCGTGGACGCGGTCCATGGCAGGGGAGCGGCGTCACCAAAGCTAAAAAAAGGCCACCGACCAGCCGGACGGTGGGCTAGCGCTTGCTGAGGTGGGATGTGACCCATGGTGACGTCGTCCTTGGAGTGTAGCTGCAGACGGTTCCCTTATCACCAAAGAGGCAATACTCGTTGTCCGCTTTGCTTGAGGCCGCTTTGTTGACCGCTTTATACATGGAAACGGCAACTGTGGCGTCGTCGTCATCGCGCGTAGGTACACGCGTCATCCTACACAGGGGCGCAGAGCCCATGTGCGCCCTGCCGCGGAGGCAGAGATTGCTTCATGAGGAAGGAGCCTCGCGAGGCAAAAAGCCTCGCCGAGCCCTTCAGCTTGGTCCTTAGCAGAACTGCGGGTGGCGTCGAAGACACCTTGTCGAGGAGCGGTCCTTCGCCAAGGGAGGAAACCCTCGGCGAGGAGAAAAAGATCCCTCGCGAGGGAAAAACCCTCGCGAGGCTTGCCAGGCTGGAGAGCCTGGTCCTTAGCGAAAATCATCTGAAGAATCTCGTGGGCCCTGGCAGGCCGGCCCGTGGTACCCTGGTTTCCACTGTGCCGACAGTAGCCCCCGGGCCCGCGACGGGCACGCCGAGGCCCACGGACGTAGGCGAAACGTCGAGGGGCAAAAAATGCCTGACAGGGCCGTGACACATGGGGCGCAGCGGTTGCGCCGCGGCCACGATCTCCTCGGCTTCAACGGGCAACCCGGTGGGGCCCGCCACGCCCGGGGCAACTGGTCAATAAAGCCTGGCGCGCAGACTGCGCCCATCACTTCTCCCATTATTCCGCCGCCCTCTTCTTCAAAACTTCTCCTTCCTCCCAGAGCGCATCGCTTCCGAGGTCTTCGTCTTCAAGCTCCTTCTCCGACGGCCATGGCTCCCAAGAGGGCAACCGACAGCCAGAAGGGCAAGGGCGCGATGCAGATCGGCATGTCTGCGGCGGCGGCGTGGGGCGCCGCGTTTGTGGCGGCGCTGTCGCCGTTGCGTATCAACGCGGCGGCGATTGCGAAAGTGCGCTACCTGGCGGCCTCGAACACCAACGATCATGGCGTCACCGAGATGAGGCCGACCGGCAGCAGGCTTCCCGAGGGGTACTACCCCATCTTTCTCCATACTCTTTACGCTGGCTTGGTTCCTCCCTTCTCCGACTTCCTCTTCGCGATTCTGGAGACGTACCAGATCCAGCTTCTTCATCTCCACCCCAACTCCATCCTTATTCTCGCCATCTTCGCCTACCTCTGCGAGGCCTACATCGGCATTCGCCCCTCGGTAGCGCTTTTCCGCAACTTCTACTCCCTCCGGAGCACCGCGCCAAACGAGCGGCTCGGATGCGTATCCTTCCGCATCGCCGATGCCAGGAGCGGGACCTACATTCCCATCGCGTGGTGCGGTGAGGACGCCGTCACCAAGGTGACGAAGAAGGTGGATGGCTTCCGCAAGCGGTGGTTCTTCGTCGACACCAAGGGGACGAACCCTCTCTTGGAGGTGCCCGAGGCGCCGCCGAGGAAGTGGGCGCGCTGGGCGAGCGCAGACTTCGAAGGCCCAGAGCTCGACAGGGTGTATGAGTGCATATGGAGGCTTCGCGTTGGCGGGGTCACCGGCCAGATGGTGGCCAAGGACTTCACGAGGCGCCGCATCGCGCCTCTCCAGCAGCATTCGGAGCCGGTGTGGCGATACACCGGCAAGGTGGACAGGATGCGCCTGTGTGTAGACAACTTCGCTCGGGAGGTGCTGCACCCCATCATGGGGGTCCTCTTTGCCACAATGGACATTCCAGGAACTACAACCCCGGAGGCCAAGACTTCAACTTTACCGTGGAGAGCGTGGAGAATCACCGCAGGCGCCTGCCGGTGTTCGACGAGTGGGGCATCGTGCCCGCAGGGCACCGCGGGCCCCGCACCAACCCATGGGCGGCGGAGCCGGAGTTCATGGATGAGTCGCCGGAGCCGGACGAAGCAGAGGACTCCGGCGAGGACGCGGCCCCGAGAGATGCCGATGCCTCTGGCGAGGACGAGGCCTCGAGGGGCGCTATCCCCTCAGGAGGCGACACGGGCGCCTCAAGGAGTGCTCCGGCTGGCGAGGACGTCGAGGTGATCTCCTCCAGTGGCGACGAGGACGCCTTCCGCGTGGTTCGCTCCCAGCACCCCACAGAGGAGGAGGGCAGCAGCAGGAGAGGGCGCCGCGAGCCCCGCACCAAGGCCCTCCACGACAGGGACGCCGGGGGCGCCTCGAGGGATGCTCCTCCCGAGGAGGCAGCGGCGCCTCCCGAAGAGGCCGGAGCGAGCACCCTCCAGCCGCCCAAGGGGAAGAAGAGGGTGTGGAGAGAGGCCGACGAGTAAGTTTGGTTCTTTCTTTCTTTCAGCATTTGCTTCTGAGAATCCCCTCCTGAAGGGTCTTTGCTTTGTTTGTGCTTCTTCAGCGCACCCGCGGCGCCGAAGAGGCGGCGTCTCCGCAAGCTGGGGGAGACCGCCAGCGCCGCCGAAGAGACGCCTGTGGCCGATGAGCCGCAGCAGGCGGCCGACGAGCCACGGCAAGCGGCCGACGAGCCGCAGCAAGAGGCTGCCGAGCCTCAGCAAGAGGCTGTTCCTCCCGCGGGTGAGCACCGCGCGGAGGTGGTGGCGGTTGAAGAGGCGACGACGCCTCCAGCTAGGGCAGCTTCTCCCCCCACGGTTGAGCACCGTGTGGAGGAGGTGATTGAACTGGCGACGCCCCCGCCAACTCGGGCGGCTACTCCTCCTGCGGCTGAGCACCGCGCGGAAGAGGAGGAGGTGGACTAAGAGATCGTCGTGGGGCCACCTCCAGAGGCAGAGGAGGCTCTCACAAGGAGGCGGACGCGCCCGAGGCCGCGGCGGGCGCGGCCACCACGGAAGGGGCGGGGAGCGCCCCTGAAGAGCGGGAGGTGGAGGCGCCCCTGGAGCCCCCAGGCGGCGGGGCCGAAGGCGAGGAGACGCCCAGCCCCATGAGGGCTCCTGCCTTGGGCAGCGAGGGAGGTGCCCCCACAAGCCCCCACGCCGCGGCGGGGGCCGCTACAAGCTCGGGGCAAAGTGCCCTGGGTGCCTCGACGAGCGTCGAGGCCTCTGCGCCCCACGACGACGCGGGGGTCCTGGCGCTGTGTGAGCCGCGCCTTCGCGCGGCTCGCCGCGACGTTGTCCTCCACCAAGCGCGGAAGACACTCGACGAGCTGGCGGCGCAGTTCGCCGAGGAAGATCTCGCCAGGGAGAAGGAGCGGGCAAGGCTCACCGACGCCTGGGCCCTCCTCCACGAGAGGGTGGAGATGTGCCGCCGGCAGGACGCCTCAGCCCGAGCGGCGCGCGAGGAGACGATCCGCTTCGCCCAAGAGACCCGCGACAGCGTCAAGCGGGAGGCGGCGGAGGTCATGGACCAATTGGACGCCGCCCGGGAGGCGCTTGAGGCGGAGACCACCGCCAAGCACCAGGAGCTGGCAGCCGCGGAGCAAAAGCTTGCCGCCGAGTCCGAGGACGCGAGGGCCAGCTTGAAGGAACTCCGCGAGCTGTTGGATGCCCGCGAGGGGCAGCTGGCGCCGCGCGAGGCAGAGCTGGCGCAGCGCGGGGAAGAGCTCTCCCTCCGCGAGAAGGAGTTGGACCGGCGTGAGGAGCAGGTTCATCTGCTCGAGGAGGCCCAGGCCACCCACGAGGGGCAGCTGCAGGAGCGCGAGAACTCGGTGGCCAGGAGCGAGGCCACCCGCAAGGAGCGCCACGACAAGGCCAACGCCGACCATCTGCTGAAGCAGAAGCGAACCCAGGAGGAGGCCGACGCCAAGGTTGAGCGCATCCGCGAGAGCCTCGCCAATGATTACGACGCCAAGGCCAAGAAGCAGGAAGAGCGCTTCACAATCAAGCGCAACGAGTTCCTGCACCAGATCGAAGGGCTCGAGAAGTCGGAGAAGGAGTTGACCTCTCGCCTCCAGCGCGCCAAGGAGGCGCTGACTCGCGCGGAGAGGGAGATCGCCGCCCTGAAGGCGGACCTGAGCGACCTCCAGCAGCAGGTGGGGCCGGCCGCGAACCTCGCGGAGCAGGCGCGAGACACCGCGCAGCACGGCCGGGCCATGACGCGCCAGCGCCAGGTCATGCTCCACGATCTGGTCCGCCGCGCGAACGCCATTGGGGACGACATGAG
Source organism: Puccinellia tenuiflora (assembly GCA_012064385.1). NCBI lineage: Eukaryota > Viridiplantae > Streptophyta > Magnoliopsida > Poales > Poaceae > Puccinellia > Puccinellia tenuiflora. The sequence goes on along the minus strand of QRDG01000553.1, from coordinate 814,049 downwards.
GATCGAGGTCCCCCACTTTCCCTCCGGAGGGATCGACGACGAGGCCGCATACACGCACTTCTTCGGGCAATTCCTCGAGGAGCTTGAGGAGGTCGCGAAGAGCTTCGATGAGCGCGTCGTGGCAGAGAGCCGCGAACTCCTCGTCCTCGCCACCAGCCGCGTCTTCAGCAACCTCCTGAGGCTCTGGCCCTCGTTCGACCTCGAGGCCGTGATGGCACCGGTCGACATCCACGGCAAGGCGCGGGAAGCGGCTGAGGTGCTCGCCAGGAAGTATGACCAAGTCTTGGTCGATGAAGACGAAGGCGACGGCGAGGAAGATGCCCTGGAGGCGGAAGCTGCCGTGGACAGAGCGGGCACCTCAGGAGGCGCGACGGCTTAAACTCCTTCCTGTAGCTGGGCGTGCATGAGGCACATTATCTTAGGATTTTGGTTGTAAGGCTTTGTAAAGACTTGTTAAGTTTATTGGAATGTGCTTGTGAATGTCCCTCGGGAGGCTTTTGTCTTTCCCCTTCATGTCTTTTTCGCTCTACGTCTTAGGACCCTCTCTTAGCGCTACACCATCGCCGCTTCGGTATATGAGAGTCAGGGCTCCACAAGGCCGGGGGGTGCGTGAGGCCTCAAGAAGTAAGAGCTCCTCGAAGCGCGATGCTTGGGGCCCACCTTCGACATGCAAGCAACCCATGAGGCATAGGAGAGAGAAAAGAGACTCGAGGGGCAAAAACCAGCGAGAGGAAATTCGGGCAAGTGTTTAGACTTAGCTTGACGAGGCGTTTTCGTCTTGGAGAGGGTGTTGGTTCCCTGGCGATGCGTTGTTGCCTTGGAGAGGGTGCCTGAAGCTTGTTCCCTGCACTTGGACAGATAGGCATACCCACAAGCAATAAATAGCTAGGTAACTTATGCTCGTAGGTTCCTTCATGTGTGTCTCGCGAGGAGAACAAGCACCAAGGTTTTTGATGATCCTTGGTGAGTTGACGTACGCGGGAGCTGACCCATGAGTTCAGAGCTCCTTGGGAGTTGACATGCATGAGAGCTGACCCCGCAAGTTCAGAGCTCGGATCCCTTGGGTTTTAGGCGCTGTCGGGATGCTCCCGTGGCATGGCACCATGCTAGCCCCCGCTCGTGAGGTACACAGGAGGGATCATACGAGCGAGAATAAAACAGCAATAACATAACCGCTTACCGAAGCAACAAAATATGCTGGCGCGGTGCGCGAAGGTTCAAAATGACCTGAAACAGATGTTCATTACACTGGCATGGCCAGAAACACAAAAAATCCGCCATGTCAGGCATGGGGTTCCACATGCTGTGGCTGAGACTCTCGAGGGGGCGTGCTCGTGGCGACGCATGTAGGGAGAGCTCAGAGGGGGCCCCTATGCGGGGGTGGCTTTTAGCCTGCATTCCGCCATGACCGGCATGGGGATCCACTTCGCCAAGGCATGGTGCCTGAAGAGGTTACCGTGCTGAGGCTTGGCGGCTTGGGAGTCTTCTCGAATGGCCCGTGGCAACGTATAGTAGAGAGGGGAGCCCGAAGTTTTTCCTCGTGGAGGATGATGGCGCGTGGCTCTCCCTTGATGCAAAAAATTGCTCGCCGAGGGCGATCAGGGGTAGAACTTGCGCAGGTGCTGGATTTCCAGGGGTTGGCGACAGGGACGCCGTCCTCCGTCTCTAGCCACGCAGAGCCAGGCCTGGCGATGTGCACGACTCTGTAGGGGCCTTCCCACATCGGCGAGAGCTTGTGGAGGCCTGCCCTGGAGAGGATTCTCCTCAGGACAAGGTCTCCTGCTTCGAGAGTGCGCGGACGGATGTGGCGGCTGTGGTAGCGACGGAGGTCTTGCTGGTACCTTGCCGCTCTCAGGGCCGCATTGCGGCGGAGCCCTTCAAGCAGCAGCAGGTCGTCGTTGCGGAGTTCGTCCACCTCAGCCTCCTTGAAGGCCAGGACTCGCGGAGAGCCATGAGTGATCTCGCTGGGGAGGATGGCTTCAGCGCCATAGACGAGGGAGAACGGCGTCTCACCAGTTGGCTTCGTTGGCGTGGTGCGAATGGACCAGAGCACCGAGGGGAGCTCATCGATCCAGTGCTTGCCGCTGGCCTTGAGGCGGTTGAAGCTTCTCGTCTTGAGGCCCTTGAGCACCTCGGCGTTGGCTCGTTCGGCCTGCCCGTTGCTTCGTGGGTGCGCCACCGAGGCGTAGCAGATTTGGGCGCCCAGGCTGCCGCAATAGGACTTGAAGGCGCCGCTGATGAATTGTGAGCCGTTGTCGGTGATGATGCGGTTGGGCACGCCGAAGCGGCAGACCAGGCTCCTTATGAATTTTACCGCTGATTTCGCCGGGATGGTGCGCACAGGTTCCACCTCAAGCCACTTGGTGAATTTGTCGATGGCGACGTAGAGGTAGAGGTAGCCCCCGAGCGCTCGCGGGAAGGGTCCCAGCAGGTCCAGCCCCCAGACCGCGAACGGCCAGGAGAGCGGGATCGTCTGGAGTCCTTGCGCGGGCTGGTGGATTTGCTTGGCGTGGAATTGGCATGCGTCGCAAGATTGGACGATGGCAGCTGCGTCTTGAAGCACCGAGGGCCAGTAGAAGCCACTCCGGAAGACCTTGCATGCAAGGGTGCGCGAGGAAGAATGGTGGCCGCACTCGCCGCTGTGGATGTCGTTGATGAGCTGGCGGCCTTCCTCGGTAGGGACGCACCGCAAGGCAACCCCATTGGGGCGCTTACAGTACAGGTCTCCGTCGTGGAGGCAGTAGGACTTGGCCTGGCGAGCAATTCTTTTGGCTTCAGTGTCGTCTTCGGGGAGGGCTCGGTTTTGCAGGTAGTTCTTGATCTCGTCAATCCAGCCGGTGTCTTGGCGCACTAGAGTCAGCAGCAAGCGATCGCCTGAGGGCAAACCACAGCTTGGTGCTCCGCTTGGCGGGGCTGGTGGGAGCTCCTCGTCGATGCTGATGGTGACCACTGGTTGCTTGACTGAGGCCTTGGTGAGCCTCTCCTCGAACACTCCAGGCTTCTGAGCTTCTCTTCTTGCTGCTCGCCGGGCAATTTCATCTGCCTCTTGGTTTTCTGCTCGCGGGATGTGCTTGAGCTCCATGCCCCTAAAGTGCTTCTCCAGCTTGCGTACCTCTTCAAGGTAGGCCACCATGTAGGTGTCCTTAGGCGTGTAGCTTTTGTTGGAGAAGTTGACGAGGAGCTGGGAGTCGCCCTTGATGAGGATGTGCTTGATGCCGAGGGCGATGGCAGCTCTTAGCCCGGCGAGGAGGCCTTCATATTCGGCGATGTTGTTGGAGACCTTGTCGTTGTCCTTGAAGCATAGCTGGACGGCGTAGTAGAGCTTGTCGCCTGTTGGTGAGGTGAGGACGGCACCAGCCCCCGCACTTCTGGCCGCGAAGGCGCCGTCGAAGTGCATGGTCCAGGGGCCTGGTTTTGTCCCACCTGAGGCTGTAGCTTCCTCCTCTGGAGGCTCTTCTTCTTTGCGCGTGTCCGTCCACTCGGCCATGAAATCGGCCAGCGCCCTGCCCTTGATGACCCTGGTGGTGTCAAACTCCAGCTCGAAAGGTTGTAGCTCAATGCCCCAGCCTGCGACGCGATCTGTTGCATTTGGATTGCGCAGGACTTGCTCCAGGGGATATGAGGTGACCACCTTGATGGGGTGACCCTGGAAGTAGTGGCGCAGCTTCCTGGAGGCGATGAGGAGCGAGAAGAGGAGCTTTTGCTGCATGGGGTAGCGCTCGCGAGCGTCCCGCAGCACTGTGCTGACGAAATAGACGGATGCTCGACGAGGGTAGTTGTTAGCGTGGCAGCGGCTAGCTCCTCTCCAGGCTTGGTGGAGTCCTCGGCAGGGTTTTCTTGAGGCTCTGTTTGGGGAAGCTCGGCAGGAGGCTGGGTGCTTGACGAGGGTGTTTCCTTGTCGGGTGGTTCTGGGCTTGGCGAGGCGGTGGTCTGCTTGACGAGGACTGGCTCTTCCCTTTCAGCCACCAAGACCGCGCTTGCCGTCTGAGGAGTGGCTGCAAGATACAGCTTCAGAGGCTCGCGAGGGCATGGGGCAACCATGATGGGTGGGCTCGCCAGATATCTCTTCAGGTCCTCAAAGGCCTTTGCTGCTTCAGGGGTCCACTTGAAGGGGCCGGACCTCTTCATGATCTTGAAAAATGGCAGTGCCCTCTCACCGAACTTGGAGATGAAACGGCCAAGGCTGGCCATACATCCCGCTAGGCATTGCATGTCCTTGAAGCGATGAGGAGGCTGCATCTGCTCTATGGCCTTGATCTTGTCGGGGTTGGCCTCGATGCCGCGGTGGGATACCAGGAACCCGAGGAGCTTGCCTGAAGGGACCCCGAAGACGCACTTGGCGGGGTTCAGCTTGATGTTGACCTTGCGCAGGTTGGCAAAGGTCTCCTCGAGGTCCTGGATGAGCGTGTTTTCTTCGCGAGTCTTGACCACGATGTCGTCGACATAGGCCTCTGCATTCCTCCCCATTTGAGCCCCCAAGGCGATCCTCATGAGGCGCTGGAAGGTGGCGCCGGCGTTCTTCAAGCCGAAAGGCATGCAGACGTAGCAAAACACACCACAAGGGGTGAGAAATGCTGTCTTCTCCTCGTCCGCCTTCGCCATCTTGATCTGGTGGTAACCAGAGAAGGCATCCAGAAAATAGAGGAGCGCGCAGCCGACGGTGGAGTCCACGATCTGGTCGATCCTCTGGAGGGGATAGGGGTCCTTGGGGCAGGCCTTGTTGAGGTCGGTGAAGTCGATGCAGAGGCGGCTTCCTCCGGTGTGCTTGGGGATGACCACACCGTTGGCGAGCCAAGTGGGGTGGACCACTTCCTTGATGATGCTAGCCTTCTTCAGCTTCTCTACTTCCTTGACGATGAAATCTTGTTTCTCTGGCGCCTGGCGCCGCGCTTTTTGCTTGACGGGGCGTGCGTTTGGACACACGGCTAAGTGGTGCTCGATCACATCCCTCGGTACTCCGGACATATCTGACGGTGTCCATGCGAACATGTCAGAGTTTGCCCTGAGGAAGGCGACGAGCGCGCTTTCCTATTTGGGAGGAAGGTTGGCGCCTATGGTGACGCTAGCCCCCGAGCCGCTTGCTTCCAGAGACACTTGCTTTGTCGCGGCCTTCTCCTGAGAGAACAGCTGCTTCTTCTTCGCGGGGGGCCTTGGGAGGGGTTCCTCATCCTCGTCGGCGGGTGACGCCACCGCGGCAGCCTTGTAGGCCGCTTGCGCAGCGTACAGGGCGTCCGAGACCACGCCGCGGATGACGATGGTGCCACCCGAGCCTGGGAGCTTGACGAGGTTGTAGGCGTGGTGGGTCACCGCCATGAACTTGGCGAGGGCGGGGTAACCGAGGATGGCGTTGTAGGGCAAGCCGATGTGCGCGACGTCGAAGTCGATCAGCTCGGTGCGGTAGTTGGCCTGGGTGCCGAAAGTGACAGCGAGCCTCACCTGCCCCAACGGGGTGGTAAGACCCTCTGTCACCCCCGAGAAGGGCCTGGTGGGCATGAGCCGCTCGTAGGGCACCTGCAGCTTCTCGAAAGTCTCGACGGAGATGACGTTGAGGCCGGCACCCCCATCTATGAGCGTCTTAGAGACGGCGATGTTGTTAATGGTGGGGGTGCAGACCAGCGGGATGGTGCCGACGGTTGAGGTGGACTTGGGGTGGTCGGTGGAGTCAAAGGTGATGGGGCACTGCGACCACTTGAGGGGCCTGGAGGCCTCGACTCCAGGAAGGGCTGCCGCGACCTCGCGAGCGAATTGCTTGAAGTGGCGATTGGAGCGAGGGGCCTGAGCCCGCCAAGGATGCAAGCAGCCCCACGAGGCACCTGGTAGCCCTCGTCAGTCTCGGCAGGCAGGTTGTCGTTCGCGGGTTGGACGGCGTTGGCCTGGGGGTTTTGCTGGTAGTTGTCGTTGTAGTTGTTCCAGCGTCGCCCCCCGCGGCCGCCGCGGCCGCCGCCGCGGCCTCCGCGGCCCTGCTGCCGATCATTTCCCTCGCGAACCTCACGAGCCTCGCGAAGCCTCTTGAGGTCGTAGCAGTTCTCGGTGGCATGGGAGTGCCTGTTGTGGTAGATGCAGAAGGGGCGATCGTCCTTCTTCTCGGGTCCTGCGGCTGGAGTGGCAGCTTGGCGAGGCTGCTTGGCGTCGGGTTCGGCCGCGAGGACCGCAGTAGTCTTGCGCTTCTCGGAGGATTTCTTCTTCTTCTTGGACTCCTCGGCGGGGTCCCCTGGCTCGTTCTTGACGAATAAGCGGCCCTCTTCAGCCTTGGCGCACTTGTCCGCCAAGTCGAAGAGCTTGACGACGGTGGTGATGTTGTCGTGGATGCCAAGCTTCTCGAGCATCCGCACGTCGGTCACTCCAGCCTGGAAGGCCGAGATGACCTGCGCGTCGGTGGCGTTGGAGATCTTGTTGCGCACCTGGCTGAAGCGCTGGATGTACTTGCGGAGGGTCTCGCCAGGCTTCTGGCGCACGGCGCGGAGGTCGTTGTAGGTGAGGCCGCGCTCGTACGTGCCCTTGAAGTTGGCAACGAAGCACCGGCAGAGGTCCTCCCAAGTGTTGATGGACTCGGCGGGGAGGTTGGTGAGCCATGAGGACGTGGAGTCCTTGAGGGCCATGGGGAACCAGTTCGCCATGACCCTGTCGTCGCCCCCGGCGGCCTGGATGGCCAGAGTGTAGAGCTGCAGGAACTCCAGGGGATTGTTCTTGCCGTCGTAGCGCGGAGGAAGATCCGGCCTGAACTTGACCGGCCAGACGACGCGACGGAGGCTGCGAGTGAACGCGGCCGTCGTGCCGTAGGTGACCGTGCCGTTGGCGAGGGTGGCGCGGAGGTGGCGCCCAGCGGTGGCAACGTCCTGGACGGCGCGGTTGCGGCGGTCCTGCCCGCGCTCGATGCTCACGCGTGCGTCCTCGGGGGCTCGCTGCACGATTTGGCAGTCGTGCGGCGACGACGCGTGCGATGCAGCGCGGCCGTAGCGAGGGGAAGCCCCCACTGGAGCGGGTTGCGGTTGAGCCAGTGGAGCCGGAGCGGGAGCGGGAGCGGGAGCGGGGTGACGAGGAGGAACGAGAGGAGCGTGCGGCGCGCCGTGCGCCACGTCCCCTGCGCGGGCAGAGAGGACCAGCGAGCGAGACGGTGCAGGAGCGGCGACACGAGCGGCGCCGATGAGCTCGGAGACGCGGTTGAGCCAGGCCTCCTGGGCCTCCGGCGTGGGGCGGTACTGCAGCAGCTCCTGCGCCATGAGAAGCGCGGTCGCCGGGTTGGGCGCGGGGCGGCCCAGCGAAGAAGCAGCACGGTCCTGTGACGGATGCAGGAAGGAGGCTTCCTCCTCGCCGAGGTCATCCTCAGCGTGGTCGATGTCGTCGTCCTCCGGGTGCTCGACGCGGGGCTCGGGGTCGACGTGATGCTCCGGAGCAGCATTCCCACGCGGGCGGCCGCGCGGGCGGCCGGCAGGAGGAGCGGTGGCGGCGCTAGCCGTCCGGCGAGCGAGTCGTTCGGCGCGAGAAGGGCCGGCCATGGCTGTGTCAAGGATGAAGACGCGCCTCAGCCCCCTACCTGGCGCGCCAAATGTCGGAGATTGTTCCCAGGAACTGGGGGTGTCTCCAAGGTATCGTGTAAGGGGCTGAACACGGAGTCAAACAATCCTCAACGTGCTCCGGAGACGGTGCTCGTCGGACTCGCTGCGGGACGACACTGCAGAAATGGACACACGATCTTACCCAGGTTCAGGGCCCTCTTTGGGAGGTAAAACCCCTACGTCCTGCTATGCTGTACTGCACTGCTTGGAGAGGTTTACAGTACAAGGAGAGCTTGTCGAGCTCGAGGTGGCTAACAATGGCTACTGCTAGTCTTCAGATCTAGGATTTGGTCTAAGCTCCCAGATTCAGAACCCTTTGCTTGGGCGTGCCCCCTTCTCCTTTTATAGGCGTCTTGGACCTCTTCTGCCCAAACATTTGGGCGGGAAGGGTTACCACATGGCGACGAAGGAAGGAGGAGGGTGCATGATAAAGGTGGAGTCCACCATAAAGGTAAAGCTCGTGGACGCGGTCCACGGCAGGGGAGCGGCGTCACCAAAGCTAAAAAAAGGCCACCGACCAGCCGGACGGTGGGCTGGCGCTTGCTGAGGTGGGATGTGACCCATGGTGACGTCATCCTTGGAGTGTAGCTGCAGACGGTTCCCTTATCACCAAAGAGGCAATACTCGTTGTCCGCTTTGCTTGAGGCCGCTTTGTTGACCGCTTTATACATGGAAACGGCAACTGCGGCGTCGTCGTCATCGCGCGTAGGTACACGCGTCATCCTGCACAGGGGCGCAGAGCCCATGTGCGCCCTGCCGCGGAGGCAGAGTGTAACGCCCCAAGATCGGTACTATGCAGACTTAGCGATTTCCGCCAAATCCGTATAATAACGATCCTAAAGGACGCCCACCAGGCATAACGTGCACGTCGCAACACACACGTTATGCGGGTGGAATTGTGATAACATTACAACAGTTCTCGATGGAACCCACAAAAGAACATATATACAGCAACGACTCGCAGAGTCAAGAATACAAAAGATACATTACAAAGATCCAAACAACAGCGGAAGCGAAATAGTATCCGAGTACGGATAAGAATACAAATATGGACTAAGAGTCCTGAAGATAACCAAGCACCATAACCCTGCCCAGGCCAAGCCGGCAGGATTCCCAAGCTAACGTCGTCACACTTCATACCTGTTGGCTGCCATGGAATAGCAGCCCCGAAGGGGTCAGTACTAGTAGAAGTACTGGCAAGTAATACTCACAAGATATCAAAGCTGAATTCCGGTGGAAGAGGGTTAGCGATTGAGGCGGCAGCAAGCAGCACTACAACCTATAGAGACACACTACAACAATCGTCTAATAGAGAGAAGGTAAGAGAGCGCATAGGTAACCACCTATACTAACACCAAACATACCCAGCCAATTCCTTACCAACCCGTTTAACCCACGAGCAGCAAGCCCAAAGGCACTCACACAGTTGACAATTTTATATTTTATTATTGAAGTAGTTCTATCTTACTAATCATCTTATTATCATTAGGTGTAAGTTGTCTATGATCTTGTTAGCCAGCACATTTCACCAAGTCGTCCATAACCGCGGACACGGCTTTTCGAAAAGATTTAACCCTGCAGGGGTGCACAAATGTAACCACACGCACTTTAACCCTTGTTGCCATGCAATTAGCACACTTCCAGGGTATGCTGGCAGGGTATCCGACGCTACACTTTCCTTCACTACCACACAAGTCCAGGGAACCACCTAGCTAAGTCTGACCCACCTTGAAAGTCCGGCCGAAGCTCCGAGGTGGACTCAGCCGATGCGAGGACGGTGTCGGGAGGGAACACTCATACGATTGCCCCTCCTTCCACATGCGATAAACGCCACGTGCCGCAAGCCCTACCGTAAGTAACCATCATCGTATCGGAGGCGTCCCATCCGTACCTGCAACAAAATAATAAAGCGCCGCGCAAATGGAAACACCCGAACTACGTGTGGCGCCCTGGACAAGGCTGCAGATCCGGTACTAGGTCGAGGGGAGTCCCATTTCCTCCCACATGTGGGTAGTGCGCTCATTCTTGGATCAGAGGACAAGAACTCGGGTCCTAGGTGACACTAGCAGAACAAATCACCACGATTGGCCTTCCGCCGGTGCCTTATCTTAATTAATTATATCCCATCGCCAAACATTAAAGATTAACATGTGAATTAACCCAACTATCATATTAAGGCATGACTAGAACAAGACTCGAGCAAAACAAGCTAAGCATGCACTACGACTCGCAAGGCCAACAAGATAAACAAGCAACAGGGTAAGGTGTGGCTATATCATGGCTGCAAGGTAAACATGCAAATAGGATCGGGACACAAGCATCGATACATAAGGCTAGCAAGGAACAAAAGATAGGACGAGTGAGAGACAGAAAACAAGCGAAGATAGCAAGGGAGTATCACTTGCCTGCAATCCGGTAGAGGTAGCAGAACCTGTCGTTGCTCACATCAACTCAACGTCCTATTCCCGAAGAAGCAACAAACACTGGAGACATAAAAGATGCATTTTACTACTACGGCAAAAGAACCGGCATGTGATGATATGTTATGCAATGACATGGCAATTATGAGAGGATGCAATTTAAGCAAAATTAAACGGAACCGGGATTCCGACATCTAATTATAAGGTTCGAGTTATTTTTGTACCCCTCAAATTAAATGTTGTTAGCATGTTAAAGCAAGGCATGAGTGATCTATGCAAAATTAAATGGAATAGGGCACTATTATAATTAATTACCCACACATTCCATATTCATTTATTTAGGTGCTTATGCAAAACCCCACTAAACCTCAGGTTACATGATGCAAACATGGACATGGATGGCATATTTGAATTCTACACATTTTTCCGATAAAATTTCATATATAACATTTTTAATTTGGACTTATGAATTAAGAGATATGATTTTAGGCATTAATTGCAAAAAGAAAAAGGGAAAAGGTTGTGGTGGCTGGGGATTGAACTCTGGGCTGGCTCGGGTGGAAGGAAAGGCAGCAAGCCATTGGGCTGGTGATCATGTTGGTGTCAAAATACAGCTTCAGTCCTTGTTGATCTGTAACTGAATTCGGGATCTCAGGGAAAACAGAAAAAGGGGTGTTAATTCGACCGGAAGGGGGGCTCGAACTCAAGATCTTTCGGGTGAAGACAGTGGTCGTAGCCGCTGGGCTGCGCCTCGGGTTGTGATAGGAGCAGACTCGGGAGATAGATGAAGCAAAGTGTCGCTGTTAACTGAATTTCAAGACAACAAAGATGCAGACTTCAGTTTTCAGAGAACGACGACGACGAGATGCAGCGGGGCGCTGCTGGTGCCTGACGTGCGTGCGCGCAAGCTCGATGGGCAGGGTGCAGCTGGGTGTGCGTCGGGGTGCTAGTGTCTGTAAGCAGCAAGCTGATCATGCAGGGAATAGCTTGGGCTCGATGTGGAAACATCCATGGCGGATGCGAGTTCATCAGAGGTACGTAGCACGACGGCCACATCGTCGGGGAGGAGAGAGGAAGTAAGAGGCGGACGTGGAGGCTCACCCTGGGGTTGGTCGGGGTCGTCGTTCTAGCTCGGGGGCGTAGGATCAGACCGGAAGTAGGGGGTAGACGAGGTGGACGTGCGCAGCAACTCCAACCCGGAGGACGGTCGTAGACGATGAAGACATCCCGAGCAGCTCCGGCTCCTGGTTCCCGGTGTAGTCGAAGTAGTCAACGAAGGCGTGCTCCTCTCCATGCTCAGGTAGGCGCGTCGGCGTCCATGTCGTCGCTCTCCGGTGTCAGCTCTCTCCGGCTGTTCTCTCGGGCACCCTCGATGGTGGAGAAGAAAAGGAAGAGGGAGAGGGAGGAAGATGGCGGCGGAGGCAGAGGGAAGGGATAGGAAAGAGGCTAGGGCAGCGGTGGGAGTCGCGGGGTGGAGTTTTAAGGAGCTGGAGGAGGGCTCCCGGCCGTCCCATCGAGCCGCTTTTGACGTGGCTGCCATGGATGGCTTGCCGTACAGGAGGTTCAAGAAGAGGTGGAGAAGATGGGCTGCTGGGTTGGTCTGGTGGGCTGAGCCAAAAGGGAAGAAAGGAGAGGTACAGAAAGAAGGCCAGAAGGTGCCCCAAGGCCTGCTGCGAAAATTGGTGATTTTCCCCAATTTCAGAATTAGGAAAAAGGGAGAAAGAAGAGAAAAGGGGTAGAGATGAAAAAGGAGAGGGATTTTTGCAAACATTTTTATAACTTTGTTCTTGATTAAAAAAATAGTTTGTCAAAGATTCCCAAATAATATTTTGAAAAAGTTTTGAGACAAGAAAAAGAGAGGGGTGGATTTTATTAAATCCTCGGATTAATTCGCAAATCAAAATAGTTTTGTTAAAATAATATTTTGATTTTCCTTTTGCAAAAATAAATGCAAGGTGATTGAAGCATGATGACATGATGATGCAAAAAGAAAAACAAGAAAAATCTAATTTGGGGAAAATCCCGGGACATTACACAGAGATTGCTTCATGAGGAAGGAGCCTCGCGAGGCAAAAAGCCTCGCCGAGCCCTTCAGCTTGGTCCTTAGCAGAACTGCGGGTGGCGTCGAAGACACCTTGTCGAGGAGCGGTCCCTCGCCAAGGGAGGAAACCCTCGGCGAGGAGAAAAAGATCCCTCGCGAGGGAAAAACCCTCGCGAGGCTCGCCAGGCTGGAGAGCCTGGTCCTTAGCGAAAATCATCCAAAGAATCTCGTGGGCCCTGGCAGGCCGGCCCGTGGTACCCTGGTTTCCACTGTGCCGACAGTATCAAATACTTAGCTCACCATAAGTGTAATTTGGACATTAAACATTTATAAATAGTATATCAAAATATACCTTCTACATTGACTACTTCTCCTGCTATGGGCTCTACTTTGACATGACGCAGCTGAGACACAAACTCACAAAAGGTGATCGAATCTCCTCTCATGACATAGTCTCTGACATAATTCTTGTAGCTGGGAGGAAGCGAGCGCAACACCCCATCTATCGCCAATTTGTCAGTCATCTCGTAGTTCCAAACATCCACCAGAGTAAAGTACAACCTATGCATATTCCTCAGGTGTTGTTCCAAGCAAGTGTTTTCTTCCATCTTAGTTGAAAGAAAATCATCCAGAACCTCGAACCTTGCAACTCTAACTTGCGCTATGAACCTACTCTTAAGCTCATTAACAATATCTATTGCGCTCAAGTTCTGGAATTGGCTGCCAAGGTCAATGTTCATGAAGGTGCGCACCAACCACTGGACTTTCAAGTAGATGGTCTGACGCTCATACCATTCCATGTACCCTTCATAGTCTGCAGTTACATCTGGGCATTCTTCTAAGGGTTCATCTATCACGTGGAGCTCATCATTTTCATAAAGGGTTTCTCTCAGACGCATGTACCAAGAAGCAAAGTTCGCCCCGTCCACACGCAGATCCTCAGATAGGAACATCTTTCCGTAGTCGGTCATGATCTACAAGGATTTTGCAAAGACATTTTAGGACTTTTGTTTATGATAATTTTATGTTCATATTAATCAAATTACTACATGAACTCCCACTAAACTCAACATCTCTCCGGTTGTTTAGTGACACACGATCCAAATCCACTACACCACCTCCGATCATCACGTGAGATGATATAGCTTCAATGGTGAACAACTCAGTGTTGATCATATCATTCATATGACTCGTGTTTAACCTTTCGGTTCCGTGTTCCCGAGGCCATGTCTGTACATGATAGGCTCATCAAGATTTACCGTAGTATTTCATGCATGTGTAAACTGGCTTACACCCGTTGTATGTGGACGTTGAATCTATCACACCCGATCATCACGTGGTGCTTCAAAACGACGAACTTTCGCAACGGTGCATACTAGGGGAGAACACTTAATTATCTTGATATTAACATGAGAGATCACCTTATCATGCTACCGTCGCGATCACATCTAAGCAAGCAATAAGGTGCATAAAAGGAATAACATCACATGCAATTCACAAATTGTGATATGATATGGCATTTTCTTCTTGTGCCTTTGATCTCCATCTCCAAAGCACCGGCATGATCTCCATCACCTCCGACATTGTGGCGCCATCACCATGGTTGTCCACCAACTATTGCAACTACAACTAATGCTACTCTTAGCAATAAAGTAAAGCAATTACATGGTGATTCATTGACACGCAGGTCACATAAAATAATAGACAACCATGTGGCTCCTGCCAGTTGCCGTACTCGTCGACATGCAAGTCGCGAAATATTACAAACATGATCATTGCATACATTATCACAAATCACACGCTTGGCCATACCACATCACTAACCCTGCAAAAACAAGTTAGACGTCCTCTAATTTGTTTATGCAATTTTACGTGGCTTGGGTCAACGAGATAGAACCGTTCTAATCTACGCAAAACCACAATGGTGATATAATAGTTGCTTATTTACTCATCCTTTTGAAAGGCCTCCCATTGAAAATTGCATCTTCACTAAAGCAAGAGAAACAGACACCCGCCAGCCACTTATGCAAAACAAGTTGCATGTCAATCGTGGAACCGGTCTCTCGTGTGTGGACGAGTAAGGTTGGTCCGGGCCGCTTCAATCTCACAATACCGCAAAGACGCAAAGTGCACGCTAGAAGGTAGCAACATAAAATATCAACGCCCACAACTCCTTGTGTTCTAATCGCACCAACATCTACGAATAGATCTAGTCTCTGATACCACTGAAGGGTCGCAGCATGGAAAACAAAAAAATTTCCTACGCATACAAGACGGAATAAACCCAACACAAGATCTGATCTACGAGATGTTGGTAGCAAATATGGTGAGATCCAATCTCTTACCCTCGAAGATCGAACAAACGCATTTTGTCGGTGCAGGGGTTGGCTAGTCGATCCCCGCAACTAGACTCGTCTAGTCGTGAGGAGATGTATTATCCTCGAGATCCAATCCGATGAAGTGCAGCAACGAGCAGCACCTCCGCGGTGTCCACACGTACAGCTCGATGAAGACGTCAACTCCTTGATCCCGCAAGCGAATGGACGTGGCCTTCATGATCTCAGGAACACGACGGTGTGATGGTGATGATGACGATCTCCACGAGCAGGGCTTCGCCAAGCCAAGCAAGAGTAGAGGGAGAGGAGAGGTGGCGTAGCCCCTAGGGCTAGGGTTGGTGTGGCAGCTCTAGGTGGAGGTGGTGGTGGCGCAGCCCTCCGGGGAGAAGGGGTGCGGCTAGGGTTAGGGTTTAGAGGGAGGTGGTGCGGCTAGGGTGCTTGGGGGGCAGCCTTCAAGGTGTGCCGCACCCCTCCCCTCCCCACCTTATATAGCCGGCCGGGCTAGGGTTAGGGCAGGGGCCGGCCGGCCCCCTTGCTTGCCCCCCAAGTTGGAGTACAACTAGGACTCCTCCTTGGGCCCCTTTCCTAAAGGGGTGGAGCCGGCCCCTAGTCCAACTAGGACTTGGCCGGCCCCCTTTCTCTTGCCTTGGCCGGTTTGGGCCACTTGGGCCTTAGGTGGTGCGGCTGGCCCATGTGCTAGCTGCACCCCTTCGGTCCATGTGGGTCCATCTAGACACTTCTAGAACCTTCCGGAACCTTTCCGATTCCCTATTAAAATTCTGGAACCTTTCCGATACCTCCGGAAACCACTTTCCTTATATGAATCTTATTCTCTGGACTCCTCCGGAACCTCTCATGATGTCCGTGATCTTATCCGGAACTCCGAATCACCATTCGTTCATTTCATCATTTAATTCATCGCAAAACCTAATTTCATCGGAACGTTAAGTGTGTGACCCTACGGGTTCGGGAATGCATAGACATGATCATATCAATAATTAATAGCGGGACCGGGATGCCCATATTAATTCCTATACACTCAACGAAAACACTTTTTCCTCGATTGAACCACGATGCCGGAGATTCAATTAATCTCATATACGATTCCCTTTGTCTCACGATATTTTACTTGCCCGAGATTTAATCGTTGACATCCCCATGTCTAGTTTAATCTCATTACCGGCAAGTTCTCTTTACTCGTCCATAATATAGGATCTTCGTGATTACTCCTAATCACATGTCTGCAGACTTTATGATGCTATATTATCGAGAAGGCCTGGAGATATCTTCTCCGTCACATGGAGGGACAAATCCCACTCTCGATTCATATCACCCAACAACCCACCGTCGGAGGTACCTGAAAGCCACCTTTATAATCACCCAGTTACGAAGTGACATTTGATGTCCACAAAGTATTCCTTCAGTGAACGGGAGTGATATAATCTCATGGTCTAAGAAAACTATATTTGGCATATATTAAAAGTGTTGACATAAAGTGTCCACAAAGTATTTCCCAGAGTCTTATTATCTGGGTCATGTCCATCAAGTCATTCTCCCAATGACGTGACTCCGTTATCAAGTGACTATAACAAGTCCATAGTTAGGAAACTCTAACTATCTCTCGATCAACGAACTAGTCCTGCAGAGGCATACTAGGGACTCCTGGTGTTTATATTCCACATATGTATTATGTTTCTAATTAATACAATTATAGTATGGAGAATAAACAATTATCATAAACAAGAATATGCTAATAAACCATTTTATTATTGCCTCTAGGGCATATTCCCAACATACGATTGAAGCAATAACCAATTGGCCACCGCCAACTAATCTTGCTCAACTTCGTAGCGCCCTTGGTTTGTTTGGGTTTTACCGTCGATTTGTGAAAGATTTTAGCATAATTGCTTGCCCTTTGAATGAGCTTACCAAAAAGAATGTACCCTTCATTTGGGGCAATGCTCAAGAATCGGCTTTCAATGAACTCAAGAAGAGATTGACCGAAGCTCCTTTACTTGCCTTGCCGGATTTCTCAAAAACTTTTGAACTTGAGTGTGATGCTAGTGGCCTTGGCATCGGTGGCGTCCTCGTGCAATGTGGCCGTCCCGTTGCCTATTATAGCGAAAAACTTGATGGTGCTCGCCTAAACTACCCAATCTACAACAAGGAACTCTATGCCTTAGTCCGTGTTTTGGAAGTGTGGCAACACTACTTGTGGCCAAAAGAGTTTGTTATCCATTCTGATCACGAATCTTTGAAATATTTGAAAACCCAAGCCAATTTGAACAAAAGGCATGCCAAATGGGCGGAATTCATCGAGTCTTTTCCCTATGTTGTGAAATACAAGAAAGGCAAGGACAATATCGTCGCGGATGCTCTTTCCCGCAAGATGATTTTACTTGCCAAGCTTGAAATCAATGTTTTAGGCCTTGACGAGATTAAGGACCTCTATGCCTCCGATCCTACTTTTGGTCCTATTTTTGCCAAGTGCTCATGTGACAAAGGTTTCGATGATTTCTATTTGCACAAGGGGTTCTTGTTTAAAGCTAACAAACTTTGTATCCCCGAGTCGTCGCTTCGCTTGTTGCTTTTGAAGGAATCACATGGAGGCGGCCTCATGGGACATTTCGGGCGGGACAAGACATATGCTATGCTTTCAACACATTACTATTGGCCACGAATGAAGCGGGACGTGGAACGCCTTGTGCTTCGATGCCCAACATGTCTCCGAGCTAAGTCTACGTCCAACTGTCATGGTCTTTATATTCCACTTCCCATTCCATACGCTCCATGGACCGATATTAGCATGGACTTTGTGTTAGGGCTACCACGAACTAAAAATGGCAAAGATTCCATATTTGTTGTTGTTGATCGTTTCTCTAAAATGGCACATTTCATCCCTTGCAACAAGACCAACGATGCTTCACATATTGCAACTTTGTTCATTAGGGAAATCGTTCATCTACATGGAGTGCCGAAGACCATTATTTCGGACCGAGATGTCAAGTTCACAAGCTACTTTTGGAAGGCATTGATGGCAAAGCTAGGAGTCAAGCTCCTCTTCTCCACCGCTTACCACCCACAAACCGATGGCAAAACTGAGGTGGTGAATCGAAGCTTATCAACTCTCCTCCGCGCATTGATCAAGCCAAACCTCAAAGGTTGGGAGGAATGCATACCGCACGCCGATTTCGCCTACAACCGTGCCTCCCACCGGGTGACCAAGCGAAGTCTGTTCGAGGTTGTCTATGGGTTCAACCCTAACACCGCCTTAGACATCCTCCCACTTCCTCTAAACGAGCGCACCGACATGGACTTCGACAAAAGAGCCGACTACATGAAGACACTACATGAGTCTACTCGAGCAACTCTAGAGGAGCACACCAAGCACCAAGCTACCAAGATCAACAAGTTGAAGAAGCCCATGATATTCGAAGAAGGAGACCTTGTGTGGTTACACCTCCGCAAGGACCGTTTCCCGGATGAAAGAAAATCCAAGCTTGCTCCTCACGGTGACGGGCCTTTCAAAGTGCTCAAGTGCATCAATGACAATGCCTACAAGATCGACATCCCAACCTCCAA
Source organism: Puccinellia tenuiflora (assembly GCA_012064385.1). NCBI lineage: Eukaryota > Viridiplantae > Streptophyta > Magnoliopsida > Poales > Poaceae > Puccinellia > Puccinellia tenuiflora. The sequence goes on along the minus strand of QRDG01000553.1, from coordinate 796,114 downwards.
GTACTTGTTGCATGACACATTCAACATCGCCGACCTATCCCCTTTCCACGGAGATCCGAGTGTTCAAGATGATGGCGAGTCGAGGACGACTCTTTCCGAAGGGGGGGAGGGAAGATGATGTAGCCCCACATGTGGACACCACCATGGACAACACGCCAAATGGCCCAATGACAAGATCAAGAGTCAAGGCACTTCATGAAAAGGTGACCTCACTCCTCTCGATGTGTGATCTCGACCTCCCTTTGAATGGCTTGCTACTTCATGTCGGTACCTTGTGCATACTCAGGATCCACCTTGATGATGACCCACAATGGAGTCGAGAAGATGACCAAGAGGAGGTCCAAGACGAAGGAGAAGATGACCAAGAGAAGACCCCAAAAGATGGCCAAGGAGAGGAAGAAGGAGGCAGAGCCAGGCTGGCCGGCCCCCAGGCCGGCCACCCACTAGAGAGAGTTGGCCCCCCAGCCGGCCCAGGTCGGTCACCCTCCTGAGCCAGCCGGCTTCCCAGCCGGCCACAAACCTGAGCCAGCCGGCCTCCCAGCCGGCCTAGGCCGGTCACCCCACAGCGCCAGCCGGCCTAGGCCGGTCACCCCACAGCGCCAGCCGGCCTAGGCTGGTCACCCCACAGCGCCAGCCGGCCTCCCAGCCGTCCTAGGCCGGCCCCCAGGCCGGACACCCGCCTGTGCCAGCCGGCCTCCCGGCCGGACACCCGCCTACGCCAGCCGGCCTAGGCCGGCCCCCAGGCTGGTCTCCCGCTTTTCTGCCCCGTTTTGTAATAGACTATAAATAGCACCCCCTTTCTCTTTCCTGGGTTGGACTGAATTTGAGACTTGTGAGCCATGCTCCTCATCCCTCTGTGCTAGGGTTCCTCTTTGAGGATGGATCTTGTTGTTGCTACTCTTTCACTATGGTGTCTCTAGTAGTGCAAACCAATCTTTCACTACGGTGATTCTATTGGATCGGTGGACCGACCGGTAAGAGCAATCGGTTTCATTAAGAGTAAGATTGGCTTTGATTCTTCGATCCAAAGGCTTCTCTTGTGAGGGTTGTTGTTGGGTGGAGATCTCTGCAGGTTTTGCTAGTTATCCCTTGTGTTTTGCCCACAAATCTCCCCCGTTTCCCCCTCGTGTTCTTCGTGTTCCTCCACTTTTCCCCCTCAAATCCGTGAAGATCGGGCCACCGGCTACATCAAAGTAGTAATGTAAAGCACATGATATGAATGAAGTGATCCAAAACAGTTGTCTATAGTTGATAATAAGCAAACAATGAGTAACCAAGTTGCATTATCTAAGCAAAAACAGGGAACTGGCATTGGGCATCTTGTCAATAGGTTAGTCCGACAAAAATCCTAAAAATGATATAATAAGACGATAAAAACATGTGACAATGGCACATAACAAGCATGGATCAATAAAAATTATAGATATATTTGACACGTATCGGTGGGGATAGTAGGAAAAAATAGGAGAGAGGTCTGCCTACCTAGGGTTCTTGGCGGCCAGGGTAGGCGAGCAGCCTTTGGTGGCCGGCAGCAGCGATTCTTTTGTCCATGGTGCTCCCCCGGTCGGAGCTGATGATGGACGGTGGAGTGTGTGCTATTCCCCCACTTAGGCCTTGTTTGTGTAGGGATTAGTGGAGATAATGTCCACCAAACCCCAAATCGACACTTATATCTAAAAACATGGGAAACATGTTTGGTACTAGAGTATTGGGCAAATTTAATCTTACTCTCATTTTTCCCTAAATTTACTGTACTTTTCTCAATCCCCAATACTCTACCCCTACCTAATACACTAGTAGGAAAATGGCTATAGCCGCCGGGCCCTCACTGGCGCACAAAATAAAGAGTTCGCCAGTGCTAAATAACGTTGGCGAATGAGAAAGGTGGTTCGCCAGTGGTACTTGCCTTACCACTGGCGAACGAGGTAGGTGTTGCGCCAGTGGTAAATGCGGCCCTGGGCGTCCCCAGCTGGGCCAACTACAGCTGGCGAACCGCATGTTCTGTTCGCCAGCGGTATGTCAAGTATCACTGGCGAACAGTCCACCTTGTTCGCCAGCGGTAGATGGCCCAGCTGGGGACGCCCAGGCCCGCGTTTATCATTGGCGCAGTGTCAAAACTGTTCGCCAGCGGTAATGTAAGTACCACTGGCGAATTAGAGCCAGTTCGCCAACGGTAACCTGGGAACTTACACAAGTTCGACCAGCCACACCTACCACCAGGGAACTTACACAACTCTTTGCCTCTTGCAAGGATTTTTTTTATTTGGTAGTGTTTAGTGTTGTAAATAAAATATGGAGAGTAATGATCCCTTGTGCGTGCATTTTGTATTCAAATGCAAATATATATAAGATAATGCATAAATCTTGGGGGAACATTCCTTTTTATTTAGAACACTATCCCATCTATCAATATTTCATCCTTTTAATTGGCATTTGATTCTTCATCTTGTTGGTACCTTCAATTGGTATTAATTGGAACTTAATATCTTCTCCATAGATATTTGTTCCGATTGATATTTATCGTGGGAGTCTTGATACCTTTTGCCTTATTTTACTTTACTTGATTTCGGTCAAGTTTCACCCTCTTCTTGGTATCTTTTCTCCTAGTTGATTTTTTTTAATAGGTATCTTATTTTCAATTGGTGTCTTATCGATCATTTGTTGTGTTGATTTGATTCCTTTTGATATCACACTTCATGTGTTGATGTGTTTTGGAATCAATCATTTGTTGTTTTGATTCTTTCCTCAATCATGTGTTGATTTGGATTTTGATATAATTTGGACAACCTTTTTGTGTCACACTTTGGTGTGCCCTCTTCTTGGTTTACTTTGTGCTTTCATCCAAATTATATCTCGTTTGGTTCTTGTAAGTCTATGCATGCGTATTTACTAGTATATATATTTTATGGCATGCTAGTCTTTCTTGATCCAATATATAGGGGATACTCCACCGAATCCTAAATCGGCTAAGATGTGCATGAAATTCAATTTCATATCTATATGCACATATTTACGTGGAGTGTTTCCTATGTATTGTAGTGTATCTAACTACTATGGGACCCAATGAGTTTGGGAACCATTTTGTACTCTAATTTTGTTTTAGGTACAATGGAGATGCATTGGATGCTTGCCTCATTCATAAGGAAGGTGTTCTCACCGTGTGATTGTCGGAGTCAAGCTTTGATGTCAAACCAACTCTCATCATCTTCATCACCAATTTCATCTCGGTAACAAGTATCTATCCCATGCACACTTCTCTAGTATTCAACCTTGTGTAGGTTGCCTCTTGGCATGAAGTTCTTAATGTGCAATTGTTGTGGTTTTGGCCTATTTCCTTCACTTAATATATCTTTGTGATATGTGTGATGAATTTGCAAAAACCTTGTCTTCAATTGATATTACTCCTTTGTGATACTTGTTGCCAATTTCAAAGCATCTCCACTATCTCTTGTTCCCTTAGTGATATGTGTGATGCATTTGATATATTTGAAGTTCATTTATATACAATGAGGTGAATTTGAGCTATGTGCTATACTTTTAAGCAACAATCTCATTTGTATATTTATGACTTCCTTTTGGATACCTTGTTCTCTTTTTCCCGAACCATTTCGTATGTATATGTTTCTTTGCGGATGTATATCTTCAATGGTTTGTCTAATTAGAAATATATACATATGAGAGAGGTCACCTTTTAGTTGGTATCCTAATTCTTTTTGAGCTACCTTGTTTTCATCTATAATTCTTTGGTGGCTCCAAATTTGTCTCATGAGTGCTTGTCTTATTGTTTATTGGTATCTTTGCACACTCATGTATTTCTTGAAGATCCTTTTATCTCATGTTTACCATGGTGAGCATGTTGAGTTTTTTTTTTGGCTAAATGATCTCACTAGCTTTTGGCATTTTCAATTGGTTTTAATCTCCAATTGGTATCCCTAAGCTTGTGAACATATTTATTTAAAAAGATCTTTTTATCTTGGTTGGGCCTATCTTATGTTTGAATCTTTAAAAAAATGGTATCTTCTTTTGGCTCAACCACATCTTTGGTGCAAGTGCTATGATTTGCTTTTGCATTATGCACTCTTGCACTTGTTGAGTGTTCTAGATGATTTTGGGGGAGCGAGGATTCCATATTTGTGCACTCCTCCATAGTGCATAAACATTGGGGAGCTTCTCTATTTTTATTTAGTACTCTCGCTTTGGATCTTCTCGATTGCTTTTCTCCTTTGTGGAGATGTTTAGAATTATTTCATCTCTTTGCAATCTTGGATCCTCGATATAGTTTGATTTCCTCTAATTATTCGTCAATGGATATGTGCATTTGATTTCACTCATATTTTGAGAAATGCACTCTTTATGGAGTAAATCATACTATATTGGCCTTCTAAATTTTTCTTCCCATTTCGGCAATCGATGCCAATGGGGGAGAAGTTTAGAGGGTTTAAGGGAATTTGGGTTTTATGCTTTTGTTGCATTTGCCTTTAATGCGCTTTGCATCCTTGCTCGTTTGTCTTGCAAGGATGCTTTATTCTTTATATAAACCCTCTTGATAAGGGATTGTCATCAATTACCAAAATGGGGGAGATTGAAAGTGCATGGTTGCCCCCATGCATGGTTTTGGTAATTAATGACAATCTCTCTATGGACTAATATTTGTGTTGAGCTAATTGTAGGATGTGTTCATTTGCGTTGCTTGATCTCCATATGTTGGAATCAAGGCTAATGGAAGAAGAAGATTATATGTTGATCAAGGCTATGTGCAAGTTGATCAACACACAAGGCTAGTAATGTACCATGAGGGATTATGTGATCTCATGGTATGGTAAGCACTCGTCAATATAGCCTTGTGAACTAACCCATGATCTATGTGCTTGGTATATCTATGTTGGATTAGGTGTCTTGTCATGAGCTTGCATCAAAAGGAAGATCTCGTGTAGCTCATGAAGGACGGTGTCAAGTGGTGTGGTTCAAGTTCAAGATGATCAACAAGAAGATGTCATATGCTTGGATCTTGCCAACCATTTGAAGATAAAGGCCAAGTGAAGATTTGCCTATGTGGTGCTTCTCCTATCTTGGTGTATGGGGGAGCATCATGTGGATCTTCACCAAGCGAAGCGCAATCAAGAAAGGTGGTGCGTCTTGAGGAGATAAAGATCATCTTCGTCGACCTCAAGTGGTTTAATGCGCAAGGCAAAGGTATGATCTTGATAGGGTTTCTATTTTACCGGTCTCATGATGTTTAGTGAGAGACCGGGTTATAGGATAGATAGCCGTACTATCAAGAGGGGCTCTCGACCGAATATCGTGATCGTATCGTCGTAGAGAGCACAAACCTTTGCATCCATGCAATCTTCTTTATTGGTTCTTATTTGTATTTTATCTATGTGAGAATTTAGAGCTTGTGTTCATCTCCATACCAAGCTCTAGTTCATCAAAAACGGATTTCATGAATACCTTCTTGCGTTTTTGATATTGGAGGTTTTTCCGGTTTGTCTCTTCTAAGAGAGGTCAAACTCCCTCCTTATGATTTCCTCCTCACATGATGGACACTGATGTTTCTCTGCATGATCTTGTAGAGCTTTTCGTTGCGAGTCTAACGAGCCCAAGATCATCGAAAACGGAGTTCGGATGCAAAAGATATGCCCATTTTCATATTGCAATTTCTGCTGTTTTCTGTAGGGCGGAAGTTCCGGCCCGGAGTCCGGAAATTCCGGCCTGTACCCCGGAATATCCGGCCCTATTTTTCCATCCGAGGATTTTTCGCTAAGTCTTTTTCGCGTTTCCCTCTGGAGGGGTTCCGGAAATTTGCTCCAGAAGTTTCCTCGGAAATTTCCGGGGGTCCGGAAATTCCGGTCCTTGGTCCGGAATATCCGGCCCAAGGAAAATTTGGCTAAGTCTTTTGCGCTTTTCTCTCGGGTGGGGGTCCGGAACTTTGCACCGGAGGTTTGCTCCGGAAATTTCTGGGTCACCGGAAGTTCCGGTGTAAGCCCCAGAATATCCGGCCCCCGGCCGGAAGTTCCGGCCCTTAAACCCGGAATTTACGGCCCTGCGGTTTTCCAACGGCTAGTTTTTGGGGGATGCTATAAATAGCCCCCTTCTTCCCCAAGAGCTGGTTTCTCACCTTGCTCACTTGTTTTCCTCTATCCTCCATTGTTGCTAACCTTGTGAGCTTGATTCCTCTCAATCCCTTCAATGATTCTTGCCCAAACTTAGGGATTCAAGAGAGGAGATCTAGATCTACCATTCCACCAATCAAAATCTCCTCTAAGTGAGGGGAACTTGTGGGATCTAGATTTTGGGGTTGCTTTGTGTTCATCCCCTTTGTTCTTCCTCTCTTATTCCCCCCAAAGCATTTGTTGCTTGGTTGGAATTTGAGAGTGAAGGATTTGACCACTTTGTGTGTTCTTGCCTCTTGCATTTGTTGCATCGGGTTGCTCTCCCCACGGTGATTCGTGAAGATCGACGTTGAGAAGCTTGTTACTCTTGGGTGCATTGTGTTCCCAAGAGCTTGTTGCCTCTTGGGTGCATTGTGTACCCTAGACGGTTTGGAGGTGCCGCGAAGACTTCGAGTTGTGAAGCTTCGGCACAAGTTTGGGATCCCCCAATTGAGTTGTGGGTGTGTGCCCTAAGAAGAGTTGTAAAGGGCTCCGGAATCCGCCTCGAAGGATTCCGATAGTGGAAGGTAAACCAATCCCTTGGGTGAGGTTCATCGGAGAATAGGGTGAGGCCTTTGTGGCATCTTGAGTAGGCCTCTTGTGGCGAGCTCACACCCCTCCAACGAGACGTACTCCCTTAACAAGGAGGAACTCGGGAATACATCCTCGTCTCCGCGTGCCTCGGTTATTTCTATACCCAAGCTTCTACTTATGCAATTTACATTGTGATAGCCTTCGTGCTTGAAGTTTATATCTTGATATCACCTTGTTGCTTGCCTTGCTTAGCATAAGTTGTTGGTGGACTTTAGGTAAACCTAGTATATTAGGTTGTTGGCTTGTTAATTTAAACACATAGTTTTATTCCGCAATTATCAAGCCCCTAAATAGAAAAAGTTTTAATCGCCTATTCACCCCCCCCCTCTAGGCGACATCCGGGACATTGTTTGTTCTTTCACCCCCCCCCCCTCCTGCTTCACTCTAAGTCCAAATGAGATCGAACAATTGAACAAGTGCCTTCTAGGAGTGAAAGTGCCTTTGGGTTACTCGGGGCTAATAAGCAGATTTTTAGACCCGCAGAAACAAAAGTTTAGCGGGATGAAATCTCATGACTGTCACGTGATGATGACGCAGATACTTTCGGTTACGATCCGAGAGATAATGGACAAGCACGTCCGTGAAACCCTTTTTGGCCTCTATAACTTCTTCGACGTGATCTCCCGAAAGTCAATCACCGGGAAACAACTCTCAAGGCTGCAGGAAGAGATCGTCGTGATACTATGCGAGCTTGAGATGTACTTACCGCACGCATTCTTTGACATCTATGTGCATCTGTTGGTCCATATCGTGGATGATATCATCCATCTCGGGCCGTTGTTCCAGCATAACATGATGCCATTCGAAAGGATGAATGGGGTCATCGAAGAATTCGTTCGTAACAGGGCCCATCCGGATGGAAGCATCGTTCAGGGCTTTCTCACCGAAGAGTGCACCTCTTTCTGCATGAATTTTCTGGATGTGGAGGACCCTGTTGGTTTGCTCGGAAACAAGCACATTGGCAAGCTCGAAGGAGCAGGTCACAAAAATGGCCGGAGGGAGTTGCATGTGTACCACGCTTGTCGACGCACCAACTTTAACAGGGCAAACTTAGTAGCTCTTCAACACATTCAAATTGTCGATACTTGGGTGGAAAAGCACAAGAGCATGATTGAGAAGAAGTACACTGACCAGGACAAGCGGAGGACAGAAGGAGAAATAATCAGAGAGCACAATTCCTCTTTCTTGCGTTGGTTCAAAGATGAGCATGACGCCCCGCCCCCAACGGCTAGTGCGGAAGCTAAACTCTTATACGCCTTGTCACATGGCCCCGCCCCCAACCTCGCGACGTTTCAAGCATATTATCAACGGGTTCACTTTCTACACGGAGCAAAAGGACAAAACTTTGGATTACCAAAACTCAGGGGTAACGATGGAATCCTACACCGGTGACAAAAAGTTAAGATACTAAGGAAGGATCAAGGAGATCTGGGAGCTTAACTACTCTGGAGAGAAGGTGCCGATGTTCCGTGTCAGATGGGCTAGGATGTCGACCGTCCAAAAAGAAGACCAATACTTCACCACCATGGTTATACCCGAAGCCGACACTTCATCAAGCGTGAACGTCACCGCGCAAAATAAGCCATGGGTACTGGCTAAACACATCTCCCAATCCTTCTTCATAACCGACCCGTCACGGACTAGCCGTGTCTTCGTGAGGAGAGGCAAAAGAAACATCGTCGGAATGGACGGTGTCGCCAACGAGGACGAGTTCGACATGTTCGACGACCCAAATATCGATGATGGTCAAGATGATGATGATAAAGCAACATACACAACAAGAAGAAGCAGAACCACGCTAACTAGGCAAGGTCTTCCATTCAAAAGAAGAAGTCACGATGTGGGGCTAAATTATGCAACTGCAACCAAAAAAAGGCAAAAAGAATGCCAAACGCTGAGAAAGACGCGATGTGTCAGCATTGCATGTGACTATGTATCTCTCTTTTGTATCGGACTTGTTTCGATGATGATCAAGTGATGTGATATTGTGCACAAATTAATTATATATATGCACCTCATGTTATGTGTTTAATTATATCCTTAAAACTTACATTTTTCTTATTAAGTCACTCTTTTTCAAAATTTGACTAATTTTAAAACCATGAATTAGAAAAAAAATCTTGAAAGGGATAAGAAAACAAGAAAATAGAAAAAACAATAGAGGGAAAAAACAAAATAATTTGGAAAACAAAAATAGTAATAAAAATCGGCCGCCTCTCCCGTTCAAACCGATCGACGAGCACGCGCAACTCCTCGCCGTCGGCCGCCTCTCCCCTCGCGCACGCCACCTGCCGCCGTCGGCCGCCTCTCCCCCGCGACCGAGCACGCCACCTGCCATCGTCGGCCGCCCTGAGCGCTCGCCGCCCCGCGTGCCCGCGCCGCCGGCCCTGTCCCGAGGTGAGCAGCTCCGGCCCTCCTCTCTCCCTCCTCTCTCCCTCCTCTCCGGCCCTCCTCTCTCCGTCCCTGCTCTCTCCCTCCTCTCTCCTTCCTCTCCGGCCCTCCTCTCTTCGGCCATGCTCTTTCCCTCCTATCTCCCTCCTCTCTCCCTCCTCTCCGGCCCTCCTCTCTCCCTCCTCTCAGGCCCTCCTCTCTCCAGCCCTGCCCTGAGGTGAGCCTGCCATGTGTTTGTAGAAATGCCTACAAAGCAAATTAGGTTAGTTAGTTTAGTTAGTTTTAGCAAATTAGGTTAGTTAGTTAGCAAATTAGGTTAGTTAGTTAGTTTTACAGGTGAGCCGTGATAATTTGCAAATTAGGTTAGGTTAGTTAGTTTTATGCAATGCATTGGTGCGATCATGTCAAAAAAATGTTCGAGAAAATTGGAGAATTCTATTAAGTAACTACACAAGCCTTCAGTTTAAAAAAATAATACTACATGCCTAGTATACTTCTACCATTCTAGTGATCCGCTTAAAATAACGAAAATGTATTAGATAATCCCTGCTAGCTACGGCCAATGTCATACATCTCAATGTGGTTTTTGATGAGATTGTCCTCTTCTTTGGAAATTTGTAAAGTAATTATATAGATTTGTAGGATAAAAATGTTCCAAAGTTGCTAATTCCAATTGTTTGCCATATGCAGGAAGTTTAGAAGGACCTCAACGCTACTGTGTGGTGGTGAGAAGGACCTCGACGCTGTTGTTTAGTTTTCAGGTGAGATGATGAGATTGTCGATGATGTGATGATGTGAATGTGGTGGTGGTGGATGTGGTGATGATGGTGGTGTTGTCGTGATGGTGGTGGTACTTGGTGGTGGTGGTGTTGTGTTGTTGTGATGGTGGTGGTGGTGTCGATGAATTTGTGATGGTTGTGATGAAGTTGTGGTGGTGGATGTGTGTATGAAATGTTTGCAGGTACCCCATGAGGCCATTGAGATTGCCGGAATGTTGATTAACTTCCGTTCCGGCAAATTCGGGTACTCCATATGCCCTATTTTAGCAAAGGTCATGCCGAAATTTTTTGTGATTTTTGGCATGACTTTTGCTAAACAATAGGACATCTGGAATACCCGAAATTTGCCGAGACGGAAGTTAATCGACATTCCGACAAATTTGGACTCATGGGGTACCTTAGTATTTAATTAAGTGGTTTTTTCTTATATATTTTTTGTACTAACTTTGACTTAATTTCCTCGTCAGTGCGAAGATGGCTCACAACGACCAGGCCGGGGGTTCTCGGACAGGAGGCGACGATCCGTACCTGTCGATGCTTGAACAATACACCAGCGCCGACGAGGAGATCGGGCATGCAGATGATGAGATGGAGGCCCCATCTGGTAGCGAAGCTGTGCGTGGTGGCGAGGGCGGCACGTCTGGTAGCAAAGCCAACAGAGAGCATAAACGTAAGAAGAGGAACCCAAACAAGCTCGGCAGCACCCAAAATGCATTGATAGATGTGGACCCTGCAAGCGGCCTTCCTACGAAGCTGCTAAAATATGCACAAGGGTACGACCTCTAGCTTGGATGCATCGTTCGGGAATGGGGGAAAATCAACGACGACAACTTAAGGGCGAAGGAGAATGAAGGTTTGGCCGCCTACCTCATTGAGAAGCTGCACACACGATACAAGTTCCCGACACCCTACGATAACAAGGATCTCAAAACCAATATCATAAACACACAAGCCCTCGACACATTCACCAAAGCCTATGGAACTTGGAGACGAGATGTGAGGCTGATGATTGAGGAAGAAGGTGTCGGTTTCGACGAGATCCACAAAGTGTGGCCCAACATTTCGGAAGAGGACTTTGAAGAATTCAAGGCCATAGAAGCCACTATTGCAAAGAAGAAGCAGAGGCAGTGGGGGAAAGACATGCAGAAGAAGAACGTTGCTCCCTACAATCTCGAAAGGCGGGGTTACGCCGGAAAGGAGCCAATTTGGCAAAAGGAGGACGCACGAAGGGAAGGGCCGAACCCCTTGTTGGGAATATGCCCTAGAGGCAATAATAAAATGGTTTATTAGCATATTCATGTTTATGATAATAGTTTATTATCCATGCTATAATTGTATTAACCGGAAACATAATACATGTGTGGAATATAAACAAACAGGTGTCCCTAGTAAGCCTCTACCGGACTAGTTCGTTAGTCAAGAGATGGTTAGAGTTTCCTAACCATGGACTTGTTATAGTCACTTGATAACGGAGTCATATCATTAGGAGTAATGATGTGATGGACAAGACCCAAATAATAAAGAGTTGCAATTGATCGTGTCACAACAGTTTTATTGCCAACACTTTTAGTATGCCAAGTATAGTTTCCTTAGACCATGAGATTATGTCACTCCCGTTTACCGAAGGAATACTTTGTGGACATCAAACGTCACTTCGTAACTGGGTGATTATAAAGGTGGCTTTCAGGTATCTCCGATGGTATTTGTTGGGTGACATGAATCAAGAGTGGGATTTGTCCCTCCGTGTGACGGAGTAGATATCTCTGGGCCCTCTCGGTAATATAGCATCGGAAAGGTTGCAACCATGTGATTAAGTGGTAATCACGGTGATCCTATATTATGGACGAGTAAAGAGAATTTGCCAGGTAACGAGATTAAACTAGATATGGAGATATCGACGATCAAGTCTCGGGCAAATTAAATATCGGTGAGACAAAGGGAATCGTATACGAGATTAAGAATCTCCGGCATCGTGGTTCAATCGATAAAGAACTTCGTTGAATATGTGGGAGTCAATATGGGCATCCCGGTCCCGCTATTGATTATTGATATGATCATGTCTGCATGTTCTCGAACCCGTAGGGTCACACACTTAACGCTCCGATGTAGCTAGGGTTAGCAATGAGATAATTGATGGAATGAACGAATGGTGATTCGGAGTCTCGGATAGGATCCCGGACATCACGAGGAGTTCCGGAGTGGTCCGGAGAATAAGATTCATATAAGGAAAGTGGTTTCCGGAGGTATCGGAAAAGTTCCGGAATATTTCGGTAGGGTACCGGAAGGTTCTAGAAGTTCTAGAGGAGTCTAGAAGTGGGACCCACATAAGATATGGGGCCCACATGGACCAAAGGGGTGCTGCTGGCCACTTGGGCCAGCCGCACCACACAAGGGCCCATATGGGCCAAACCGGCCAAAGAAGCCCAAGGGTAGGCGCCCAACTTGGGGGCCAAGGAAAAGGGGGGGCCGGCCAGCCCTCCCCAAACCCTAGCCGCCCCATATAAAAGGAGGGGAGGGGAGGGCTGCGCCCCAAGCAAGGCTTGCCCAAGCCGCACCCTTCCCTTGCCCTAGCCGCCGCCTCCTCCACCTCTCCATGGCGCCACCTCTCTCCCCGGAGGGCTGCCGCCGTCTCCACCACCATGGCTGCTGCACCACCCCTAGATGTAGGGCTGCTGCTGCACCTCCTCCCAAGCCGCACCTCCCCTAAGCCCTAGGGCTGCTGCGCCTTGTTCTCTCCCTCTCCCTCTCACATGGCTTGGCGAAGCCCTGTCGGACGGAGGACTACACCATCAACGCCACCACAACCGTCGTGGTGCCGAGATCCATCTAGCCATCTCCACCTTGCTTGCGGGATCAAGAAGGAGGAGATCTACATCGAGCCGTACGTGTGGATACCGCGGAGGTGCTGCCCGTCGTAGCACTTCATCGAATTGGACTTCGAGGAAATACATCTCCTCGCGACTAGATGAGTCTAGTTGCGGGGATCGACTAGCCAACCCCTGCACCGACAAAACGCGTTTGTTGATCTTCAAGGGTAAGAGATTGGATCTCATCTTCGCTACCTTCGTCTAATAGATCTAGATCCTTGGGGTTTATTCCGCTTGCCGCGTAGGAAAATTTTTTGTTTTCCATGCTGCGACCCCATCAGTGGTATCAGAGCCTAGATCTATTCGTAGATGTTGGTGCGATTAGAACACAAGTGTTGTGGGCGTTGATATTTTATGTTGCTACCTTCTCGCGTGCACTTTGCGTCTTTGCGGTATTGTGAGATGAAGCGGCCCGGACCAACCTTACTCGTCCACGCACGAGAGACCGGTTCCACGATTGACATGCAACTTGTTTTGCATAAGTGGCTGGCGGGTGTCTGTTTCTCTTGCTTTAGTGAAGATGCAATTTTCAATGGAAGGCCTTTCAAAAGGATGAGTAAATAAGCAACTACTATATCACCGTTGTGGTTTTGCGTAGATTAGAACGGTTCTATCTCGTTGACCCAAGCCACGTAAAAATTGCATAAACAAAGTAGAAGGCGTCTAACTTGTTTTTGCAGAGGGGGTCATGTGATGTGGTATGGCCAATATGTGATTTGTGATAATGTATGCAATGATCATGTTTGTAATCTTTCGCGACTTGCATGTCGTCGAGTACGGCAACTGGCAGGAGCCATATGGTTGTCTTTTATTTTATGTGACCTGCGTGTCATTGAATCACCATGTAATTGCTTTACTTTATTGCTAAGAGTAGCATTAGTTGTAGTTGCAATAGTTGGTGGACAACCATGGTGATGGCGCCACGATGATGGAGATCATGCCGGAGATGGAGATCTTGCCGGTGCTTTGAAGATGGTGATCAAAAAGCATAAGAAGAAAGGCCATATCATATCACAATTATGAATTGCATGTGATGTTAATCCTTTTATGCACCTTATTGTTATGCTTAGATGTGATCGCGACGGTAGCATGATAAGGTGATCTCTCATGTTAATATCAAGATGTGTTCTCCCCTAGTATGCACCATTGCCAAAGATCTTCATTTCGAAGCACCACGTGATGATCGGGTGTGATAGATTCAACGTTCACATACAACGGGTGTAAGCCAGATTTACACACGCGGAAATACTACGGTTTCCTTGACGAGCCTAGCATGTACAGACATGGCCTCGGAACACAAGAGCCGAAAGGCTAAACACGAGTCATATGGATGATATGATCAACATGGCGATGTTCACCTTTGAAGCTACATCATCTCACGTGATGATCGGTTGTGGTGTAGTGGATTTGGATCGTGTGTCACTAAACAACCAGAGAGATGTTGAGTTTAGTGGGAGTTCATTAAGATGAACTAAAATTATCATAAACAAAAGTCCAGATGTCTTTGCAAAAATCCTTGTAGATCATGGTCGACTACGGTAGTCTGTTCGTTGCTGAAAAACTGCGTCTCGATGGGTCAAATTTGTTGAGTAGTACCTGCGTCCTGAAAGAAGTCCTACACACCAATGATCAGCTCTACGTGCTAGAAGAACCAATAGGAGATAAACCTAAATATTTCTGCAAGCGATGAGGAGTACATGGAGTGGTTTTGAACCACCTACTTGAAAGTCAAGTGGATGATGTGCACCTTCATGAATTCTTACCTAAGTAGACAATTCAAGAACTTGACTACAATGGAGATTGTTGGTGAACTGAAAAAATTGTTTTTCAGCACAAGTTAGAATTGTAAGGTTCGAATGTCTAAACGGTTTTCTTTCACTCAAGATGGAAGAGAACACTTGCTTGGAACAACACCTGAGGATAATGCATGAGATACATCATCGTCTAGTGCTTGTTTGGAACCACGAGATGAATGACAGTTTCGCGATAGATGGGGTGATACGCTAGCTTCTCCCCAGCTTCAAGAATTATGCCGGAGACTATGTCATAGGAAGGGATTTGATCACTTTCTATGAATTTGTGTCTCGGCTGTGTCATGTCAAAGTGGAACCCATAGCAAGAGAAGTTGACAAAGCAGAAAGTATATATTGATATACAAGTTATAAGTGTTTAAGTCCAAATTGCAATTTGTGGCGGGTCCGATAAGTATTTGATACTCATTCTGTTTTATGAAAACAGAACCTGCTGCTTGAGGTTTGCATAAAGGATATGGGAAGACGTTGCGGAATGGTGGCAATCAAGGAGTTGATGCTGGCAACGATCTGTCTCTACATTTATCATTTTTGGATTAGAGGATTTGAATAAGTGTTGTAATCGAATTAAGTGTGATTTTAATTAGTGTGTCTTGCTTATGTGAGACGGTCATTCATGTTAAAGACAATGGTTGTTCTATTTTCATGAGTGATCCTTTTTGGGAATCACAAGTTTCGATTATAAGTGTGTTATTCTTATTATAATCTAGATGATAAATTGGTTGAACATTTATAAAATATGTGACATACTAAAATATCCAAAACTTAATAATGACAATTGTTTTAGTCGTGCTAAATATTGAATAAACATTTTGATGTTTTATCAATGCGCCTTATTGTAAGGAGTATGACTAAAATGCCACCCTTTGGAAGAGTGCCATGAATTGCCGAAAATAAACACAAGTGTTGGTTGTATTTTCAGCAAATGTTAAATGTCATTATTTTGTGTACTCCATCATAAATGAAATGATTAAATAGGTGTATTTATTCGAGTTATGATATTTGATGAGATCAAATAAATTTCTGGAGTTTAGGATATTAAGTTAACAAGAAAATTGAGTCTTTATGATTTGATCAAAAGAGACGAGATATTTGAGTTATATGTTAGTATGTGGACTTGTGACAAGTGTTATCACAAATTACAATGTTTAGAATATTTCAAAGGAGTTTGATATGTCCTAAGATATTGTAATCACACACTATTTGATATTGTGTGGTCTCAAAGAAGGGTTTTATTTCGGGGGTTTCATGATAGCATTTAGATTTATTTGATAAACACTCTGTTTAGAAATAAGGATCTATTTAATGATTTGCATTTCGCATATGAGTTATGTGAAACAGTGGTTTC
Organism: Puccinellia tenuiflora; assembly: GCA_012064385.1. NCBI lineage: Eukaryota > Viridiplantae > Streptophyta > Magnoliopsida > Poales > Poaceae > Puccinellia > Puccinellia tenuiflora. The sequence continues at coordinate 780,172 of QRDG01000553.1, read as the reverse complement.
ATTAATTATGAGATAATTAGAAACTATTGCAAATAAAGTTTGTAGTATATTCATATGTGACTATGAATAGAGATTCCACAATGAGAGACTAAAAGGGACAAATCAATTGTTGATTGTGTTAAATGTTTTAGTGGATTTATCGTGAAAAGGTTTCATTGATAAAAGAATTGATGGAATGGAAAAGCTAAAACCTTGCTTGTTTATGTATCAAGTGGCACATATGTAAAGTGCTATGTTGGTTAAAACTTGACACATAAAGGAATTGATGATGGTGATCATTGAATTTCGGTTTAGCTTGTCTAAAGAAAAGTAGGATTCAAGAATATAAAATTTTGTCAGGTTACAAAATAATATTCATGATTTACTTGTCATGTTTGAGAAACAAGACATACCTACGAAACTTCAAAGAAGAAATAGAAACCTTAAATACGAAAATGACTAAGAGTCATTCGATGTTAAGTTTGAATCACAAAGTAATTGTTGCTTGATTTTGTGAAAGTGATGTTTCACATATTTATTCCTCAAAAGGGGTTTTGCAGGGAATAAATAAAACTTAAAGCTAGTAAAGTACTAGCGTTTCGTATAAAGAGTTCTCGATATTAATAGTTAATTAAGAATTTTGGAGGTGTCCAAAATATCGAGAAAATACACGAGTGTGATCTAATTAAGATATGTGGTGACATATATTAAGTTAGAGCAGAAACTATTTTCCAAGATCAAAATATGTGGAGACATATGTTTGAGTGGGAGCTAGCTAATCATGGTCAAATATAATATAACATATTTCTGAGTGGGAGCCAAAGTGGTTTCACAATTTAATATGTGTATGGTGTATATTTGAGTGGGAGTTTACAACATCTTGTTTGTGTGAAATGGAGATTTCATAAATGTTGTAAATAAGTCAGGAACCAAAACGCATAACTTATGAAGTTAGTTTGAACGTCAAATATCCATGGAGATGGATGTATCTATGGAGGATAGATATGTTTGATAAAGCATTATGTCAGGATGTTTAACCTAAGTAAGATTTTGAAGGAGTTCAAAATAAAACAAGAGAAGAAAGGTTCATCTGCTTGTGAGAAATAGGTGAAACATTGAGTTGATAACTCAGTACAAAATGATGGTTGGAGGATATGTTAGAATTCGCTATGAATCGTTCATAGGACTAAACATATAAGAACCATGTGTTTGTATTTGACAATATGTGACCCAAGTTCTTGGTTAGAAGAACATGTTAAATGAGGAGTCATTTTTCTATGGAGTTGAGATAATAGAATCTAGAGATTGGTAGACTTGGTTGAAGTCATAAAACCAAACTAGATTGGGGATCTCATGATAGCAGAAGCGCAGCGAAAGCATGATCGGAAATATCGAAGTGACATGATTGCACTGTTGATTTGTGAGTCTACAACATATAGGAGTATATGATTGATTCAAGGATTAAAAGATATAATATTATGGTTTGAGAAAGTTTGTTTCAAGACTGAGTGAGTTCCGGGTGCACATGCTATGTGAAAGTTCTCTTGACTGATCATACGTCATGTAGGCATAAAAGGGAAACGAAAATCTCACTCTCTAACCAAATATATTATATTCATCATGTGATGATGTGAATTATCATGTGATGATAATAGGTTTATCATGAGATGATAAAGTAATGTCAAATTAGGTGACATTGACGTTTTGCAAAGAACATAAAGAACTGTATAGTACAGAGCACGGACAGAACCTCTTCCACGAGCAAACATGATCAGCACTGAGACTCCATGAGTGTTAGACACCATGAGTGTTGGATCGAGAAAATGTAAACTAGATTATTGACTCTAGTGCAAGTGGGAGACTGTTGGGAATATGCCCTAGAGGCAATAATAAAATGGTTTATTAGCATATTCATGTTTATGATAATAGTTTATTATCCATGCTATAATTGTATTAACCGGAAACATAATACATGTGTGGAATATAAACAAACAGGTGTCCCTAGTAAGCCTCTACCGGACTAGTTCGTTAGTCAAGAGATGGTTAGAGTTTCCTAACCATGGACTTGTTATAGTCACTTGATAACGGAGTCATATCATTAGGAGTAATGATGTGATGGACAAGACCCAAATAATAAAGAGTTGCAATTGATCGTGTCACAACAGTTTTATTGCCAACACTTTTAGTATGCCAAGTATAGTTTCCTTAGACCATGAGATTATGTCACTCCCGTTTACCGAAGGAATACTTTGTGGACATCAAACGTCACTTCGTAACTGGGTGATTATAAAGGTGGCTTTCAGGTATCTCCGATGGTATTTGTTGGGTGACATGAATCAAGAGTGGGATTTGTCCCTCCGTGTGACGGAGTAGATATCTCTGGGCCCTCTCGGTAATATAGCATCGGAAAGGTTGCAACCATGTGATTAAGTGGTAATCACGGTGATCCTATATTATGGACGAGTAAAGAGAATTTGCCAGGTAACGAGATTAAACTAGATATGGAGATATCGACGATCAAGTCTCGGGCAAATTAAATATCGGTGAGACAAAGGGAATCGTATACGAGATTAAGAATCTCCGGCATCGTGGTTCAATCGATAAAGAACTTCGTTGAATATGTGGGAGTCAATATGGGCATCCCGGTCCCGCTATTGATTATTGATATGATCATGTCTGCATGTTCTCGAACCCGTAGGGTCACACACTTAACGCTCCGATGTAGCTAGGGTTAGCAATGAGATAATTGATGGAATGAACGAATGGTGATTCGGAGTCTCGGATAGGATCCCGGACATCACGAGGAGTTCCGGAATGGTCCGGAGAATAAGATTCATATAAGGAAAGTGGTTTCCGGAGGTATCGGAAAAGTTCCGGAATATTTCGGTAGGGTACCGGAAGGTTCTAGAAAGTTCTAGAGGAGTCTAGAAGTGGGACCCACATAAGATATGGGGCCCACATGGACCAAAGGGGTGCTGCTGGCCACTTGGGCCAGCCGCACCACACAAGGGCCCATATGGGCCAAACCGGCCAAAGAAGCCCAAGGGTAGGCGCCCAACTTGGGGGCCAAGGAAAAGGGGGGGCCGGCCAGCCCTCCCCAAACCCTAGCCGCCCCATATAAAAGGAGGGGAGGGGAGGGCTGCGCCCCAAAAAGCAAGGCTTGCCCAAGCCGCACCCTTCCCTTGCCCTAGCCGCCGCCTCCTCCACCTCTCCCATGGCGCCACCTCTCTCCCCGGAGGGCTGCCGCCGTCTCCACCACCATGGCTGCTGCACCACCCCTAGATGTAGGGCTGCTGCTGCACCTCCTCCCAAGCCGCACCTCCCCTAAGCCCTAGGGCTGCTGCGCCTTGTTCTCTCCCTCTCCCTCTCACATGGCTTGGCGAAGCCCTGTCGGACGGAGGACTACACCATCAACGCCACCACAACCGTCGTGGTGCCGAGATCCATCTAGCCATCTCCACCTTGCTTGCGGGATCAAGAAGGAGGAGATCTACATCGAGCCGTACGTGTGGATACCGCGGAGGTGCTGCCCGTCGTGGCACTTCATCGAATTGGACTTCGAGGAAATACATCTCCTCGCGACTAGATGAGTCTAGTTGCGGGGATCGACTAGCCAACCACTGCACCGACAAAACGCGTTTGTTGATCTTCAAGGGTAAGAGATTGGATCTCATCTTCGCTACCTTCGTCTAATAGATCTAGATCCTTGGGGTTTATTCCGCTTGCCGCGTAGGAAAAATTTTTGTTTTCCATGCTGCGACCCCATCACCCCTATGACAAGATCAAAGACCCGCTCGCAAAAAAATTTGTCAGGGCCCGATTCAGGGATCATCCCACATCGCCCGGGGAGCTTCTCTTGAACGCCAAGGTGAAAGAACTTGAGAAAAAAATTCTCGAGGAACAAGAAAAGGAAGAACATGATCAATCTAAAGGCTCCTCGAACCAGAAGGGCCCGTATCAGGCACCTTTCCTTAGGGCGCTAAACGAGACAAAGAAGGTGTCATCGGATAAAGTGCCGCATCGTGGCCATGTGGTCGGCGCCGGAATGGGTCATAAACATTCCTATTACTTTCCTGACTCCAAGGAGAAGCGAAAGGAGCGGAAGATGGCCGAGCAATCAAACATGCAGGCGTCCATCGATGAAGCGGTGGAAAAAAGGCTCAACTCCCTCCTGCACAACATCTATATGTCCATCGGGGCTTGGCTTGAGGGGGGAAGACAAGGGCCTCCCCCCGTGATCAGCTTAGTAGGCTCCAGCAACTAGAGCGGTGTGGCGCCTATTGTGTAGAGCCCGGCCGCCAACCCTAATTCTAGTAGGGACGACCATACGCCGGCCGCCAACAACGCAGATGGTAGGGAGGAATCGCCGACCGTCATCGCGCCTCGTAGAAGCCCTTCAGTCTTGATTACCCCGCCGGCGACCGTCTGCGGTCCGTCGCCATTAGCCGATCTCAACGCCCTCATGGTAATTAAGCGTCGTAAGAGCCTCGAGAGTTACATATTACTTCATTCTTTGGCGCACTCTCTAACGCCTTACACATGCTTTTGCAGGCCGATGAGACGAGATGCACATTGCTCCTTCATGTGAACGGTGAGCTCAAGGACGTGGCAAAGGGTAAGATCGTGACACCACTCAACCGCGTGTTCCACGGCAGGCCTATGGCCGATGATGTGTTCAGGGTTACAATCAGTCGGGTGCTACCGGGTTGCGATGGTTTGGATCCTCCTTCTCAACCTGCCGAAGCCGATAGCGAGTTAAACCTCGAACAATGCTTGATTTGGACCATGATATAGCCAAAAGCACTGATTCGTGTGGACCCTTTTGTCACCACCCCAGTTAAGCAAACACAGGATGAAGAGCACGACAATGATGGTGATGATGACCCCAATGACTTTCTGATGACCCACAAGTATAGGGGATCTATCGTAGTCCTTTTGATAAGTAAGAGTGTCAAACCCAACGAGGAGCAGAAGGTGTTGACAAGTAGATCTCAGCAAGGTTTTACAGCAAGCACTAAAAGAGAAATATTTTTGGAGTTTTGATATAAAGAACAAATAAAGAACGAGTAAATAAAAGAGTGCTACAATAGTTGTAGCAAATAGCCCAATCCTTTTAACTCAAAGGAAAGGCCGGTTGTGTTACTTATGATGATTAAAACGTTCTCGAGGACACATGGGAATTTCTGCCTAGCCAGTTTCATCGCATGCCAGTGATTAATCTTCAACGTTTTGATAAAGTGCTGTGTGGGTGGACCTATGCTAATGCACCGCCCTTACTTGGACAAATACACACTTGTGATTAAACCCCTTGCAAGCATCCGCAACTACAAGAAAGTAATTAAAATAAAAACCTAACCACAGCTTTAAACTCCGAGACCCTACACTCCCTAGTGCACTAGTTCGCGAATTGGGGTTTAGGTTTCTGTCACTCCTGCAACCCTGAGATAAGCAAATTAAATACACTATGCATTCCCCTAGGCCCTTTGAAAGGTGAAGTATCATGTAGTCGTCGTTCACACGATACCACTAGAGGAATAACAACACAACATAAATCAAACCATTAAATGTTACTCAACATTATGCAATTACTAGCAACTAGGCTTTCCCCATGTCCTCAAGAACCAAACGAACTACTCACAAGACATCATATAGATCATGATCAGAGGTGGTATGAATATGGGCAACAATCTGATTGTAATGATAATTCACCGATAAAACTCTCAAACATCAACTACAAGTGGTAATCAACGCCGGGATATGATTCCGATGAACTAATAGCAACACAATGACAATTGTTACAGCGAGATGAGATGGGATGGCGGCAGTGATAATGGTGCTGATGGTGGAGATGACGTTGATGATGATCCCGATGATGCCCGGCGTGATGGCGATGACGATGGCGACGATTCCCCCCCTCCGGGAGGGAAATTCCCTGGCAGATTTCTCCCTGCCGGAGCTCTTCTTCTCTCTGTCTGGTTTCCGCCTCGTGGAGGCGGCGGAAAAATTATTCGTCGATACCCCGAACGTTTTTAGGTCAAAGGGAAGTAATACGCCGAAGGGGAGCTGGAGGGGGGCCACAGGGGCCAGGGGCGGGTCCCACCCGCAGCCTGGGGTGGACCCGCGGCAGGGCGCCGCCCCTGCTCCCTGGAGCTCGCCTCCTTGCGCCCTTTTGGCTCCGTGATTTATTTCGCAAAATATTATCCTCCAAATTTTTCTGGAATTTTTGGAGCTTCCGACGTCAGGTATCTTGACAGGTACTTTTCCAGCTGATTCCGGGCTCCGACGGATGCATCCCCAATAATTGCAAAACATGCAAAATAAGGTAAAATAACATAAGTATTGCATCATAATATGAAATATATCAACGAATAAAGATAAATTACGATGTAAAATAGTGATGCAAAATGGATGTATCAACTCCCCCAAGCTTAGACTCCGCTTGTCCCCAAGCGAAAACTGAGCTCGGTAAACATGACCACAAGTTTATGGAGTGAAGTGTCGATAAATAAAGAATACGAACATGAAGCATCAGTATTTACTCATCAAACACAAATACATCTTAAACAACAACCTTTCTCTCATAAAGCTTCTCGAAGACAAGTAATGTAACTATAACATGTTAAGGTGAAGTAAAACAGAAATTTATTAAGCAATGGCAAACCGAGACTTCGCTTAAAAGGCAATTATACTTGTTAGCTCATATTTCAAGAAAGATCCATTTAAATGCTTCAACCATCAAGTTACCTTTCCACGAGTTGCAAATCATCAGGCTGTAATCTTATGATAGAAGAGTAAGAACTGACATAAGAAAAATGAACAACTATCATGAGACATAAGAGACACAATGTAGATATCATACTTGCTAACATCGAAGATCAACACTGTAAGTTTCCTTGTGGAAGATATAGGAAAAAGGAAAACTGACTCAACATTAAAAGTAAAAGAAAGGCCCTTCGCAGAGGGAAGCAGGGATTAGTCATGTGCTAGAGCTTTTTATTTTTATGAAGCGGAAGTAAAAATATTTTGAGACATGCATGCTTTCGTCAACGACTTCACAACAGAGAAGCTATCTAGTCCCCCATGACAAGCAAGGCTTTTAGACTTGTGAGAGCAGCTGGTTTTTAGAGGAGCGAGTACGTTCCTCTTTCTCCTTGGTTTCGCCACTGTCCAATGTTTAGAGCTGATTTCTCATATTTTCATTGCGCGGAGGAGAATGGTGAGTTGTATTTATATTTTGCTTAAGCTGCTCTCGGGTTGATTCAAGTGAAGACGTAATCCATTGACACCGGGTGAAAGGGGGGCAATGACCTTGCTCGTCACAGGTTATATCCAGGTCTCAACTGCTCCCTCATGAGCTTAAAAACAGAGGCACAAAAATGAGTATTTTGAATTTTTTAAAGATAGCACATGACAAATTTACTTGGAATGGAAAGACATACCATGCATAGGTAGATATAGTGGACTCAGATGGCGAGATAGTTTGGCTTTGGAATTTGGATGCACGAATGAACCATACACTCAGTACGAATTTTGGGCTTAGCAAAGAATGTATTTGGAGCAAACATACAGTGTTGAGAGATGTAAACCAAATATGTCATCTAGAACAATATGCCAAACATGCAACATAAAGCTTATCATCACTGTCAGAAATAAATCTAATACAAAAGTATGCAAACTAGAGGGTTCACAAGCATGTAAGATATAAAAGATAGTATATTTGCAATTAAATTTCTCTTCTCTACTCAAGCGTCAAAGTGATTATTGCAAGATAAACAAAATCATGCTTACCGATACTGAATAAACTTCTACTCATGCACCCAATGTCAAATCATCACTTACCACAAGACCAGCAGATGAGAGAGATTGCCATAATAAAATATAAAGTGCAGAAGAATAAAAGATACTTCTCATTTATATTCCATTATAGAAAACCACACACCAATGGATATAAAGACCTCACAAGGAGCGACAAGACACATTGCAAAACCATACTACAAGATAGCTTCTCTACTCATGATACGACTCACATGACTACGAAAAATAAAAGACAAAAGATAAAGATACCGGGGCACTCCCCCAAGCTTGGAACAAGCCAAGGGAGTGCCGTTACCCATGATGCGAATCACTCCCTCAGAGGAGACGGTGGCACTATATTGATGGGTGTCAGAAAATACTGAAGACGTCGGCGGAGCTCGAGATTCTCCGCCTCCAATATTGCAACCTCCGCTTTGAAGCAACGAAACTGCTCGCAGAACTGATCAGTCACTCTATGAGCCTCCGCCAACAATGGAGCAATGTGAGGGTCCTGCTGCTGTGGCACTGTTCCTACAACATCATGAGAATAAGCACGTTGAGGGTTAATAGATCCCACAAAAGTAGGATTACCTGGCCTTGGATTCCCAGTCATTCCTCCCGGCCGACGTGATGCTGCCCTTCTCACTTCTTCTCGCACGTTGCGCTCCAGCTCCGCCTTCCTGGCGGCGATCTCCTAATCGGTCACCCAATTCATGTAGTCCCCGCGGTTGATGTCCCGCTGGATCTGGTGAAGGCATCTTGCTGCGTAATCTTCCCCACTAGACCCGTAAGAAAACATCTAGGTGGAGAAATTCGAGACCCTGAGAAGAAAAGCTCGGAACGAAAACACGACGAAAAACACATGATACGCTCCTCGAAAAATTCGGGGAAATTTATAGTCAAAATTTTTGCAATAAAAGGAAGGCGACGAGACTAGGTGGAGTCGGAGGCGGTGTCCAGGGGCCAGGGGCGGGTCCCCACCGCGGCCTAGGGTAGGGCCGCGGCAGAGGGTCACCCTGCCTCCTGGACCCCGTCTCGTACTCCGTCCAGTATCGGAATTTTCCTAATTTTCGAAAAATAAATAATATAAATTTTCTGTAATTTTCCGAGTCACTTTCCTTACCGAAACAGTTACCTATTCGTTTCCTGACTCTGGTGTCTTCCGGAATTTGGTTTCAATAAATTCTTCTGGAGTGACCACTTGAATAACATCGGCATCTTTCTCCAAAGGATTACCGGAGATATAGTGCTTGAGTCGCTGATCATTCACCATTTGAGGCTTGTCTCCGTCTAGACTGTTAATCTTTATAGCGCCGGAACGATAAACTTCCATAATGATGAATGGTCCTTCCCATTTAGAGAACAATTTTCCTGCAAAAAATCTAAGACGGGACCTATACAAAAGCACTTTGTCACCAACATTAAATTCTCTTTTCAAAATTCTCTTATCATGCCATCTCTTTACTTTTTCCTTAAACAAACGAGCATTCTCATAAGCTTCATTTCTCCACTTTTCTAAAGAACTCAATTTAAGCAATCTAGTTTTACCGGCAAGAGTAGGATCAGAATTAAGTTGTCTAATAGCCTAATAAGCTTTAAGTTCTAATTCAAGAGGCAAATGACATGCCTTCCCATAAACCATTTTATAAGGAGACATGCCCATAGGATTTTTATAAGCAGTTCTATAAGCCCACAGAGCATCATTAAGTTTCTTAGACCAATTCTTCCTAGACTTGTTAACGGTCTTTTGCAAGATTAGTTTAATCTCTCTATTAGTTAACTCAACTTGTCCACTAGTTTGAGGGTGATAAGGTGAAGAAACTATGTGATTAACATCATATTTAGCTAAAACCTTTCTAAAAGCACCATGAATAAAATGGGACCCTCCATCAGTCATGAGACATCTAGGCACACCAAACCTAGGGAAAATAACTTCTTTAAGCATTTTTAGGGAGGTCTTATGATCAGCACTTTTAGTTGGTATATCTTCTACCCATTTAGTAACATAGTCTATAGCAACTAGAATGTGAGTATTGCCATGTGAAGTGGGAAAAGGACCCATAAAATCAAATCCCCAACAATCAAAAGGTTCAATAACAAGAGAATAATTCATAGGCATTTCATTACATCTACTAATGTTACCAACCCTTTGACACTCATCACAAGACGAAACAAACCTTTTAGCATCCTTAAATAAAGTAGCCCAATAAAAACCTGATTGAAGAACCTTATGTGCAGTCCTTTCTCCTGCGTGATGTCCTCCATAACCACTATTGTGGCACTTCCTCAACACTTCTTCCTGTTCATGCTCAGGAATACATCTCCTCAAAATTCCATCAACTCCCTCCTTGTATAAATGTGGGTCATCCCAAAAGTAGTGTCTTCAAGTCATAGAAGAATTTCTTTTTCTGTTGATAAGTAAAACTTGGAGGCAAAAATTTCGAGACAATAAAGTTAGCATAATCAGTATACCAAAGAGCGTCATGAGAGGTTACCTTAACAACAGCAAGTTGTTCATCAGGGAAACTATCATTTAAAGGGATAGGATCATGAGGTATATTTTCCATTCTAGACAAATTATCAGCTACAGGATTATCTACACCTTTTCTATCAACAATATGCAAATCAAACTCTTGTAGCAAAAGCACCCATCTAATAAGCCTAGGCTTAGCATCTTTCTTTTCCATTAGGGACTTAATTGCAGCATGATCAGTATGAATAGTTACTTGGGAATCTACAATGTATTGTCTAAACTTATCCCAAGCAAAAACAACTGTTAAAAATTCCTTTTCAGTAGTTGCATAATTCTTTTGAGCACTATCCAAAGTTTTACTAGCATAATGAATGACATTTAACTTCTTATCAATTCTTTGGCCAAGAACAGCCCCTACAGCATAATCACTAGCATCACACATAATCTCAAAGGGCAAATTCCAATCAGGTGGTTGTACCATAGGAGCGGTGATTAAAGCTTTCTTAAGTATCTCGAAGGCTTCCTTACAATCTTCATAAAAAACAAATGGAACATCCTTTTGAAGAAGATTAGTAAGAAACCTCGAAGTCTTGGAAAAGTCTTTAATAAACCTCCTATAAAAACCTGCATGACCAAGGAAACTATGAATACCTTTGATGTCCCTTGGATAGGGCATCTTCTCAATTGCTTCAATTTTAGCCTTATCAACTTCAATCCCTCTCTCAGAAATTTTATGTCCAAGTACTATTCCTTCGTTCACCATAAAGTGACACTTCTCCCAGTTAAGAACAAGATTAGTCTCCTCACATCTCTGCAAAACTTTATCAAGATTATAGAGACAATTGTCGAAAGTAGTTCCATAGACGGAGAAATCGTCCATGAAGACTTCCACAATTTCCTCACAAAAGCCATGAAAAATAGCAGACATGCATCTCTGAAAAGTAGCTGGTGCATTACACAAACCAAAAGGCATACGTCTATAAGCATAAGTTCCATAAGGACAAGTAAAGGTAGTTTTTTCTTGATCTTCAAATTTAACAGCAATTTGAGAGAAACCAGAATAACCATCAAGGAAACAAAAGTGAGTATTCTTAGACAATCTTTCAAGCATTTGATCAATAAAAGGCAAAGGATAATGATATTTTCGAGTGGCCTTATTAAGCTTCCTATAATCAATGCACATTCTATATCCTACTACCGTTCTCTGAGGAATGAGTTCATTATTATCATTAGCAACAACAGTCATACCTCCCTTTTTAGGAACACAGTGGACAGGACTAACCCATCTACTATCAGCAATAGGATAGATTATACCTGCATCGAGAAGCTTAAGTATCTCATTTCTTACCACATCCTTCATCTTTGGATTCAGTCTTCGTTGATGATCAACAACGGGCTTTGCATCCGGCTCAAGATTAATTGTATGTTGAAAAATAGCTGGAGAAATCCCTTGAAGATCATCCAAAGTATAGCCCATTGCAGCTCGATGTTTCCTAAGAACCTCCAATAATCGCTCCTCTTCTTTTGCTGAAAGGTTAGAATTGATAATAACAGGATATATTTTCTTCTCATCTAAATATGTATATTTTAAAGTGTCTGGGAGAGCTTTTAATTCAAAAACAGGATCTTCTTTTGGAGGCGTGGGCGTCCCCAACGACTCCACAGGTAGATCATGCTTTAGAATAGCCGGCTGTCTAAAGAAGACTTCATCAATTTCTTCCCGTTCATGCATAAACATATCATTCTCGTGCTCCTCCATAAATTGCTGCAAAGGACCGTTAGGAGGCACAGCAATAGAAGCAATTCTTTCAATAATAAGATCCTCATTAGGTAATTCTTTATCATAACGATGTAATTTGAAAAAATTAAATTCATACGGTTCTCTAGCGAATTGAACAGAGACCTTTTCTTTTTTAAAATCTATAACAGCACTACAAGTTTTAAGAAAGGTCTACCAAATATGATAGGACAAAATTTATCTTTAACTGACCCCAAGACAAGGAAATCAGTTGGATATTTTACCTTACCACACAAGACTTCAACGTCTCTGACAATTCCCACTGGGTGGATGACATCTCTATTAGCCAATTTAATCTCCAAATCAATATCTTCAAACTCACATGGTGCAATCTCGCACATTATTTCTTGATAAAGTGTATAAGGAATAGCACTTGTACTTGCTCCCATATCGCATAGTCCATAATAGCAATGATCACCTATTTTGATAGAAACAACAGGAGTACCAACAACTTTTGCACTCTTATCTTGCCTAACAATGTTAGTAGCAGCTTCACAAAAATTAATAGAACCTCCATCGACGTTCTCAGTTACAAGATCTTTAACCAGAGCTACTGGAGAGGCAATTTCAAGTTGTTCATAAGGTTCATAAGCTTTTCTTTCACTTTTATTAACCACATTAGCAACAATTGAGTGTTCTTTAATTCTTATTGGAAAGGGTGGTTTTTCAAAGTGAACATCAGGTAAAACAGATTCAACCGTGTGTACAGGTGTATCATTACTAGCAAGCACATCTTTTTCACAAACATCTTTAAAAGGTTCATGGTACTTATTCCACTTTTCTTTTGGAATATTAATATGATCAGCAAAGGATTTATAAAGATCAACAACAATTTGAGAATCAAGCCCAAACTTAGTACTAAGCACATTAAAACGTTCAGTTTCCATGAAAGATTTAATGCAGTCATACTCATAATTTATACCTGATTCTTTACCTTTGTCGATCTCCCAATCCTCCGCATTGCGATAAATCCTTTCAATGAGATCCCATTTAGCATTTACCTTCTTGTTTGTAAAAGATCCGAGAGAAGAAGCATCAAGCATATCCTTATCACGACGTGATAGCCTTGCATAAAAATTGTTAACAATTATATCATTAGGAAGCTCATGATTGGGGCATTTGAGCATTAGAGATTTCAACCTCCCCCAACCTTGAGCGATGCTTTCTCCTTCACGTGGCCAACAGTTGTAAATATAATTTCTATATATCTTGATGAATTTCATGAAGAGGGTAAAATTTAGAATAAAAGAGGGACATAAGCTCTTTCCAATCCATCAAATGAGAATTATCCAGAAGCATATACCAATCCATCGCTTTATCCTTTAATGATATTGAAAATAATTTCCTCATGATTACTTCTCTTGGCATACCTGCAATCTTAAATAGCTCACACAGTTCTTTAATATAAAGCAAATGATAACCCGGATGGACAGTCCCATCCCCTGCATAACGATTACTCATAACACGATCAATAATGCCCATAGGTATTTTAAATGGATCAATTTCAGAGAGTGGAGGGCTCTTCTCCACCACGGGTGTGGTGGTAGAGTCGCTCCCGAACAGCATACTAAGTGACGAGTGCTCCATAATGAAGCAAAGTAACAAACAGAAATAAAAAGAGCACCTACAATAAAATTGTTCCTTACCAATAGCGCTTCACTCCCCGGCAACGGCGCTAGAAAAGAGTCTTGATGACCCACAAGTATAGGGGATCTATCGTAGTCCTTTCGATAAGTAAGAGTGTCGAACCCAACGATGAGCAGAAGGTGTTGACAAGTAGATTTCAGCAAGGTTTTACTGCAAGCACTAAAAGAGAAATATTTTTGGAGTTTTGATATAAAGAACAAATAAAGAACGAGTAAATAAAAGAGTGCTACAATAGTTGCAGCAAATAGCCCAATCTTTTAAACTCAAAGGACAGGCCGGTTGTGTTACTTATAATGATTAAAACGTTCTCGAGGACACATGGGAATTTCTGCCTAGCCAGTTTCATTGCATGCCGGTGATTAATCTTCAACGTTTTGATAAAGTGCTGTGTGGGTGGACCTATGCTAATGCACCGCCCTTACTTGGACAAATACATACTTGTGATTAAACCCCTTGCAAGCATCGGCAACTACAAGAAAGTAATTAAGACAAAAACCTAACCACAGCTTTAAACTCCGAGACCCTACACTCCCTAGTGCACTAGTTCGCGAATTGGGGTTTAGGTTTCTGTCACTCCTGCAACCCTACCATAAGCAAACTAAATACACTATGCATTCCCCTAGGCCCTTTGAAAGGTGAAGTATCAAGTAGTCGACGTTCACACGATACCACTAGAGGAATAACAACACAACATAAATCAAACCATTAAATATTACTCAACATTATGCAATTACTAGCAACTAGGCTTTCCCCATGTCCTCAAGAACCAAACGAACTACTCACAAGACATCATATAGATCATGATCAGAGGTGGTATGAATATGGGCAACAATCTGATTGTAATGATAATTCACCGATAAAACTCTCAAACATCAACTATAAGTGGTAATCAACGCCCGGGATATGATTCCGATGAACTAATAGCAACACAACGACAATTGTTATAGCGAGATGAGATGTGATGGTGGCGGTGATGATGGTGCTGATGGTGGAGATGATGTTGATGATGATCCCGATGATGCCCGGCGTGATGGTGATGACGATGACGGCGATTCCCCCCCTCCGAGAGGGAAATTCCCCGACAGATTTCTCCCTGCCGGAGCTCTTCTTCTCTCTGTCTGGTTTTCGCCTCGTGGAGGCGGCGGAAAAATTATTGGTCGATACCCCCCGACGTTTTTAGGTCAATGGGAGGTAATACGCCGAAGGGGAGCCGGAGGGGGGCCATAAGGACCAGGGGCGGGTCCCACCCGCGGCCAAGGGTGGGCCCGCGGCAGGGGGCCGCCCTGCCCCCTGGAGCTCCTCTCCGTACCCTCTTTCGGCTCCGTGACTTATTCTTCAAAATATTGACCTCCTAATTTTCCTGGAATTTTCTGAGCTTCAGACGTCAGGTATCTTGACAGGTACTTTTCCAGCTGATTTCCGGCTCCGGCAGATGCATCCCCAATAATTGCCAAACATGCAAAATAAGATAAAATAACATAAGTATTGCATCATATTATGAAATATATCGATGAATAAAGATAAATTATGATGTAAAATAGTGATGCAAAATGGACGTATCACTTCCTCGCTGATGATCCTTACGATGACGGAGCTCACGATGACAGAGCTGCCGGTGAAAGCTCTCGTGACCATGACCTAGTGCATACGGATCTCGGGCAAGAAGCTGATCTCCCAGATAAATATTAGTGCATGAAGCGCTTATTCTGTTCTCAAGATACGCCAGAAGCTGTCCCCGACCAAGTTGTTTTGAGACAGGACACAATCAAAGAGGTAATCAAAGATCCGATGGCGCCGAAGGAGTCTAAGAAGATAGGACGAAAAAGATCTAAGAAGAAAGCTGACTTTGACTCCAACAGCCAGCCGGTGTCGGGTACTAAGTCGAAGCCGCCGCACCGGGTAATGGACAGGGTACTCATCCCCGACTGGCATTCGATCCATCATATGGGTAAAGCGATGATGCCACCGAGGCTGGTAAAACTCTTGACTGGGGATATAAGGAGCCTACATGATGGTGTTCATTATCGAGAGGAGAGGCTTCTCAAAGAGAAAGATCCAACATACCCGGTTTTCTTCGCAAAGGTACCAGAGATAGATGCCTTGGGCTTTGTCACTAAAGACTCCGGGGACGTGCTCCTCTTGAGATTTAATGACATCTTCAACATGTATCACATGTACGTGCTCCACCTATCGATTGTCCGCCTGGCTGCGCTTAGTATGGCGCACCAACTCTTAATGGAGAATACCCCGGACATAGTGATAATTGACCCGTACTACATGAAAGAAATGTTCCTGAGCACCCCTAGGGGTAGGGCAAAGGTGACGCGGTACATCGAAGATTGCTTCAAGGCGCGTCCTTTCAAGAGCATCTTTCTCCTGCCTTACTTTCCCGAGTAAGTCATTCGCTAACCGCCATTAAATGGTTTCGTAGATTTCCATCGTTAAGTTTGCATGGTACATATGGTTAATTTGAGGATGATGGTCTCTTTTGAACTATTTTGCGCAGTAACCAATACGGCACCCTCATCGTTCTGTACCCCAAAGACTCGCATGCCGTCTATCTCGACTCCGGGAGTGATGTGACGAGTAAAGACTACACCAAAATCAAGGTTGTTCTGAATGATGCTCTTAATGCTTACGCCGAAAAGGAAGAAGGTGTCATTAAAAGAAAAAACACATGGCGAGGCAAGAATATATTCGGCCACAAAGTTATGTTCTCGTGCATCAAGCAGGCGCCAGGCACTAAGATGGAGGCATGGTACCTCATCCATCACATGCAGGAGTACATAAAGGATCAACAACAACTACAATTTCCGTCTGCTCTTGACAGATGGTGCAAGAACTTGGCAGAAGCCAGTGATGCTGTTATCAGAAAAAAGTTCGGTCGCATCCAGCAGATGATCGCTGGAATCATCTGCAACGATGTCTTGGATCACCGAGGGGTGTTCTTCAACGGCTTTGGAGTACCACCGAACGCCGAGATACAAAATCGCCTAACAACCCAGGGTGATCCCAGATCATTCACTATAGATGGTGTTCTCCCGTTCCCGCCGATGCCGAAGTCGAGCAAGAAGAAGCAGTAATCGACGATCTGTGTTGTCTACTTAGTACGATCGATGAACTTCTGTTGTTAAATTATATCCATAAATTAACTTGCCTAGATACCTCTTGCTTCGTAAGTCGTTGAACTTACATGTGTGATCGATGTTATTTGCAGTTAGATATGAAACGATCCAAATCATGTTTGTTTTGTTTCGTCTTTCTCTCTGAATGCCGATGATTAAAATGAAGTGACACCGTGTGATACAGGGATGGTCTAGCGAGCCTTGTGATATGCACGAGTACACACTTCTTGTGCATCCTACTTGGCTCGCTAGCACCATCTTTGTAATTTGTGTGTCCAACCTATATATGAGGCATGCTTTTGATTTTGGTGCACCCATTTAACTATTATTTGATTTGTGCATGAACTCTTGCTCTTCTTTGCCTAACACTTTTATCTTTGCATGTCTCGTGTACAGAGAGATGAAGAAATGGTTATACGCGTCACCGCTCGAGTGGGCCGGGCCGGAAGATGTCTCAAGCAAGCGGGACGAGTTTACATGGTTCAAAGGGCAACAAATACAAGTGTTACACGAGAGTAAAGCAGAGGCGAAGAGAGGAAGAAAAATGCATACCCTTCTTGCTCATCATCATTGCAATTCTCTTCTATGTGATTGTAGTTTACATTACTAGCTACTTACTTTTGAAAACTTGCGACCTAAACTACCGACTTCCGGAGATGTGTGTGTATTCATGCATGTATGAAAAATATTGGGCCTCACTTGTATATTTCGGCTTGTAATGCATGCATATGTGATGAACCAACAATTTGGTCACTTGTCTATTTGTATGTCTATTGAAATTCTGTATTTATACTGTTTCTGTCAAATATATATTGCTGGAATATATATGTATTTACCTGTATATATTGCTGTAATACATTTCTGCTTTTATTTGAAAATTCAAATACAATTACTGGCGAACAGGAGCCTAGTGCGCCAGTGGTATGCCCTGAGACTACCGCTGGAACAAGTGCTTGGTTCGCCAGTGGTACGTGGGCTACCGCTGGCGAACAAGGCAGTGGTTCGCCAACGGTAAGTTTCCTTACTACTGGCGAACATAGCGCTGGCGAACCACTTGTTCGCCAGCGGAGCTTAATTAGGCTTGCCAGCAATAGGTATTTTCCTACTAGTGATAGGTTGAAATCAGGGTTTTGTGGGATTGGGTGAAGGTAAGGATTTCACCCAATACTCTAGGGGATTATACCCACTAAACTTCTAGTGCCAAACAAGGCCTAAATAAGCTCGCGCCGTTTTCAGATCTAGGGATGGCAACATTTTTGCCCCTTCCCTCATGTTGACATGGTGTCGGGAGTGCAAGAGTGGGGATGCTGCTTACGATTGGATTTGGGACGATGTCCTCTGGATCCCTACCTGCTGCTCGACGGAGTTTCGCAGCAACATCTTGAGCTTACCATCCACGACCTTTGTGGCTGGCCATGTTCCTGTCCCCCCCCCCCCCCCCCCCCCCCTCGTGGATTCTTTTGGACGAAAGGCCACCGTTGCGAGATTTGGCATCGAGAAATCTTGCCATCTCCCTTTTTACCTCCAGGCCTTGGTGCCGCTGCGGAGGCAGGATATTTCTGGCATGGCGTTCACATAGTTCATCTCTCGCGCCAGCTGGTGGTGGAGCTGCGACGGGTACATCGTACCAAGTGGTATAGTCCTCGGCGGCGATATTCTTAGTTTTTGCTCGGAGACGAAGACGAGTCGAAGGACCCTATTGCAATTTGATTTTTCTTCCGGGTTCCTCCTTATAACTTTGCTGGACCATGGTGTAATTTTATTTTTCTTCTGGGACTTGTTGCTTGTTGTAACTCGGTGGAATTTAATGAATACCATTCTGGATCCGGTTGGACCTTTGCCCTGTTAAAAAAAGGAAGAGAGAGGTAACGTGTCTTTTAATATGCTATGATTTTGTCTTTTAATATTATATTTTGAATATTTATGGTTCAAAAGATAAAGGTCATCTCTATTTTTTTCCGAGTTGATATTCAAGACTATATCTTGGTGTAAGCAGCATACACCAGTTCAGCGACAAACATCTTAAAATACCATGCATGACATATATTACTAAGTAACAATAGCTGCGATGTGTGTGCATATGTTTTTCCTAGAAGTATTATAACTCTTTGCGTTTGGATGAAAGGCTTTGCACATAATCAGCATATGGTGTTGAAGAATCAAGCGGTAGAGATAATTGATAGCACAAATGCTAAGGCGAGGGAAAGAGCGAGGACGAATAAAATCATGTCGTTGAAAGATAACAATGGGAACTACGTTTCTTCAAAAGCTGAGCTAGAGAGTGTGGCGATTGATTTCTACAGGAATCTGTTCACAGCACAGGAAAATACTTCTCCGGAGGTAATAACACAGTTTGTGGATACAAAGGTGTCTATGGCGATGAACGAGAAGTTGGATGCTCCGTTCTCGGACTTGGAGATAGAGAACGCTCTTTTCATGATGCATCCGAACAAATCACCAGGTCCGTACAGCTGGATTCTATATTCGTCATTGGGATTTGCTTAAAGGAGATGTGTGTTCTGCTATCCGTCAATTCCTCAATGGCGGTGTCATGCCGGAGGTGGTTAATAATACCATTTTGGTTCTGATTCCGAAAGTAAGGCAGCCCCAAGAGCTTACTCAGTATAGACCAATTGCGTTGTGCAACATCTTATATAAAATCGCCTCCAAAGTTTTAGCTTTACGTCTTCGACCGATATTAGATGAAATTACCTTAGAAGAGCAGAGCGCCTTTGTCCCGGGAAGACTGATAACGAATAATATGATCGCTGCATATGAATGTATACATTATCTAAAACGGAAGAAAGGAAAGTCGGGTGCATGTGCCATTAAACTTGATATGGCTAAGGCTTATGATAGAGTTGAGTGGTCTTATTTGCGAGCTGTAATGACAAAATTGGGGTTTTCAGACCATTGGATCAATCTGGTCATGAAGTGTGTGGAATCAGTTTCTTTCTCCATTCGAGTCAATTGGAGTTATTCAGATTTCTTTAAGCCGACGAGAGGCATACGACAGGGAGACTCTATTTCTCCTTATCTATTTTTGCTGTGTGGTGAAGGATTTAGTGCTCTGTTAAGACGCAGTGGGCTTGAGTATTTGTCCCGAGGAATTAGAGTGGGTATTCATGCACCATGGATATCGCACTTGTTGTTCGCCGACGATTGTCTAGTGTTTACACAAGCTTCAGCGTTGGGAGCAACTAGATTGCATGCTATTTTGGAGGCGTACCAAAGAGGCTCAGGACAGATGGTTAATAAAAGTAAATCGGCAATCCTTTTTAATGGTATTTGTTAAAGTTTAGGCTGTAACGAGGTTGTTCGTCTCCCCTCGGTTTCGTGTTAATATAGGGCCAACATTGGCAGAGTTGTACAGGGAGAGGAGGCACCACAACACACAAACGTGTTGGGTCCAAACACAAAAGATAAAGGCCTATACATATTCTAACACCCTCCCTTAATCTAAACCTTTTGAAAGGTTGAGATTACGTTTGAACTCATCAAGCTTTTTGGCTGGAAGTGCCTTTGTAAAGCCATCTGCTACCTGATCGTTGCTTGACACAAACCGAATAGCCAAGCTGTTATTGGCAACTCTTTCTCTGACAAAGTGAAAATCAATCTCAATGTGTTTAGTGCATGCATGAAACACTGGATTGGCAGATAAATAGGTAGCACCTAAGTTATCACACCAAAGACTTGGCTTTTCTTGTAACTTTACCCCAAGTTCAATAAGAAGAGCTTCAACCCAAATCAATTCAGCAGTGGCATTAGCAAGAGCTTTATATTCAGCCTCAGTACTAGATCGAGACACTGTGGCTTGTTTTCTGGCACTCCAGGAGACCAAATTGGGTCCAACAAATATAGCAAAACCACCTGTGGAGCGTCTGTCCTCTAGGCAACCCGCCCAATCTGCATCTGAAAAGGCACTCAAGAAGGTGGATGATGATTTTGTAAATGTGATTCCAAGGTTCGATGTATCTTTCACATATCTGAGAATACGTTTTGCAGCTGTCCAGTGTTCTGTAGTTGGAGCATGAAGGTACTGACAAACCTTGTTCACAGAGAAGGACAAGTTAGGACGTGTCAAGGTGAGATACTGCAAGGCTCCAACAAGACTTCTGTATTGAGTACTGTCTTCAGGGCCAAGAGGTGTACCCCCTGTAAGAGACAACTGCTCTGTGGAGGACAAGGGTGTGGGAGCCGACTTGCAGCCTTGCATGCCGGCCCTGTCAAGAATGTCAGTAGCATATTTCTCCTGTGTCAGAAGCAAACCATTCTGTGTTCTTTTTACCTCAATACCAAGAAAATAGTGTAAATCACCTAAATCCTTGATAGCAAAATTCTCATTTAAATCTCGAAGAAGGGCAATGATAGCATAATCAGATGAGCCAGTGACTATAATATCATCAACATAAACCAGGACAAACATAGTGACACCTGACTTGTTGAAAAGAAATAATGAAGTGTCTGCCTTTGATGGTGTAAATCCAAGCTCACATAACTTGGAACTCAGCCTAGAATACCAGGCTCGAGGTGCTTGTTTTAATCCATACAGAGCTTTGTCAAGTTTGCAAATATAGTGCGGAGAGTGGGGATCCTCAAAACCTGGTGGTTGTTTCATGTACACTTCCTCTTCCAGAACACCATGAAGAAACGCGTTCTTGACATCTAGCTGCCGTAGGCTCCATCCACGAGAGACAGAGAGAGATAAAACAATTCTGATAGTGGCAATTTTTACCACAGGACTGAAAGTATCCTCATAATCAATACCATATCGTTGCTTGAACCCTTTTGCAACCAGGCGTGCCTTGTACCTATCAATAGTGCCATCTGCCTTCTTCTTTATACGATACACCCATTTACAGTCAATCAAATTTTTGTTGCTGCTTGGTGGGACAAGGTGCCAGGTCTTATTATCAATTAATGCATTGTATTCTTCCTCCATAGCTTGACGCCAACATGAATTGTTGAGAGCTTCTGACAGTGTGTGTGGTTCACCTGTAGAAGATAACATACCATATCTCACAGTACCATCAGTATACTTTTTTGGATGACGGATACCTTTTTGCAACCGTGTACGAACCCTAGGAGGTGAAAGTGGTGGTGGTGGTGGAGCATCTGAATTTTCAGAATCATCATTTTGAGAGCTGGTAGCACCTTCGCCCCCACCAGCGCTGGCCACAGAAGATCCACCAGGGGACCCTGTCGTGGCAGGGGACAGCGAGGGGAAAAGCGCGCCAGGCTGCTCCTCTCCGCGTGCAGCTCCGCCAAGTGTCGTCACAGGGGCGGCTGCATGCAGGGGGGACCCGGAGGGCGTGTGGCGGCCACGCGCTGTCGGCGAAAGCGACGAGCGCTGGGGGAAGCTGCCACGTGGGGAGGTGACGGGCGACATAGTCTCGAGATCCGTGTGGTCCAGGGAATAATCAGCAGAATCGTCCTCGTGTTCCGCGTCAGATTCGTCATTTTCTGCACCATCTTCAACTTCATTTTCTGCACTATTTTCTCCACCAATTTCAATGGGATTTTCTTCTGGGGCTGCATCTTCCTGTTGCACATTAGTAACAGTAACAATAGGCACAATAGGGTCATTGCAATTTTGAGCACTCTCATGAGAAGTGGATGTGGATGATGGAAGAAGCAATATTTCTTTCTTAAGAAGGGCACCGGCATTAGGATGTAAGGAGGCAAATGGGAAAACATTTTCATCAAAGACAACATCACGAGAAATATAGACACGTCCAGTAGATATATCTAGGCATTTAACACCTTTGTGAAGAGGACTATAGTCAAGAAAGACACACCGTGTGGAGCGGAAAGCAAGTTTTCTTTTATTGTATGGGCGTAGATTTGGCCAACAGGCACAACCAAAAGTCCTTAGAGCATCATAGTTTGGTGTAACATGAAGGAGACGTTCAGTGGGAGACTCAAAATCAAGGACCTTACTAGGAAGTAAATTGATGAGATATGTGGCAGTGATAAAGGCTTCATCCCAAAATTTCAAAGGCATGGAAGCATTAGCAAGTAAAGCAAGGCCAACTTCAACTATATGACGATGTTTTCTTTCAGCTGAGCCATTTTGTTGGTGGGCATGAGGACATGATACATGATGTGTAATGCCCACCTTTTGAAAGAATCCATTTAATTTCTCATATTCACCTCCCCAATCAGTTTGCATAGTAATTATTTTCCTATCAAACTTGCGCTCAACATACTGCTGATAGTTAAGAAAAGCTTGATAAACATCAGAACGCTTCTTAAGCAAATAAATCCATGTAAATTTACTAAAATCATCAATGAAACTTACATAGTATGCATGTTTTCCCACAGAAAGAGGAGCAGGGCCCCATACATCAGAGAATACTTGCTCCAAGGGAGCAGTGGATACACTAGAGGATGTGGGATAGGGCAACTGGTGGCTCTTGGCCAACTGACAAGAGTCACAAACATATGGAGTGCTTTCTGGGGTGTAAGCTATTTTATTTCTCCTAAGAACTTGTTGAACACAAATGAAGATGGATGTCCTAAACGGCGATGCCATGTAGAGGATGACGGCTTTATTGAGATGAAAGCATGCTTGGCGGTCTCATGGAACATGGGCACCAAAGGATAGAGACCACCCCAACAGGGGCCTCTAAACAGAACTCTTCGTGTTGCTTGGTCCTTGATTAAAAAGAAGAAAGGATGAAACTCAATAAAGACATGATTATCAAGAGTAAAGCGATGAACAGATAGCAGATTTTTGGAAGCACTAGGAACATGAAGGATATTATTTAGATCAAAGGAACCATGAGGAGTGCGCAAAATTGAATTACCAATGTGACTAATGCTCATACCTGATCCTTCAGCAGTACGGACACGATCCTGCCCATGGTACTTGTTGGCGATGAGGAGCTTGTTCAGCTCGCTGGTGATGTGGTCTGTGGCGCCCGTGTCAGTGTACCAGTTGGTGTCAACACCATAGGATGCAAGATGTGCACCCTTCTCACCATTCTCACCATCATCCTTCTCCTTCTTGTCATCTTCATAGCGCCACCAGCACTCACTAGCAGGGTGGCCATGTTTCTTGCAAATCTGGCAATCAGTGTTGACATATGGAGTAGGGATGCGGTCAGGCCGACGCCCACCACCACCATCAGAGCGACGGTATCGATCACCGCCGCCATCATCACGGCGCCAGGGACGCCTGTCATCTCGGCGGTCACCACGACGATCATCACGTCGCCAGTTCCCACGGTCATCATCACGGTAGCCACCACCACCACCGCCACGGTAGGAGCCACGGTCAGGGCTTGCGACCACGGGGAGGAGGTGAACGGCCACGAGGAGGAGGTGTGCGTCCACGTGGAGGAGGTGTGCGGCCGTGGTCAGCTCCACGGCGTGCCAGATTTGCAGACGAGATGAAGGTGCCGTTCTCCTCGACACCATTGCGCATATCATATGCACACAGCTGATCATAAAATTCATCGAGAGTAGTGCTGGAATTCCCATTTACCGAGGTGATGAGAGCATTATACTCAACCTTGCACAGACCATGCAGCAAATATCCCAGAAATTCATCATTTTCAACAGGTTTACCGAGGGCAGAGAGTTCTGATGCAAAACCTTTCATCTTGGTGAAGTATTGATCTGCAGTCATGGTGAGCTTCTTGGTGTCGTTGAGTTGTTCACGCAGGTGTTGGGCCTTGGTTCTGGACGCAGTCTTGAACATGGCGTTGATGGCAGCCCATGCCTCGGCGGTAGAGTTCACGTCGAGGAGGTGCGACAGGATGTCAGGGGACAGCGTATTGAGGAGGAACCGGAGCACCTGCTGATCCCTTGCGATCCAGGCAACGTACGCGGGGTTCTCCACCTGAACCTTCTTCTTCTCGGAGTCTTCGGCTTCAACCGTCTCGGCCGGGGCGCGATCCGTGCCATCAAGCAGCGCCATGACGTTGGCGCCACGAAAAGCAGGGAGCACGAGCGCCTTCCACAGCAGGAAATTCCCACGGGTCAGCTGCTGCGCCGGGGGCGCCCCCAAGGCGGCGGCAAGGGCCGAGCTGGATCCTGATGAACTCATGATCAGATCGATCTAGGGTTGTGTATGGGGCTTGGGTTGTGGAATTTGGCTGATGCGACGGCGGTAAGGGGAACCGCGGTGGCGATGGGTTTTGTCGTGGTTGTCGGGGTTTAGGGTTGTAGATCGTGGCGGCGGCGGCTATCTTAGCGGCGGCGGCAGGGGTTGTAGTTGTAGTTGTAGGTTGTAGTTTGTCGGTTGTAGAGGGCAGCGGCGGCAGCAGTGCTGCGGCGGCGGCGTTGTGTTGTCGTGGCGGCGGCGGCGGCTGATCTTCAGCGGGGGCGGCGGCGGCAGCTAGGTCAGGAAGAGACTCGCTCTGATACCATGTTAAAGTTTAGGCTGTAACGAGGTAGTTCGTCTCCCCTCGGTTTCGTGTTAATATAGGGCCAACATTGGCAGAGTTGTACAGGGAGAGGAGGCACCACAACACACAAACGTGTTGGGTTCAAACACAAAAGATAAAGGCCTATACATATTCTAACAGTATTGTGGTGCTGATGTAAGAACAATTGTTCATGCATCCACGGAGGTTCCAACAGAAGCAAAAATTGAAAGGTATTTGGGTTTGCCAACAGCATTAGGCAAATCAACTGATGAGGATTTTGAACATATCATTTCGAGGATTAAAAATCTAGCTAGAGGGTGGACGCCAAAAACACTTAGTAGTGCGCACGGGAAACTTTAGTAAAATCTGTTTGCCAAGCCATCCCTACTTACTCGATGAGTTGTTTCAAGTTATCGAGAAATCTTTGCAAGAAGATAACCAGCTGTGTGGCGAGATATTGGTGGGGAGGATATGAATTTAAAAGGAAGATTCACTGGAAACGTTGGGAAGATATTGCAATTCCTAAGGCGGCAGGGGGTATGGGATTTCGTGACATTCAGCTTTTTAACCAAGCTATGTTGGCCAAGCAAGGCTGGAGGCTCATTGCGAATCCTGAGTCGCTTTGTGCATGGGTTCTCAGGGGAAAATACTTCAATGGACGTGATTTCATGTCAGCTGCAAAGAAAAAGAATGCATCACATGTCTGGAATGCTATTCTTCATAGTCGAGATGCATTGAAACATGGACTAATTAAACGTCCGGGTGATGGATCAACCATTCGGATATGGGATGACCCATGGATTCCAGGTAATTTTAATATGAAGCCGTTATGTAGAAAACCGGACACACAAGCTATTATGGTGAATGAGTTAATTGATGGACATGGATTCTGCTGGGACCATGAGAAACTTAACGAAAATTTTATAGTACCTGATGCTACTACTATTCGAGGTATACCAATTGGTAGATTTAATGATGACTTTTGGGCCTGGTCGCTTGAGAAGAATGGTTGTTTTACAGTTCGATCTTGCTATCGGAAACTAGCCCTCCTCAAGCAAACATCGGATCAAGCTACAAGTTCAAATATGGGGGATATTAAGTTCTGGAAAATCCTTTGGAAACTACAAATTCCACCAAAGGTTCGTACTTTCTGGTGGCGGGTGATTAAAGGATTTATTCCTTGCCGACAGGTTCTGAATAGGAGACATATGGAGGAGATCGCCTTTTGTAAAACTTGCGGAACAGATAAGGAGACAATCTTTCATGCATTCTTCGAATGTACATGGGCGAGGCTCTTTTGGCAAGAGTTAAAGAAAATTGCTCAGATCAAAATACCAGTGCTCCATCCTAATACTTGGGCTATTGATCTGATTGACAACCCTAAAGTTTCAAGAGATATGGCTTGTGTGATCTTATACGGATGCTGGGCTGTCTGGAATGAGCGCAATGCCGTTTGGCATGGAGACGGGGGCAGGTCAGTTACGGCTTCTGTACGGTGGGTTACAGAATTAACCTTTGTTCTAGCTCAACTTGGGAAGAAGAAGATTTTGAAGCCGGTTAAACCCACCCCGTCATGGACTAAACCGATAGATGGTTTTTTAAAGATAAATGTTGATGCGGGTTTTATAGAGGAAGCTCGGGAAGGAATCACATGTTTGGTGGTTCGTGATCAATCAGGTGGGCTTATGGCTGCCCAAGCATTGTGGTATAATGATGCGGCCAGTTCGCTGATTATGGAGGCAGGAGCAGTAAGAGATGGTGTTCAATTTGCTGTTGATTGTCATTTTCAGCAGGTAGAGATTGAGACAGATGCTAGAGAGGTCATGAAAATGTTGGAAGATCCTGGGGGCGGTCGTTCGGAGATCGCTTGTTTATGCCAGGAAATTAAGGAGCTTAGTGGGGTTTTTTACTAGCTGTACTTTTAGTTATGTGGGGCGTCTGGCCAATGAGGCTGCCCATGACTGTGCAAGAAAAGCTAGTAGTTCTAGAAGAAGGTGCTTATGGGTTAATTATAAACCATCCTTCTTAGATCAGATCTTGTTAAAGGATTGTAATCCCGTGTCTTGATTAATAAAGCTCCTAATTCGCAAAAAAAAAATGCACTTTGGATCCCGAGCTCACATGCTCCTATAGTCCTATCCAAATATTAAATGCGAAAAAATAGTAAAATATTTAGAAAAAATCAAAAAATTAGTGATGAACATATACAAACATTCTACATACGTGAAAAATTTCGTGATCGAATGATATTTTTCTCTATGCAAAAAAAAGCACTAATCTGAAAAGATATTTTTAAATCTCAAGATCACTGAATTTGTCTTTTTACACATTACAACATTAATGTAATTTCATCACAAAATTTAACTCGAATGTGGAAAACATGTATGTGTTTGTCATCAAATGTTTTCAAAAAAATTTAAAAAAGATTTACTATTTTTCGATTTTCACAAAATGCCACCCGCGACAGTTATTTCCGGGAGTAGTACCTTTTTCCAGAAAAGAAAAACTCAAGTCTCCGCTCGTTCACCATCAAAATCCATCTCTCCTGCCACGGCGACTTTCTCTCCACCATCCCGCTGCTTCTCCTCTTCCTCTCTCTCTCCCCCGTGCCCTAGCTAGAGCTGCGGCCGTGCCATAGCACAGCGTCACCGCCGACCCCCTGAGCAACCCCACTCCCGCCCCTCCCATCCTCCACAGGCGCGTCTCCGCCGCCAACCTCATCTCGTCCCTGCCCTCTCCGCCCCTGCCGCGATCTTCGACATTGGTTTTTGAGGTATGAGCTTTTGGTCATCCAGTGAATTACTTAAAACCCTAATCTTACATCCACGAATTTCGGGCGCACGTCCGGCAAAGTATCTAGATCCGGCTCTGGAAACTAGGTTAGATGGCTTGTGCTGCAATATGTCGGTCCCTGAGAATGGAGATTGTGTTGCAGGGGAGGAGTAGGTATTGCTTCTTTTGTTTGATGTCTTAGATGGGTGTTGTGACTGGGCCTGTGCTCAATAGAGATTCTGTGCCAGACGTCTTTATAAGTGGAAATTTGTGGTCAATCTGGCTCCTTTTATGAATTTAGGTCGAGACTGTTGATTCTGCCAAATAGAATTTGAGGGTTCGATGACTGAGATATGCGAGATCAAACTGTCGATTTCTCTGCCTTTGTGACTTATATCAGTGGAGTTACTTTCAATTCATTTGTAAGCACGTGGTTAAAAAGGCACGCCTAGCGCTTATTTGTGCTATGTGTGCGCTGAAGTGTGCCCAGGCACGTGCTTAAGCAAGATAGGCGCTAAGCAGAGGCAGAACTAGGAATTAACGCCTAGCTCTTTTTTGAACCTTGCGTAAGGGTGTTAAAAAGTGAAAAGCGCACTAGCAGGGACCCAATAGGCTTAATTTGGCACACTTGTTTGCTTGTTTGTTATGTGTTAGTGAATCTGGCATGTCGCTTTATTTGGCAGACTGATGCGCTATAACTATCGCTTCTTGATGTTATGGATGCAGAGCCAAGTTACTGTACATGTCACTTCATATGCATGTCCCGTATGCTAGCATGCCTTTTGTTCGTTAAAGATTGGCCTTTTCAACTCAGTAAATTTATCTTCCACATGCTACCTTCGACGTTTCTGTACTATAAATTTAAGCGTCAGTTGCCTAACTTCCTTTTTACCCTTGTAAAGCTAGGACATCTTCGGGTCCAGAAACTGACAGAATTGCGTTTCCATAATTATTTTGTACCATTCAGGTCTCTATGACATTATGTTGGTCAAATTTCATGCCGTTTTTCTTTTTTTTTTCTTGCTAAGCAATCTTGTACTAAGTCATTTATCACCACTAGGCCGTCCTTATCATCTTTCAGCGCTCACTTTCATTTATCTGCTGAAATTACATTTCCTTTTCTGGCATGAAATCTGCATTTCCTGAAATTTGGGCATTGATAACCACAGAGACTCATTCTTGCACTGGATTTGACAAATGTACTTTCAACATTGTTGGTACTCCTTCGCATTGTTAAATGCACTATATATTTTTAGCCCATTAAGGGATGCCAGAATGGAACCAAATTACACAGTGGTAATGTTTATTTTAGATGAAATACATTATGTTTGTGCAATTGTGTTTGCCATGTGGCCACGCTGACTTGAATTCGGTAAAGCCAATAGATATGAATCCGAGAACCCACATGAAAACAATCATTTGACTCAAACAATTGTACCTTTTGTTGCACTTGTATACAACCTGTAGCAGTATTCTGTAGGCCAAAGTAGCAACATAAGCGATTTTTCAATTTGAGATAGCACAAGCCAGAGGGCTGTAATGTGTCATAATCAGGTAGCTGATGAACTCTTAGTGTACCCCACACTTTATTTTCATGTTGCACCTCTGCAGTTTCTTTATGTTGACGGACCTTTCTTTATGCAGATCGATGGACTATGATCAATCTAGAAGACATAATCCAAGTATGTCCAAAAGGAGGACCCATTTTAGTTCTGATGATGGAAAGAGGAAACGGCTGAACTCCAGGCAGGATGATGGACCTATGTCTTCTCAGCCAATAGAAACCATTTACAGGATATTGTGCCCTGGGAAAAAGATCGGCAGTATCTTGGGGAGAGGTGGTCATATTGTTAAGGCCCTTAGAGAGGAGACAAAAGCAAAGATAAGGGTTGCTGATTCTATTCCTGGTGCAGACGACAGAGTAATTATTATCTTTGATTACCAAAATCACTCTGAACAAGCTGATGAAGCTGTTCAAAAAAATTCTAATAATGATGGCTTAGAAAACATGAAGCCCCATTGTTTTGCCCAAGATGCGTTGTTGAAGATACATGATAAGATTGCTGCTGATGAAGATCCCAACGATGGAGTTATCCATGAAAAAACGGAAACTGCCGGTGATGTGACTGCTCGAATTTTGGTTCCAGGCAATCAAGTTGGTTGCCTGCTAGGGAAAGGTGGCTCTATTATACAACAATTGCGACATGATACTGGTGCAGGCATCCGTGTCTTACCATCAGAAAATCTTCCTCAGTGTGCACTTAAGAGTGATGAACTGGTTCAGGTAATTTTTTTGTAGTAGCAAAAATCCATTGTTGCATCGCGTTCTAGCTTGTAATGCCTTGCATTGATCTCCATGGACTTTTATATTGGTTTTGTTTAACTTAGATTTATATTCATTCGTTACTCTACTAACTCTAAACCCCACCATGCAAGTTTCTCGTGATGTTCATGCACACTGTTCTTAAATGAAATTTTGGGATCTGGCATGATTTAATTGTCTCAGTGAAATTCTGTAAAATGGTACCTAGTTTTATTTTTCGATTATAATTTACCAAGATACGTGTCAGCTACAGAATGCTTCCTTTTGTGTGCTTTATTATTTGTGTACATGATATTATTGATGCTCAATTTCTTATCTTATCTCAGATATCTGGCACACCTTCTCTAGTAAGAAAAGCTCTTTACGAAATATCTACTCGTCTCCACCGACATCCTCGTAAAGAAAATCCACCTCTTGAAGAAATTATAGATGCAAGCACACGAAGGAAGCTTGAGTCCCCACAACTGCTACCACATGACAATCCCATGTTGCCAAACCAGCATGTTGATCATCCACCACAAATGCACATGCTTGATCCATATAGAAATGGACCGTCACAATATCCTGTTTCTGAAGCAGAAGAATTTTCTATTAGAATTCTGTGCGCTTCTGAGCTTATTGGCCCTGTTATCGGGAAAAGTGGGGCAAATGTTCGGCAAGTAGAGCAGCAGACTGGTGCTCGCATTCTCGTTCAAGAATTGGCCAAAGATGCTTCTGGAGAAGATTGATTGTAATTTCATCTAAGGAGGTAAGACGTAGGTGGTTGTTCAAATTGCCATCCCCTTATCATACCAATCATCAGTATGAGTCCTCACAGTTTTATCTCCTATTTTTTAAATCCAGATTCCTGCTGATCCAGTATCCCCAGTAATTGAGGCACTTATTATGCTCCATAGTAAAGTAAGTGCACCATCTGAGAAACACGATTTGGTTACAAGGCTTGTTGTACCGGCAAAAAAAGTTGGTTGTATTATTGGGGAAGGTGGGAAGGTCATTACTGAAATGAGAAGGCGTATTGGGGCTGAAATCCGAGTTTATTCGAAGGCTGATAAACCAAAGTACTTATCTTTTGACGAAGAGCTTGTGCAGGTGATTTATATTTGATCGTATCTGCATCAAGTTATCCATATTGTTTCAATATCTGCCCTTTTAGGGTTTTTGTTTCTTATATAACTTGTTATTGTGCTGTTACATTTGTTCCGAGCTTTCAGGTTGCTGGCGCTCCAGATATTTCAAGAGAAGCCCTCACAGAGATTGCTTCAAGGCTTAGAACTAGGACCCTCAGAGACGAAAGTTCTGCCAGTAACCCTCTAGCTTTTGCTCCTTTTGATGGCCCCCCTGCTGATATGTTTCCTAGCAGGGAATTCACACTATTTGGAAGACCTGCCAATCCCCCATATGGAAGGCCTGCCAATGATCCCCCTTATGGAAGATCTGCTAATGATTCACCATATCGAAAACTTGCCATCGATCCACCATACGGAAGGCCTGCCAGTGATTCACTATATGGAAGACCTGCCAATGATCCACCATATGGGAGACCGGCCAATGATCCACTATATGGTACACCATACGGGAGACCTGCCAACGATACACCATATGGAAGACCCACCAACAATCTTCCTTATGGAAGATCTGCCAATGATATGCCATATGGAAGACCTAAACCCCATGATCCTTCTTCTGTTCACCCTGTAGATTATTTTTCTAAAACAAGAGAATATCCTAGTGGAAGTCCATTTGCTATCAATGCTCCAACACCTGCTTCGTACGAGAGATATGCAGCAGCTGCTCGCTTGCCTACTAGGGAAATGCCCTTGTCTGCCAGTCCTGGTGCTGATCATATGTCCCATCGTTCCTATCGTGACCATATGCCTTCTGATAGCTATTCTAGTAGAGGTATACAGCAATTAGGCCTCTCGAGAACTGGGAATAGTAATGTCCAACAATTAGGCGTCACCAGAGCTGGAAATTCCAATGCTTATGATTACACAGAGGTACATTTTAATGCGTTAGCTTCCCTGTTTCGCAAATGGCCCTCACCTAATATGTTTTCGTTGGGAACCTGAAACTGTGTAGTGTATGCAAGACTGTTGCAGTATGCCTATTTTCTTCTATAACTGGATAGGATTCCTGAAAAAGGGGGAAAATGCCCGCATTTTTGTGTAGGTTATGCTGGTCCACATTCATATCCGTCTATCACCTCTCTGCACTATAACTTGTAATCTTACTTTTCACTGTTGACCTGTTCTCTGCTGCTGTTGATGTCACATTTTTCTTGATTTGCTGTTGGTCTTTTCTTTTATGTCCTACTTCCCTTGTTTTCTGGTTCTGTTCCCGCCTTCCACATGCATGGACAGGGTCCATCTGGATATATTTGGTTCACATTTTCTTCAGTGCTGAACAGTTTCAAATTTCACTCTCTTCAGGCTGCTAGACAGATGCATGGACGTGAGGATTATCAAACACTGGCAGGTGTTGCAGGGTATGTTTTTCGCAGGTTGTCTTTCTTCCCACATACTACCTGGGCAAAGTTCACTGAAATATCATCTGTTTGGCAGGTACTCAAGTAGCTCTCTCGAACTGAGGATTCCAAATGGTTCTCTGGAATCTGTTGTCGGAGCTGGTGGTGCCAACCTAGCAGAGATCCGCCAGGTACCAGATATGCTTCTCTGACCCTTCTGAACTGCAAATGCAAATGGGATTTTGCGTCATCCATTTGAGCCAGTCTTCATTATTTCCTGTATCAGTCGAACGCTTTTTTCTCATGCAAGTCTTGGTTTATCTCAGATCTCTGGTGCAAGAATGAAGCTGCGTGAAGCCCATCCTGGTTCCTCGGAGACCATCATGGAGATCCAGGGTATGCCGGACCAAGTGAGAGCGGCCCAGAGCCTTATGCAAGGCTTCATTGGTGCTAACAGCCAGAGGACGCAGCCATCCCAGCCTTCTCTCGACTTCCGTTACCCAAGGTGGAACTAGACCCTAGTCTTGTGACGGTGAGCAAGAGAAGAGGGGTCAGTGCGTGACGCTGGGTCGACTTCTGTGCTGATGTTCTTGGAGCGCTGAATAGCTGCTTAACTTATGGATAGCGACGCAACTCAGATCATGTTTACTGACCAATAATCTGTGGCTTGGCTTGTAACGGCGCAGGATGTAAACTGCTAGTCTTGTCTTTTGCCCATTTCTGAATGGAGAAAAACATCTAATGAGAAGAGTTGCATGTACTCTGTAGTTGTTGTACATGGAGCCTGGATGGTTGAACCCGTTGTGATATCCGATGTTAGAGTTAAATGTACTGGCGGTCCCAATTCTTTTCCCACAGTGTCACTTAGCTCCCAATTATTTTTTTAAAATGCACATCTAGGTTCGTATTCTTTTTTAAGTTGTTCAACTGAGGTCCTAATTTCGTCTGACTAGTGTTGACCGGCATGCGTGTACTTTGACCTTTGACACGTCGACAATGATCGTCTGGCAGGAGTTTTCCCGTGACTGGCCGTTGGAATTTTTTGCATCAAGCCCTTATAATCCCATACCCTCTCATTCCCCACTCCGTAGGCATTCTTCTCCTTCCCCATCTCTCCCGCGAGCCATGTCTGGCACCGGAAGCTCATCTCGCCGGCTCCATCGGCGGTTGTACCTCCTCTCCCGTAGCCCTGTACCTACGGGGATGCTGCCGTTGGTGCCATGCCCTGCTCCCGTTGATGCCATCCTCGCGGTGGCCTGCCGCTGTAGCCCGCCGTCGC
This sequence comes from Puccinellia tenuiflora, assembly GCA_012064385.1. Classification (NCBI taxonomy): domain Eukaryota; kingdom Viridiplantae; phylum Streptophyta; class Magnoliopsida; order Poales; family Poaceae; genus Puccinellia; species Puccinellia tenuiflora. The sequence goes on along the minus strand of QRDG01000553.1, from coordinate 746,143 downwards.
ACGCCCGCCACCAGTCACCAACACCCATCTTCCCTTTAGAATCGCGAAACAGGGAGGTGGAGAGGAACAAGACCAAGATATGGAAGAAAAAGTAACCGAAGGGGGGGGGGGGGGGGCATTTGCATACATCCGCGTCCGACCGTTTGGTCTTCTCGGGCCCACTATCGACGTGTCAATGGTCAAAGTGCCAAGTCGGTCAGCACTGGTCAGACGAAATTAGAACCTTACTTGAACAACTTAAAAAAGATTTAGGACCTAGATGTGCATTTTGAAAGAATTGAGACCTAAGTGACATCGCGGAAAAAGAATTGGGACCGCCTGTGCATTTAACTCCTGATGTTATGGATGAGCCATGAAGCAACATTAGCTTAGATCATAATCCATTTTTCCATAGCTCGTGCTTTTCTATGTACTTCTTGTGCCATCAATTGTGCTATGTACTCTCCTTGAACCCGTTGTTATATGCGATGCTAATGCATGAAACAGCATTAGCTTAGATCATAATCCATCTCTCGCAAGGCTCGTGCTTTGCCATGTATGTTCTACGAGCTATTTAAGTCCCTGTGCCATCAGTACTAACTTCTTGCCCCCGTAACGATACATCAATTGAATTGAAAAGTAATATTATGAAAAACGTGATTTCTTTTTTTAGTGAACGTCACCGTGGTAAGTATAAACCTAATAATTGCATCAACCACAAGTCATCGGCGCTCATCGATCCAGTTGCATCATCATGGTTGCCTCCCTGGATGAATAGCTGTAGCAAAGCAATCTGCATAAATAGCTGCTGCTTCGGTCCAGTCTCATTACCAGGACAGGTTACAACGGTAAGCTAGACTCACCTCTAACTGCATTGAATCCAATGGCAATTCGCCAACATCATTACCGATTGTAGTCTAGCGATTTACCAAGATTAATTTCCACATTATCTTTCACTTTGGATTGTTGGTACTGTCAGTTTCCACAGTATATTACAAACCAGACTTAACCATCGCACTGAAAAAAGTTTGCACCGCCAAGATACCAAGTCTTCAAACGCATTACAGTTCCGAGGGAGCTGCAGAATTCTGCTTAATTCAAGTGGGCAGAAAATTGCAAATTCTTGATACATGTATATCTACCAGAGGATGAGTGATGCTTACGTTAATTTCATTACAGTTCGAAAGCCCTTTTATCGTTGTTGTTTTCGGATTTGAAGACAGCTGACTAACATTATAGATACAGAACACTAGTAACAAACATTCTGGCCTTCTGGGTAGGAGTAACTAAGGTTATACAGATAAAAGGCTGAAAAACAAAAGAGCCCAGAAAGGCAATTACTACTGAGAGTTCGACATAATTTTTTTCTTGAGCTCTCTGGCCAGAAATTAACACAGTCCTTCTGGCAAATTCAGAACAAACGTGAGCACATAACCTTGGCCCTTCTCGAGCCTCCATATATGACACCTGCAGCAGTACAAGACCTTGGTTGTGTCAAGAAGATATGACCATGTTATGTGTCTAGGAAATGCTATCTCTTAACTACTACTCTGCTTTACAGTAAGAATGTCACCCTTCTACTCCGTGATTCCACCAACCAAAGAGAATGCATGGATGATCATTCGAAATGAAGTAAGTAAGCCAGCACTGATCTCAAAACATTTGCATTGCTGACAAGTTCTTGTAGAAGAGAGAAAGATTTGAATTGAAGGCAGTAGAAACTCTCAATCAGAGTCAGTTTAAACGGAAATTGGCAAGGAATCGGTTATGCCATGTTCATCTAAAGAAAATGAAATAAGCTTGACAAGTTATACCGAAACAAACTGAAAGAAGCTTCTTTTCTTTGTTGGTTCATCGCCTAAATAACCAGATACAAAAGACCACCTCGACATGATCAACGTAACAGGGCCCATTCACACAAAAGCACATCAACAAAAATGCTCAGGTTGCACATGTTGGGGGAAGATAGGAAACAAATCAAGGGCATGATGAAGGTTTACGATGAACAAGTGCAATGAAATCCAGGGCGACAGACAACACCAAGGAGGATAGTTACGATGTGATAGATAAAGAACCTAAAGGAGAAGCTAACTCAGATTTATTTGCAGAAAAGTAACATTCACAGATGGAAACGTTCCATAATCCAAACATTACCGTTCACGTAGCGAGATCTAGCGCTACATGCCTACATCCTTCTCATGAATTGCTTCACTTGTTCCAGTATGTGGGAACAGTAGTGGAATTGGCTAGGCTGCTCCAGGCTTCCACAAACTATCAGATCAAAACCACCAAACCTTCTCACCAAGGTCTCAAGGTAGTCTCCTTTGAGTCTTAGGACGTCGTCAATGGGAATCAACTCTCCAGTTTGTTTCGATTGCTCCCACCAGGTCCTCAGGATGTTTTGGTTCATTTTAGAGAACTCGGCAGAAACCACCACCTTCAATTGTATACCTAGGCGGTCTAGAGCCACTTCTGCTCCACCTATGCCAGAAAAAAGGGATAGAACCCTGATGCCTGAAGGAAACATCGCCTCTAGGACTGACAAGTGGAATGCTATTGTGTCCACCTGGACTGAATTACCAAGAGCGCGGTACCTATCTGTCATACTAAAGCCTCGGGTATGATCTTTTGGTAAACCCAACACTGTCTCCACTTCGCCGGGCTCCAGCGCAGCAACCTTTTTTAGGCCAACCCAGATGACGTTCCATTCCCTGCATCCATCAAGGATTTTCTTGCGGCCAACTTCATTCGGATGGTTATGACATTTTGTAAGCTCCAACCTCACATTCTTAAATACAGTTGCAGGAGCGGTCATCGTCCGAATACAGTTTAGCTGTGTCCTAGTGTCCCATGGCGGCCACCACTTTCTCGTCTGAGGGAAAACCTCGTGTATTGTTCTTGGTTGTATCGGGTCGATATGAAATCTTTCAAATGTAGGCAGATTGTGAACATAGCTTCTCTTGCCTGCCGCTGCACAGAAGTATTTTGAGTCCACAAACTCAGGCTCTATACCATGGAGAAACTGAGACTCGTCTCGGACTCCTTGTAGAGCACATGCCAAGTAGAAGTACGGTGGGCCTTCAGCAATATCAGATATTCTTCTGTTAGATATGCTCGTACTTCCATTTGGAAGATCAAAGCCCGCCACTGGTACACTACCAAGGCCCTATCAACCTGTCCCAACTGCTTGTTATGGAGTCGTCTTTTATCACCTAAGGGACCAGCAACATTCCTGAAGTTCCAATAGCCTGAGACACATTGTGGAAAAGAATAAGTCGAACTCCAGACGGAAACAGTAGTTACAGGGTCTATTAGATACTTACTGCAAGAGTAACATGTAGAAAAGTAATTCAGGGGTATGTTGACATAAAAGGCATTAACACAACAAGGAGCTCCAAAATATGCAAGCATAACTTGAAAAAAAAAGCTACCTCGTCAGCTGAAAGCTCCACATCAGCGAAGTTTCCGCCATAGCTTCCACCCCTTTTAGCTATTTGTGCAGCACAGATTGCATCAGCTAGTACTTCAACTGATTCATGTTCACCTAGTATAAAATTTGACAACATTAGAAGTCCAGCGCAGCAGCTAATGGGCAAAGTAATGGCATCAAACGAGATGAAACTACAATGCACACTAATTTATTGTGTATTCTCATGGAGGAGGCGTTTTGGGTCATATGCCTAGCTAGTCATACTATCTAGACCGTCCATTAGGACATTGGGATGTGTTCGTGTCAGACGTTGCAGACTTTGGTGACTTCTAATATTACCGTATTGGAGAGTAGGAACGTACTCATGTAGACATTTAAGCAACCATTTAATGTGAGCCAGTAGGGTAGAAGGTCCACTCAGAAGCGGTACAGGTAGTCAACAAATTTAATGTTCTGTTGGTCCGTAATTTTTTCGCCGTCAAGCTCTTACACAAGAAATCCATTTCGGCTAGATGCTCTCATCGTAGAAAAAAAATTAATATAAAAAAAAACCTGTTGTATATTTAGACATTTCATTTCCGTACACAAAGTTTCAGTAAAAAAATTATATTTTTGGGACCTGCGTAAAAAATACTAAAAGTGTCTCGTGAAAAGTCATTTTTTGGAACACCGAAATTTTTCATTTTTAAACGAACCACACAAAAAATCCTGCAAAACTTTGTGCGGTGAATATAAAATGTTCTGATGTACATTCGAAATTTGTTTCGGAATTTTTTTGACATTTCAATATTTAAAAATACATTTTACATAATAAGGCTACATGCTCCCGTGGGTCAAAATATCGTGTCCTTACTATGCTCCTGTTTTTTAAATGTATTCTAAACACCTTTCATATTGTTCAAACATCAGACAAAAAATGTAATGCTCAAAACCTCGGACAGAAAATGTCACGACTACATCTTGACTTTCTATATGATCACAAATTCGTTTAAGCAAAAAACAAATTTTTTGTCGTGTCGTGTGTAAAAAAGATAATCTTCGATGCTAAAAGGACTTTTCACGACATTTTTTGTTTTTGTTTTTTACATAGGCAACAAAAAACTGTCGGTTTTCCGTGCGTGCCCACATGACAAGCGAGACATACGCGCCAAATTTTTGTTCATGATTTTTTTTTTTTTTTGACATTTCAAGATATTTTTTCCGCTGGCTGGAGCATACCTCCATGTGCCGAATTGAATTTCCTTGTCCGGGCGTGATGTTTTGGCACCTGGTAGCATAATGCTTCTGCTTTTAAAATGTTTCCTAAACACATTTTCAAATGTCAAAACACTCTACGTGCTCACAAAGTTGTTGCAGCGTAACTCGATATTTTTGTATCGTGTCTAAAAAAGATAAAATACGATGCTAAAAAAGGACTTTTTACGAGACATCTTTTTGTCTTTTTTACATATCCAACAAAAATATCGATTTTCCACGAAGCTTGGCATGCTCACATAAAATGTTGAGACGTACGCGCCAAATTTTTGTTCATAATTTTTTAACATTTAAAAAAAACGGTGACAGGGGCATATGCTCCCATGTGCCGAAAATTGAATTTCTCGTCCGAGCGCGATCTTTTGACACCCAGTAGCATATCCTCCCCTTTTTAAAAATGTTTTCTAAACACATTTTGAAATGTAAAAAAATCCGGACAAAAATGTGACGACTATGTCTTGACATTCTATGTGCTCACAAAGTCGCGAAACCGGATTATGCTTTCCAAAATATATTGTTTTTTTTTTATAAAGTTTCATATATGCGTTTTCGCATTATATCTAGAAAATCTCGTAGGATAATTCTAGGGTAATCACTGTTACCGGTAATGACGCTGCCCCCAACGACTGAGATTTTATTTTCATTTGGGTAACGAAATCCTTGTTTGTGATGCGGTCTTGGTAATATTTGACTCTAGCTATTCGTAGTCGTGGGATGATTGAACCATTTCTCGGCAGTTCGGGTGCATGAGCTCGTCATGTGAGTCGTGGGAGTATTTGAAATGTGAGTTTGCTTAGGCGCGTAGGTTGGGTGATAGACTGATGGGTGTGTACATGCAGGTGGCACATTAATTCCTACTGCATATCTAGTGGTCTATTTACAGTAGCCGGTACACAAAAGTGTTCTCCATCTTGTTCTGTGAGGAGGATCGCTGTGTCGTGGTGCATAATGTAAGCTGTAGAGGTGGGACCGATCTCTGGCATATACAAGACAACTTTGCGAATACATGTGGGAATACACCTGGTGGTGGGAGATCACGAGACAAAAGGATGGTACAGATAGTGTGATCATCTGGACCTACAAGCCAATACTGATTTCCGGTATCTCATCTGTTATATGACCATCTACACCAAACCTAAATAAAGCAACCCGAATCTTTCGATAAGATTTGTGGTTGCACTTGCAAGGGATTATGCAGCCGAACTACCAACTTGAACAAATGGAATGTGCATACTAAAATTGGTGCATTATTTTTTTTATTGTTGCTTTCTACAAAGGAGTCATGTTCAAGTATGTATTCAACAAAATCAAATGATGAGTAAACCTCCTAGGAAGATTGAACACACGATAGCCACCTAAGATCAACCAGAAGCTTTTAAAAGTTGTCCAATGACATGTGAAAACTTCACTCAAATCCGAAAACACAATTATTCAATCAGGGAAATGTTTAAAGGCTACCAAATGTTCTTTTTCGAGAATAGTTATCACATATGTTTTTCCGATAGTAGTTACCACATATGTCGATCGCGGAGGAGACCTCATCCTCCGCATAGCCCATCTCCACTAGATGTAGGAATTTCTTGTCTTTCTCTGTCAGCTTTGCACCTAATCCCTGTGGAAAATAGAGAAACAACATCAATCCACATTTNGGACGAGATAATCACAAGGAAAAAATGAATGGATTCCCTGACTCGCCACGTCAACGCGTGTCGCCATTGTAGGAGCTAGCTAGGCCGCTGCTGCAGTCCAAGAATGGACACATTTGTTTGTCCCTGTATACAGAGGGGGGATAAAAGTTTGTGATTCATGGACGCATATACCGTATACCACTTGCTAGACATGCTAGCCACCAACGTACTTCTCCCGCGGCAGCGATGGATAGAGCATAAGAATCTTGGATTTTAGTACTGTAGATCTTTCGACGCGTCGACCTTAATTTACACCTGAAGTTAACGTTATACCATCTGCATGTAAAACACATCAGGGAATGTTGAATATATAAGCAATTTAGTATATGATTTAATCCACGAAAATAGGAAACAATTCATGATTGGAACGAATATTAAACTAAAGCATGTGATCTACTAATACAGTAGACATAGAGATCAAATCTACAGCCAGTACTACGAATAGAAACTGTAATAAGAAACAGAAAGGACAAAATCACGTACATCGCAGCGGGAGTGGAACCGATGCCATCCCCGTTGTCGCCCATGTCGTCGATGAAGAGGTTGCCGATGTCGGGGAACAAGCCGTCGTTGGGGAAGTAGTCGCGCGAGTGCGCTCCCCAAAAACCTGATCGCCCCTCTCCCGTACAGGATCATGAGAGGCGGGGTTCCGGAGGCCTACTGTCCCGCCTAGCGGTGTACGCCGGAAGACGGGATGGAGAAGACTTTGAAAACGGCGGCGCAAGGTTCTGGAACTGGAAAAAAGATAGCCATCGGCTCGGCTCATTCCCGCAACCCGCGTCGTGACGTGACGTGTCGTGTCGTGACGAGGCGAGGCGTGGCGAGGCGGGCGACGGAGGAGGAGCGCGCGTGTGGCATTCTCTTATTCTCTCTCTTTTCTATGCTTATACAAGTGCTAGTAGAGCTTACCTTATAAGTTGGTGCAACTCTCATCCAGGTAGCAGTATGGGACTAAACTTTAGTCCACCAATTGCATGCACGAATGGGCCATGAGAATTTCAGAATTTATTAGGCTATTGGGCCAATGGCCCACTAGTAAATACTAGTAAATTCCAGCAATCCCCCACAAAGTCTCATTGGCTCATGTCATCATTTAAGTTCCAAAACATTGTTTATATACCGATGCTTAGTGGAGACTGTTAAGTTGAACTTCCACTTAGAACATTACGCTACGCTAGTTCACAACTTAATAGAGGACTATGCCTTGAACTACAAGTTTTCTGCGATACTAGATTCACATAACGTCTAGACCGATACTAAGCTGCCGCAAGGCTTCCCCGCGGGTGGAGCTTATACGTCATACTCCAAAGCTTTTCATGAGCTTACTAGAGAGAATCCAACTCTCATAGACTGCGACGTTTAATAGTCAGACTCATATAGGTGTGTTCCTCAAAATATGCTCTGTAGGACAACATCTTCGCTTATAGAAGTAAGTCAATCGGAACACATTAAGATAAATATCAACCTGCCATACAGATCAGGAACATGAGAGTATTGCATATGAGTGGGATAAATAATATTAAGGAATACTCTCCTCCCAGCTGACCAACAGCTTGTCTCCCACTTCTACTTCACGGGATCTCCGATCACATAGAGTAGGTTACCACTGTGGACAACTCACAAAGTGGGTCTCAAACCCATTTCCTTAGATGCATTATCTATCACATTACGTGATAGACCCTTTGTGAAGGGATCTGCCAAATTTTTAGACGTTTGAATATAATCCAACGTAATAACTCCGGAGTTCTTTAATTTTCGAACAGATTTCAATCTCCTCTTCACATGTCTTGATGACTTCATATTATCCTTCGAACTGTTTATCTTAACAATCACAGTTTGATTATCACAGTTCATAAGGATGGCGGGTATTGGTTTTTCAACCACAGATAAGTCCATCAAGAGCTCACGAAGCCACTCTGCTTCAACAGTGGCTGTGTCTAGTGCTGTGAGTTCTGCTTCCATAGTTGACCTGGTTAAAATGGTCTGTTTGCAAGACTTCCAAGAAACAGCGCCACCACCAAGTGTAAAAACATAACCACTGGTGGCCTGAATCTCATCAGCATCAGATATCCAGTTTGAATCACTATAACCTTCCAATACCCTTGGATAACCGGAATAGTGAATTCCATAGCTCGTAGTGCCTTTTAAATAGCGCAGGACCCTCTCAAGAGCATGCCAATGATCATCTCCCGGATTTGAAACAAACCGGCTCAATTTGCTCACGGCAAAAGAGATGTCAGGCCTAGTGGCACTCGCCAAATACATAAGTGAGCCAATTATCTGAGATTATCTCAGTTGATCTCTAGCAATCCGTCGATTCTTTCGAAGCAACACACTAGGATCATATGGTGTTGGAGAAGGCTTGCAGTCGCTGTACCCAAAACGACTCAAGACCTTTTCCACATAGTGAGACTGAAGCAAAGTAATCCCACCATCATCATCTCTCAGTAGCTTAATGTTCAAAATAACATCAGCTACTCCTAGATCCTTCATCTCAAAACAATGAGATAAGAAATCTTTTACTTCCTTGATTAAATCAAGGTTTGTTCCAAATATCAGTATGTCGTCGACATATAGACAAAGAATAACTCCCTCGCAACCACCATGGCGATAGTACACACACTTGTCACCTTCGTTTACAACAAAGCCAGCAGCAGTCAAAGTTCTTTCAAACTTTTCGTGCCATTGCTTAGGAGCTTGCTTAAGGCCATATAAAGATTTTAGTAACTTGCACACCTTGCCTTCCAGACCGGGTACTACGAAACCATCTGGCTGATCCATATAAATTTCCTCATCTAACTCTCCATTAAGGAAAGCCGTCTTAATGTCCATTTGATGAACGAGAAGACCATGTGAGGCAGCCAATGAAAGTAGCACTCGAATAGTGGTCAACCTGGTCACAGGTGAGTAAGTATCAAAGAAGTCTTCACCTTCTTTCTGGGTATAACCCTTGGCCACAAGCCTTGCCTTGTACTTTTCAATTGTACCATCGGGACTAAGCTTTTTCTTAAACACCCACTTACATCCTACAGGTTTGCACCTATAAGGACGATCAGTGATTTCCCAAGTACCATTAGCCAAAATGGAATCCATCTCGCAACGGACGGCTTCCTTCCAGTAATCAGCATCAAGAGATGCATAAGCTTCTGAAATGGTGTTGGGTGTGTCATCCACGAGGTACACAATGAAATCATCACCAAAGAACTTTGCAGTCCTCTGTCTCTTGCTCCTAACAGGATCTTCATTGTCATCCTCCATTGGATTCTCAACGTGTTCTATCGAAATGGTGGATTCAGGAATTGCAATTAAATCCTGACTCGATGAAAAAGGTATCTCCTGATTAGATGAGCCAGACATATCCTTCATAGGAAATATGTTCTCAAAGAAAGTCGCATCATTCGACTCCAAAATTGTACCAACATGCATGTCGGATACCTCAGATTTTATTATCAAAAATCTATAACCAATGCTGTGAAAAGCATAACCCAGAAGAACACAATCTATGGTTTTTGGTCCAAGCTTTCGCTTCTTGGGAATTGGTACATTGACTTTAGCCAAACAACCCCAAGTACGTAGGTAAGAGAGTATCAATCTTTTCCTTTCCCATTCCTCAAACGGAGTCATGGTTTTATTCTTTGTGGGAACTCGGTTTAGGACATGACACACGGTCATTAGCGCCTCCCCCCACCATGCCTTGGAGAGACCCGATGTGTCTAACATGGCGTTAACCAAATCAGTTAGAGTTCGGTTCTTTCTTTCGGCTACCCCATTTGATTGAGGTGAATAGGGAGGCGTCCTCTCATGGATTATACCATGTTCCGCACAAAAAGAATCAAATTCGTTGGAAAAATACTCTCCACCACGATCAGACCTAAGTCTCTTAATCTTTCGTTCAAGTTGGTTCTTTGCTTCAGCTTTATAGATCTTGAAATAATTTAAAGCTTCATCTTTTGATTTCAGAAGATATACATAGCAATAACGAGTGGAGTCATCAATCAGTGTCATGAAATATTTCTTTCCACCTTTAGTTAACATGCCATTCATCTCACAGAGATCAGAATGTATAAGCTCCAGTGGTGCCAAGTTTCTTGTCTCCGCAGTCTTATGGGACTTGCGAGGTTGTTTAGCTTGAACACATACTTGACACTTGGAACCTTTGACAGTGGTGAATTTCAGAATTAAACTCATATTGGCTAATCACGTCATGCAACCAAAGTTAATATGACAAAGTCGTGAATGCCAAATAATAGACTCATTATCATGGCAAACATGATTAACAACTTTAGTGCAAATATCTGACAAAGACAGACGGAACAAGCCTCCGCACTCATAGCCTTTTCCAACAAATTATCCATACTTAGTAATTACAACTTTATTGGACTCAAATACCAACTTAAAACCATCTCGACATAGGAGTGAACCGCTGACGAGATTCTTATTGACGGAGGGAACATGATGAACGTTCTTCAGGCGCACGATCTTGCCCGAAGTAAACTTCAGATCGACCGTACCAACACCACGAACAAAAGCATGTGACCCGTTTCCCATCAGCACGGGAGAAGTCCCTGTGACCTGGTAAGAAGAAAACATGGAGGCATCAGCGTAAACATATACATTGACACCAGTGTCAATCAACCATTCAGGAGAATGACAAACTGAAAGAATAGTAGGAACTATACCGTACCCAGATTCTTTCATCACAGTGTCTCCAATGACAACATTGGCAGTGCCACTGTTCCCAGCTTCGCGCGCATCATGGCGGTTGGGACAACGAGGAGCCCAGTGGCCTGGATCACCACAAATATGGCATGATCCCTTCCTCGGCTGCTGCTTATTATTGTTCTTCTTGAAGTTGGTAGGCTGCGACGGCTTGTGCTTTCCATCATACTTGACTTTGCCCCCAGATTTGTTCTTGTTGTTTTTGAACTTGCTGGGCTGCTGGTAATTTTTCTTCTGTACCACATGGGCACTAGAACCAACCTCGGCAACTCGAGCACGTGTGTCCTTTGCTCTAGCCTTCTCCTCAACATCAAGAGTCCCAATGAGATCCGAAACAGAAAATTCCTGTCTCTTGTGTTTCAGAGAAGTAGCAAAGTTGCTCCATGAAGATGGAAGCTTAGCAATAATGCCACCGGCAACAAACTTGTCCGGCAACACACACTTAAAGTGCTCAAGTTCCTTAGCGAGTGACTGAATTTCATGAGCTTGTTGAACAACAGTACGCTCTTCAGTCATCTTGTAGTCATAGAATTGCTGCACGACATACAACCCGTTGCCAGCGTCCGAGGCACCAAACTTGGCCTCGAGCGCAGCCCACATGTCCTTTCCGTTATCAAACGACATATATGAATCCACAATGGAGTCGTCAAGAACACTGAGAAGGGCACCCTTGAATAGGGTATCAAGCTTATCAAAGGCCTCCTGTTGTGCAGGAGTAAGATCGCCTTCAGGCTTGCCTTTGGTGGCATCAAAGCAGTTTATGTTCTGGAACCAGTATACTGCTCTCATGCGCCACCTTTTATAGGTCACCCCTTTAAAAGGAAACGGCTTCATAGACGCGAGAAAACCAGTTGGAGCAAATTGCCTATAATCAGGTTTTTGGATTGTTGAACATATAAGCAATTTAGCATATGATTTAATCCACGAAAATAGGAAACAATTCATGACTGGAACGAATATTAAACTAAGCATGTCATCTACTAATACAGTAGACATAAAGATCAAATCTACAGCCAATACTACGAATAGAAACTGTAATAAGATCTGAAACAGAAAGGACAAAATCACGTAGATCTAAAACATCTTATATTATATTATGACACGGAGGGAGTACATTTCACCTAATGAATGTTTGCGATACTGAGCCATGCTATTTAAAAAAAAACTAATTATTCTTGATGTTATTCCTGAATAAAAGATTCTGATTTTCTCTTTCTCTAAGTTGGCTGTGTAATTCTGAGTTGCATACTCTCAAGCCTAAAGTTTCTCAATATTTGAACTTCATAACCTGTCACTGTGTCGGTCACTGTGATGATGCTCCAACCCTGCCCAAGCTTAGTCCTGTAGCTTCTGGGAATAGAACAGGGCTAACTAGCCAATAATTGAGTAAGAAATTAACGAGCGCAAGAGTCATGGGAACCCGGAAACACTGACTAGTTAACAATAAGCTAATCTCAGATACTATCTCCTCAGCGAAAGCAAAAGGTGAGATGCAGCCCGAATCCCGATGCAGAGATCCACCGGCGTCCGGCTATAAAAACTCCCCCTCAACCCGCAGGACCACTCCACCAGCATCATCACCTTCCCCTTCGATCGAGCTCGAGCCTCCTCGTCGCGGCACCACCTGTCCCCTGGCTGCTCGCTTGATTCCCCCATTGCGATCGGTCACGTGATCTCGAAGTAGAGATGGGCACGATGCTGCCGGAGACCGCGGCGGAGGCCGGGAAGCAGGGCGCCACCCTGACGGACGCCTGGGACTACAAGGGCCGTCCCGCCGCCCGCGCCTCCACCGGCGGGTGGGGGTGCGCCGCCATGATCCTGGGCGCGGAGCTGTTCGAGCGGATGACGACGCTGGGCATCGCGGTGAACCTGGTGCCGTACATGACCGGCACCATGCACCTCGGCAGCGCCGCCGCCGCTAACACCGTCACCAACTTCATCGGCACCTCATTCATGCTCTGCCTCCTCGGCGGCTTCATCGCCGATAGCTACCTCGGCCGCTACCTCACCATCGCCGTCTTCACCGCTGTCCAATCAACCGTATGTCACTTGCCCCGTTCCATCGACATGCTTAGAACTAAACATGCCATCCATACGTGTAATTCGTACTGACTTGTCTTGTGTAAATATTAATCGATGACGATGCAGGGTGTCATGGTACTGACAATTTCGACGGTGGCACCGACGCTGCGGCCGGCGGCGTGCGGGGACGCGACAGGACAGAGCCCCGACTGCGTGCCGGCCAACGGGACGCAGCTCGGGGTGCTGTACCTGGGTCTGTACATGACGGCGCTGGGCACTGGCGGGCTCAAGTCGAGCGTGTCCGGCTTCGGGTCGGACCAGTTCGATGAGTCCGACGACGGCGAGCGCAAGAAGATGATGCGGTTCTTCAACTGGTTCTACTTCTTTGTCAGCATCGGCGCTCTCCTCGCCGTCACCGTGCTGGTGTACGTGCAGGACAACATCGGCCGCCGTTGGGGCTACGGCATCTGCGCCGTCGGCATCCTCGCGGGGCTCGGCGTTTTCCTGTCCGGCACCAGGAAGTACCGGTTCAAGAAGCTCGTGGGGAGCCCGCTGACGCAGGTCGCCGCCGTTACGGCCGCCGCATGGAGCAAGCGCTCCCTGCCGCTGCCGTCTGACCCGAGCATGCTCTACGATGTCGACGATGCCGCCGCCGCCGGCGAGGACCTCAAGGGCAAGCTGAAGCTTCCCCACAGCAAGGAGTGCCGGTAAGCAATCCATCAAGAGCATCCATAGTCTACCGCACAGTATATATCCTGCACTTTCTGTTCTTAAATTTCCTGAAAGTACATGTCAGAGCAACCCACTAAACCACCGCTACACTAGAGAAATTTTTATGAGATTTGGGTCAGTCCTAAAATTAGATTGGATGTCGTTTATGACCTGTTCGATCGGCGATCGAGCTGGAGGAGATGAACCAGCAGACACAACAGTAGCAGTCCAGGTTGTAGGCAATTTGGACTAGGATTTGAAGTACTATCCATGGGCGCTCTTCATTGATGTCACTGCAACATTCGCATCCCCAATTGTCCATCCGTCACACACAAACTAAATAAATTTCTCACTTTATTTGCCAGAACCAACTAGTAATATCTGCTTTTAAAATAAAAAAAATTAACCACACATGCATGTACATAGTAGACAGTAGCATAGACATGGATAAATACAAAACTGGATCCATAGATGTTCCAGAGTATATATCTGATTGTTCTGTACTCTGCACCTGCTTAGGCTTTGTACGCTGCATGCATGCCTGGTTAAAGTCAGCACAGTACCTGCACAATCTTAGTTGAAAAGTAGTTAGATCCTGCTTGATTCTGCAATGGCCCAGTACTCCGGTCCAGCGTCTACTACTGATGCGAAGCAAGCAAGCTTAGCTTAGATAATAGAGATCTCTTACAATACCGTTGGCTCCTCCCATTGTGGACCGCGTAGGCGGCCAATTATGAATGATATCGGCATGCGATCGATTGAGTTGGCACCGGCCCACCATGACAAATCTGACGTGGACACGATGTATAGCTCTAGAGCTAGCGACACTGTGCAAAGCCACTGCCGTAGAAACCATGCATCCCACTGTACTATACTGTACTGTACTACATCATCTCTGACATTGAGATCACCAGCCATGGCCCCCCAGATCTACTGAGCCATGAGAACAACTGATCGAACAAGTGTGTGCTACCTCCACATCCTTGTGGTGTGGAAATCTAGCTAGCCGGGATTTAATGGTAACCTGCGTCCGATTGAGTTCCGACGTCCAAGCGTGTAGCTATCAGCCAGATAAGGCCGGCCGGCAGGTGTTGTATATTGGTTTTTCCCCACCAAGAACACAAAATACATATGGAGAGAAATACCTATCTCGATCCCATGGACTGATATTCCTGGACCCTGGTAGAGTCATATTACACTTATCAGGTCAATTTAGGGAAGTGACCAAGTGTAGTAAGAGGCTGCAGCCTCTGAATTTAGGGTATCTCAGCTCAGCTGTCTGGCTCCTTGAATTTAGGGTATCTCTGCAACTGCGATGGACCGGCCGACCCATCCAGTCACGCAATGATTCTTTGCATAGACAAGTTGCCAAGTAGTGGCTCCTCCCGAAACCTCGTGTTAATTTTGCATAAAGCGGACCAGTGCCCAGTCGCCCACGCGATCCCATACGTATCATATTCATAGTCCACGGGGCCGCTGTCACGTCGTCTCACCTGTTCGTCTACCCAACTATATATAGTCGTAAAAGTGACGAGAACGACGTGTGGAAAGTAGATTCTGTTGTGGCTCATTGCGTCAGCACAGATGTTATTAAATCAGTTTAAAAGCTAGCCCAATTACACTTTTCTGTACCCTTCAATGAAAATCGTCATTTAATTTGCTACCACTCCTTTATGATGATATAACTGTGGTGGCTAATGAATTGGGGTGTGTATATACAGATTCCTTGACCACGCGGCAGTTGTCGATCGTGACTCGTCAGTGGCGGCTAGCAAGTGGACGTTGTGCACACGGACGGACGTGGAGGAGGTGAAGCAGGTGGTGCGCATGCTGCCCATATGGGCCACCACAATCATGTTCTGGACGATCCACGCACAGATGACCACCTTCGCCGTCGAGCAGGCCTCCGTCATGGACCGTGCCATCGGTGGCTCGGGTTTTCTCATCCCCGCGGGCTCTCTCACCGTCTTTCTCATCGGCTCCATCCTTCTAACCGTGCCCCTCTACGACCGCCTCGTGGCTCCCGTAGCCCGACGCATCACGGGCAACCCGCATGGCCTTTCCCCACTACAACGTGTCTTCGTCGGCCTATTCTTGTCCATCACCGGCATGGCTGCCGCTGCGCTTATCGAGCGGCACCGACTTACCTCATCGACGCATGGGGTTACGCTCACCGTATTCCTGCTCATGCCTCAGTTCCTGCTCGTTGGTGCTGGAGAGGCGTTCACGTACATGGGCCAACTCGACTTCTTCCTGCGTGAGTGTCCCAAGGGGATGAAGACCATGAGCACGGGGCTGTTCCTTAGCACATGCGCGATTGGATTCTTCTTCAGCACGCTCATAGTTACCATCGTGCATAAGGTCACCGGGCACGGGCCAAGCGGCAGCGGCGGTTGGCTCGCTAACAATATCAACCACGGGAGGCTCGACTACTTCTATTGGTTGCTCGCTGTCATGAGCGCTATCAACCTCTGCTTCTTTACGGTTGTGGCCAAGGGCTATGTATACAAGGAGAAGCGCCTCGCCGATGCTGGCATCGAGCTTGCCGACGAGGAGGCCATGGTCGTTGGACACTGAGGAATACCCTGCATGCATGACTGCATCCTTGTATACACATTGTAACTTTTTTTTTTGTCATCACTTACGTCTTGCTAACCTCCAATTATAAATATGCAAAATGCATAGTTGGGTTCTCAGTCTCTACTATTGTCCTAAGGAAACCTCTGACTTTCTGCAAACTCCCCTTGGCCCTAATATCATAAACATTGAGCTCTTTACTAGCCTCAACATATATACTCTATGTCTCCGAACAATTACGAGGATTAAAAATTAGTTGCAGATTTTAGCTTTTTGACAAGGCTAGAGAGATACCATGTGTGTGGTGGAAGAGTGGGGGCTGTAATAAGAAATTTGGTCGTGATGTTGGTATCTTCGTTCATTATTGAAAGTTGTATTTTTTTGTTTGGAAAAACCTTGAATACACCGAATAGGAAAACTTGATTATTGGAAAACGATGATTTTCATGCTAAAAGTAGAATAGAAAAACTGTGCTCAAGCCTGTTATTTTATGGTGATCCAAATCCGGTTCTATAAGAGAGAAGCGACGGAGCGAAACGAGGCCCGTCGTCGGTAGGCTTGGGCCGAGTTGTTACCGAGTTGGATTAGGGTTCACCTGTTACCAACCTATTAGGTCAAGATCACTATAAATACCTCTTGTAAGCCGTCGCACAGGATAAGCCACATATTGTAAATCCCGGTGCGTTTGTAACCTCACTCGAAATAGTGAATTATTGTTGGCTGGCGCCCGTGGTTTTTCTCTCTTCCTTGTTGGAAGGGTTTTCCACGTTAAAATCTCGTGTCCCCGCTGATTTGATCTTGTTTAGTTTCGTCGTTGTTTTGCTATCGCTTGTAACAAAGCCAATACCCTAACGATCACCTAACCAAATATTATTGGGACGCCAAGAATACACCATGCTCCAAACTCTATGTCTTGGAACAATTACGTGGATTCAAAACTAGTTGCCATAAAATCAATTTGGTTGTGATGCTAGTATCGTCATTCGCTATTGAAAGCTATGTATTTTGGACTGAAATAACCTGGAATATCCAATACAAAAAACTGAGTTATTAGAAAGTGGTAATTTGCATGCTAAGTATAATAGAAATGGTTTGCTCCATCCGATCCCCTAACGAGTACCTAAACAAATATTTTTTGGGATGCCAACGTGCTCTGAACTCTGTCTACAAATAGTTATGAGGAATAAAAATCAGTAGTTATAAAATTAACGGTTTTGGCCTCTAGGTATCAGCTCCCTTTTCCTTCTTCCTTGTCTTAGACCTCCTCTTTGGTGGAGATGGATCTTGCTGACTGCAATAATGGAGGTGCTGACGAAACTAGATTGACTCTTTTCCGATGGATTACTGCTAGGGTTGTCCTCCTCTCATTGTTATACTGTTCTGGACATCTTTTTTTTAGATAAAAGGCCAAGGCCCGGAGATAAATTAATAGCGCCAAACGGCGAAACAGATACAGGGTGCTGAACCCAGCAATACAAGGTAGAAATGCCAACTCACACACGAACAGGCCTAGCCAAGGCACTACAACCGGGAACGCGAGACCGCCGGCGACCATTACAGTAACCTACACAAGGGAGGAGCAAACGCAAGGACGGATTGCATGTCGGACCGGCACTCTCCCGAAGGCGAGCCGACAGCGACCAATCGAGCTATCTCCTCCGACGCAGGGAACGCCACCAGAGACCGGTCACCTCCAGGAATCAGCCAACGCCTCACCACCGAGGAGCAGCGCCAGAGATCAGCCAGACGAAACGAGACGACAGAACACGAAGCAAGCTTTCCCGAGGAGAGTGGGGTGGAACCACCCAACCATCGGAGAGCCGCGCGCCGTGGGACTCCAAGGCGGCATCTTCAAGAAGAGCACGACGCAGAAGCGCCGCTACCGCCCGATCCGAGGATCTTGGGTTTTCACCCGGAGCACGTAGACACACCGAGCACCACCACATCGACGCCTTCAAGAAGGGGACGACGTCCACGGACGCCGCCGTCGAGGCCCAAGGGCAGGGGTTACCCCGGCAATGGCGCTCAGCAGTCCACACCCCACGCCACGCGGCTCACCGGCACCACGTCGTCCCTACGACCATGGAGACCGGCCAGCACCAGAGCCCTTGGCACGCCCGCCAACCACAAGACTCACCACCGTCCGGGGCCGCCGCCCCGGGATCCAAGCAAAGAGCACCGGAGACAAGAGAAGAGCACCGGGAGTCATCGTCGCGAGGTCCCCGGAGACCGGAGAGACGACGAGACAAGGGATCCCCTTCCAAATCAGCGACCTTCGGCCCCCATGGCCGTCGGCACCGTGGATCTGGGGCAGCAGGAAGGAGTCGACGGGATCTGGAGCCCCTGCTCCGGACCTGTCGCGGCAGCACGCCGACCGGCCACCCACCCACTGCCAGGAGCCAGCCGAAGCCGCCGACCAACGCCAGAGGCGGGGTCACGCGCGCCCCGCACCAGATCGCACCCGGGATCTTCATGTCGAGGCAGATCTTGCTCACGCCGCCCGCCGCCGACGACGTTGCCACCGTCTCCTTGGACGCGCCCAGCACGTCGAGCCGCCACACCGCCGCGCCCCCGACCAGCGCCGCGCCCTCGCTGGCCGCAGAGGCCCGCGCCACCACCACCACGCGAGAGGGAGGGAGGGTCCCGCCGCCGCCGGCGCCTCCGGGCTTCGCCCGGCGACACCCTCTGGCGGCGGCAGAGGAGGGGAGGGCGGGGGAGGAGCTGGCGGCGGGGAAATTTAGGGTTCCGCCCTGCCGCTCGCGGGAGCGGGCAGGGGGAACGAGGGGGGGGGGGGGATGCCTCACCAGGAGCATCGACCCGTTCTGGACATCTCGTGTAGGGTTTCAGAGAGACATCATTGTGAACAAACATATCTTGGTTGGACCGGATGGAGCTGATTCCAAGGTGTAACACCAGTAGTGGCGACCGTTCTTATGTCTAGGAAGCACCTCTAGTTTTTTACGTAATCCTCATAGATTCTCTTTTCCCTCCCAAATACGTCCTTGTACTCATCGTTCTAAGTCCAAAGGAGTTGCACCTCACCTATAGACACACGAAATCTAAGAAGATGTAATGAAATCTAATAAAAACTAAATACTATACAATTGTCGCAATAAAAGGCATTGAAAGTAGTAACCATGCATACTGGAAATTAATGTGGCTAGATGGAGCATGATATGAGGATTTCTATGCAAAAAATGAGCTATAAAACACTATGTTAAATCCACTCATCACAGCTACCCGTCGTTTAGCGTGGCTGCTGACATGCCACCTGTGCCCCCACAGTGGCCGTTGATCACCACTGCAGGTTCCGATCAGACACCCCCACCCACCCCCTGCGCCCCCACGTGTCCATGCATGCCACCCCTGTCCTTGTTGTGTAGCTCGTCGGTCGGTGAGATCGTAATCTCGAGTGCCTCTTCTACGGAACTCAAGCTACTATGGCCCCGCAGCTCACCATGCATGCGCCACCGCCTAATCCTGTCTCTTCACTTAATAGCAGTTGTGTATTTACTCTATCACGACACAACCTCCTACTACCTGATTAAATTACGCTCCCATGGTGTTATATTTGGACCCAATGTTATGTTAGAATTCAAATGTGAATACATGATTGTTTTCTGTATATTTGTACTCTTTATTAAATTATAGATTTTAGATATTGTTAATAGAAGTTTTCATTAGTGTGATGTTAAATACACGTTAAAATGGTTTTACTATGCACTAGAGAGAGGTAAATATGGATAAAATAAATATAATTTAGGAGGTGGGATTTAAGGGATTTCCTAGAGGAAAGGCACCAAAGTGGTCCCCATAAAAGGGTCGGGGCTCCCTAAAGCGGGATTTAGGGGGGTGCTTTATAGGGAATATGTTGTCGATGCTACTAGATTTTACTAGCATGGTTTTATGAGACGAAGTGATCATCACAAAAGAAATTATAGGCTTGTTAAATGGGGAACTCATGCACTCTTATAGGAAGGATGGTCTATCTATTAAAGATTTGGATATTACAAATAAATGTCTATTTAGGCAGTGGTTTTTAAGCTATATAATGAGAAAGGCGTGTGTCAAGGCTTCCTTTGAAATAAGTAAGTAAGATATAAAGCCCTTTCAACTGTCTTGGAAGGTGGAGGAGGAGGAATCAGAATTTGTTGGTATTATGAGGTTCGGGACTCTTCGATCTCCTTCAGTATGCACCCTTTTGAGTGAACTACGAGATTGATAACCAGTCTTAATTTGTTTTTTTTTTCGAGAAACGATGTTATGTTGGAGCTGTAGTAGGAACGAAACAGCCCGATGTCTCCTTTGGGGGAGCAATTGTGGCACCAAAGCTAATTTTTGATGTTCCATGCTTGATTATTTATCAGTGCCATGTGTTTTTATAATGTTTTTATATCATTTTGGCATGATTTATGGAACTAACCTATTAACAAGATGCCCAGTGCCAGTTCCTGTTTTCTGCTGTCTTTTTGTTTCAGAAAAGTTGTTCGGGTAAGTTTCTCGGAATCATTTGAAAATTTACGTGAATTATTTTCACGAAGAAACAAAGACGGAGCCAGGAGGGGAGCTGCAGGGGGGCGCAGAGCCCCCAGACACCACCCAGGCGAGGCCCAGCGCTTGGCCGCACCAGGGTCCCACCTGGGCGACTCCGTCGCCTCCTCGAGTCTCCCTTTTGCCTATAAATTGTCTTCAACGCGGAAACCCTCGATACCCAATCATATTTTCTAGAAAACATTCGAGGCCGCCGCCGTCGCCAACCCTAGACCGGGAGGGTTCTGAAGCTCTTCCCGGCACCCTGCCAGAGGGGGAGATCA
Organism: Puccinellia tenuiflora; assembly: GCA_012064385.1. Classification (NCBI taxonomy): domain Eukaryota; kingdom Viridiplantae; phylum Streptophyta; class Magnoliopsida; order Poales; family Poaceae; genus Puccinellia; species Puccinellia tenuiflora. The sequence goes on along the minus strand of QRDG01000553.1, from coordinate 724,949 downwards.
TCACCGGAGGCATCCACACCACCATGCCTGCCTCCGGAGTGATGCGTGAGTAGTCAACCACGGGACTACGGGTCCATGGCAGTAGCTAGAAGGTTTTCTCTTCTCCTTGTACTCCATTGCTTAGATCTTATGAGCTGCCTATCATGATCAAGATCATGTTATCTGTAACTGCTACATGATGTGTTTGCATGGATCCGATGAATTGTGGAAATCATTACTCTTGTTCATCTATGTGTTATGTTTTATCTATGATCTAGCATGGTCTCCGATGCTAGTGGATGCTTTGGCCAAGTAATTGTTAGTATCTTTAGAGAGGGTATTTATGCTAGATAGTGAGTTCATGCCTTTTTGTGCCAAGTGCGATTGACATAAACGCTCATGCCAACAAATGTGATGTTGCCACTTGGGAGAAAACAGCGGTGTTATTTCCTTGTGTTATTTACATTGCTTACATTATGCACTTTGCTTATTGATACGTATCTGACGTATCTATAATTTTTTATGTTCCATACTTGATTATATATCAGTGACACATGTTTTTATATCATTTTGGCATGATTTATGGAACTAACCTATTAACAAGATGCCCAGTGCCAGTTCCTATGTTTCTGCTGTCTTTTTGTTTCAGAAAAGTTGTTCGGGGAAGTTTCTCGGAATCAGCTGGAAATTTACGTGAATGTTTTTCACAAAGGAACAAGTCTAGAGCCAGGAGGACGCCTGAGGGGGGGGGGTCTCCCAGCCCCCAGAAGCCCCCCAGGCACGGCCCACACCTTGGCCGTGCCTGGGCCCCAGCTGGTGCCCTCCGGCGTCGTCTCGAGTTGCCCCTTCGCCTATAAATTTGTCTGCAGCTCTTCCCGGCACCGTGCCGGAGAGGGGAATCATCACCGGAGGCATCTACACCACCATGTCTGCCTCCGGAGTGATGTGTGAGTAGTCCACCACGGGACTATGGGTCCATAGCAGTAGCTAGATGGTTGTCTCTCCTCCTTGTACTCCATTGCTTAGATCTTGTGATCTGCCTATCATGATCAAGATCATATTATCTGTAACTGCTACATGATTGTGTTTGCATGGATCCGATGAATTGTGGAAATCATTACTTTGGTTCATCTATGTGTTATGTTTTATCTATGATCTTGCATGCTCTCCGATGCTAGTGGATGCTTTGGCCAAATAATTGTTAGTGTCTTCAGAGAGGGTATTTATGATAAATAATGGGTTCATGTCTCTCTTTGTTTGAGCTCGGGTTGACAGAAACGATTAAGACTAGAGATGTGTTGTTGCCACTATGGAGAAAACAGCGGTGTGATTTCCTTGTGTTATTTACATTGCGTACATTATGCAGTTTGCTTATTGCAATGATCTGTTGCTTGCAACTTAATACTTTTGGGTGACATGCTGGAAAGCGATCTCGGAGTGGATTATTAGTCATAGATCCAGTTGGATAACGGTCTATGTATTTTGACGTAATGCCCATATTAGATGAAACGGTGAACTATATTGTTTTATGATAACATTGCTGTGCTCCCACAATTCTGTCAATTGCCATACTGTAATTTGTTTACCCATCATGTATATCTTTTAGAGAGACACCGCTAGTGATCTGTGGACCCCGGTCCTATTTTCCTACATTTTTTACAACCGTTCTAATAGCTTTTCATCATCATTTGCTCGCTAGTTATATTTCACTCTCATCATATTTTACATCCACACATTTAATTCTTTGTGTTCAGCAAGCCGGAGAGATTGACAACCTCTCTGTTTCGTTGGGGCAAAGTAGTTTGTTTGTGATTGTGTGCAGGTCCACCCGGAGGACACCCGGAGGGGAGCCCCAGGAGATTCAGACACCTCCTGGCCGCGCCGCCCCCCCTAGACCGCGCCTGGACCCCACCTAGGCAGGTGGCCCACCTCCTCGCGTCACCTCATCGCCTATAAATTCCCCCTCGACACAAAAACCCTAGGAACCAGATCATATTTTCCATAAGACGTCCGAGGCCGCCGCCATCTCCAACCCTAGTTCGGGAGGGTTCTGCAGCTCTTCCCGGCACCCTGTCGGAGAGGGAATCGACGCCGGAGGCATCTACACCACCATGCCTGCCTCCGGAGTGATGCATGAGTAGTCCACCACGGGACTACGGATCCATAGCAGTATCTAGATGGTGTCTCTCCTCCTTGTACTCCATTGCTTAGATCTTGTGAGCTGCCTATCATGATCAAGATCATATTATTTGTAACTGCTACATGATTGTGTTTGCATGGATCCGATGAATTGTGGAAGTCATTGCTTTTGTTCATCTATGTGTTGTTTTTTATCTATGATCTTGCATGCTCTCCGATGCTAGTGGATGCTTTGGCCAAGTAATTATTAGTGTTGTATGAGGGAGTATTTATTCTAGATGGTGGGTTCATGCCTCTCTTGTCTGAGCTCGGGCTGACAGAAACGATTAAGACAAGAGATGTGTTGTTGCCACTAGGGAGAAAACAGCGGTGTGATTTCCTTGTGTTATTTACATTGCTTACATTATGCACTTTGCTTATTGCAATGATTTGTTGCTTGGAACTTAATACTTTTGGGTGACATGCTGGATAGCGATCCCAAGGTGGATTATTAGTCATAGATGCAGTTGGAAGACGGTCTATGTATTTTGACGTAATGCCCATATTAGATGAAACGGTGAATTATATTGATTTATGATAGCCTTGTTGTGCGCCCACAATTCTGTCAATTGCCATGCTGTAATTTGTTTACCCATCATGTATATCTTTTGGAGAGACACCTCTAGTGAACTGTGGATCCCGGTCCTATTTTTCTACATTTCTTACAACCGTTTTCATAGCTTCTCATCATCATTTGCTCGCTGGTCATATTTCACTCTCATCATATTTTACATCCACACATTTAATTCTTTATGTTCAGCAAACTGGAGAGATTGACAACCTCTCTGTTTCGTTGGGGCAAAGTAGTTTGTTTGTGATTGTGTGCAGGTCCACGTCACCACGCCGGCAACACCTCTTTTCTGGCACCGTTGACACCTTGCTAATCCATCTCCAAGTCTTACTGGTTCGATAACGTTGGTTTTGTAATCAAGTGAAACTGCTGCTTTGCAACATCATACCTTTCTCTTGGGGTCTCCCAGCGAACGTGTGATCCACATCATCAGCATTACGTCAAAATACATAGACCGTTATCCAACTGCGTCTATGACTAATAATCCACCCCGGGATCGCTATCCAGCATGTCACCCAGATGTACTAAGTTGCAAGTAATAGATAATTGCAATAAGCAAAGTGCATAAAGCAATGTAAATAACACAAGGAAATCACACCACTGTTTTCTCCCTAGTGACAACAACACATCTTTAGTCTTGATCGTTTCTGTCGGCCCGAGCTCAGACAAAAAGAGGCATGAACCCACTATCTAGCATAAATACCCTCTCTGAAGACACTAACAATTACGTGGCCAAAGCATCCACTAGCATCGGAGAGCATGCAAGATCATAGATAAAACATAACACATAGATGAACAAAAGTAATGATTTCCACAATTCACCGGATCCATGCAAACACAATCATGTAGCAGTTACAGATAAAACGATCTTGATCATGATAGGTACCTCACAAGATCTATGCAATGGAGTACAAGGAGGAGAGACAACCATCTAACTACTGCTATGGACCCGTAGTCCCGTGGTGGACTACTCACGCATCACTCCGGAGGCATGCATGGTGGTGTAGATTCCTCCGGTGACGATTCCCCTCTCCGGAAGGGTGCCGGGAAGAGCTGCAGAACCCTCCCGAACTAGGGTTGACGATGGCGGCGGCCTCGGACGTCTTCTGGAAAATATGGTCGGGTCTTTAGGGTTTTTAGGTCGAAGACAAATTTATAGGCGAAGGGGCAACTCGAGACGATGCCGGAGGGCACCAGGTGGGGCCCAGGCGCGGCCAAGGTGTGGGCCGTACCTGGGGGGCGTCTAGGGGCTGGGAGCCCCCCTCAGGTGTCCTCTTGGCTCTGGACTTGTTCCTTTCTGAAAATAATTCACGTAAATTTCCAGCTGATTCCGAGAAACTTCCCCGAACAACTTTTCTGAAACAAAAAGATAGCAGAAAATAGGAACTGGCACTGGGCATCTTGTTAATAGGTTGGTTCCATAAATCATGCCAAAATGATATAAAAACATGTAGCACTGATATATAATCAAGCATGGAACATCAAAAATTATAGATACGTCAAAGACATATCAGCATCCCCAAGCTTAATTCCTGCTCGGCCTCGAGTAGGTAAATGATAACAGAATAATTTTTGAAGTGACATGCTACCAACACAATCTTGAAGCCTTCTCCAAGTCCTACTGGTTCGATAACCTTGGTTTTGTAATCAAGGGAAACTAGTGCTTTGCTGCATCATACCTTCCTCTTGGGGTTCCTCAACGAACGTGTGATCCACGTCATCAGGAAGCTAATATGGTAATTTCTCATACCATTGAAAGTTCAAATATTCCTTTGGTATCCCCAAAAGAAGTTCTTTTAATCAAGGATAGTTAAATAAAAATGAAATGCTACCAAATTTTGTGAATGTTGCAATTAAAAGTGACGACAATTTAAAAACTCTCTATGGACTGTCATTTACCATGGCACAATTTGCCATTCAGGTAGCTTTGAATCTAGTTCCTTCTCGCTTTGTTGCTCATATATTTCACAACTGGCTTGACTGCATTCCCCATGCACACTGATACGTCTCAAACGTATCTATAATTTTTGAGTGATCCATGCTAGTTTTGTGATATTGTCACATGTTTTTACTGTCATTTATATCATTTTTATGCATTTTGTCGGAATAACCTATTGACAAGATGCCAAGTGCCAGTTCCCTGTTTTTGCTGTTTTTGTGTTTCAGAAATTTACTTCTGGAAATATTCTCGGATTGCGCTGACAATTTACGGAGATTTTTTATGTGACGGAAGACACCTGTGGACCAAAGGGCAGCCTGGGGGCCACCCACAGGGCAGGGGCGGCCTGCTGCTGCGGCCCCACCTGGACCCGCGGATGGGACCCGCCCCTGCTCTTGGGGCATCTCCTCGGCCCCCTCCGACGCATATAAAATCCCTTTTGACCTAAAAACGTCGAGGCGGCCATTATTTTCCAGAAACTCGACCCCGACGCGCCGTCACCGAAAACCCTAGTTCGGGGTCCAATCTGAAGCTTATCCCGGCACTCTGCCGGAGGGAAGATCGATCCCGGAGGGCTCTTCATCGCCATGCCCTCCTCCGGGATGATTTGTGAGTAGTCTCACCTTGGACTACGGGTCCATGGCAGTAACTAGTTGGTAGTCTCTCTCTCTTGTGCTTCATGTCTTATGATCTTGTGAGCTGCCTAACATGATCAAGATCGATTATTGTAATGCTATGTGATGTGTTTGCTGGGACCGATGGATTATGAAGTTATGTTCAGATTGTGCATGATTCTTATATGAGTAATTTATGTTCTTGCATGCTCTCCGATGTGCATAGTTACTTTGGCCAAGTGATTGTGTGTATCTCCAAGAGAGGGTATTTATGCTAGATAGTGGGTTCATGCCCCCCTTTGTTCCTGGGCACGAGTGACAGAAACGTCTAAGGGCGAGGGTGTGCTGTTGCTACTAAGGGTAAAACATCGGTGTTAATGTCTATTTTGATATTAGCATTGCTTACTTCATGCACTTTACTTAATGCAATTGTCTATTGCTTGCAACTTAATACCGTTGGGTGACAGGCTGGATAGCGATCCCACGGTGGACTATTTAGACAAAGACGCAGTTGGACTCAACGGTCTTTGTTCCTTGTCGTGATGCCTCCATAAATATTATCATATCCTTTTTGTCATAGCTAAATTGGGTTTGTGTCATGATCTTGTCAATTGCCTAGTTGTAATTCGTTCACCCATCACATGCATATTTTATTTACTTGAGAGACTCCACTAGTGAACCCATGGCCCCCGGTCCATCACATGCAAAGATTGACAACCTTTCCGCCGTTGGGGGCAAAGTATTTTGGTTGAGTGTGTGCAGGTCCACGTCTATTGAAGGTCAAGCGCCAGATATATTCAATATTCACCACGTTGTTGATTTCAAAGTCCTACTGGTTCGATAAACCTCGGTTCGTTAAACGAGGGAAAACTGCTACTAGCTACAATTCCGCCTTCGCTTGGGGCACTACCCAACTTATCAATATCTACCATCAAGCAGTTTTCTGGCGCCGTTGCCGGGGACTTTGGAGCTACACCAAGGGGAGTCTCACACTCTCAATCTCTTTACTTTGTTTTTGTCTTGCTTGCTTTATATCTCGTTTAGTTTATTTCCTGTTTCAAAATTTTAAAACCCACAAAAATTAGTGTAGTCTTTATTACTGTCTTGTTATTTTGTCTTATAGTTATGTCTTCTACTGAAAACACCAAGTTGTGTGACTTTACTAGCACTAATAACAATGATTTCATATGCTCTCCAATTGCTCCACCGGCTACTAAAGCGGAATCTTATGAAATTAAACCTGCCTTGCTAAATCTTGTTATGAAAGAGCAATTTTCTGGTGCTAGTACTGATGATGCCGCCTCTCATTTAAATAACTTTGTTGAGTTATGTGATATGCAAAAGTATAAAGAGGTAGAAAGTGACATCATAAAACTGAAAATTTTCCTTTTCTCTTTGAGGGAGAGCAAGAGAATGGTTATTGTCTTTGCCTAAAAGTGGCATTGATTCCGTGATTAAATGCAAAGATTCTTTTATTGGAAAATATTATCCACCTGCTAAAATCATACAACTAAGGAGTAACATTATGAACTTTAGACAATTTGATAATGAACATGTTGCTCAAGCTTGGGAGAGAATGAAATCTATGGTTAAGAATTGTCCCACGCATGGATTAACTATGTGGATGGTTATCCAAACTTTTTATGCAGGTTTGAATTTTTATTCAAGGAACCTTTTGGAATCGGCCGTGGGAGGCACCTTCATGTCCACAACATTAGGTGCAGCAACTAAACTCTTGGATGAGATGATGATAAATTATTCACAATGGCACACCGAACGAGCTCCAAGTGGTAAGAAGGTAAATTCTGTTGAGGAAATCTCCTCTTTGAGTGATAAGGTTGATATGATTATGTCTATGCTTGCTTCCAATCAGTCCAATATTGATCCTAATAATGTTCCACTTGCTTCATTAATTGCCCAAGAAAAGGATCAAGTTGATGTTAATTTTCTTAATAGAAACAACTTCAACAATAATGCTTATCGAAATAATTTTGGTGGTAACAACTATAAGACTTATCCTCTCAATAATGGCAACTTTTATGGTAATTCCTATGGTAATTCTTATAATCCTAATAAGAATGTGTCCTCTGATCTTGAAAATATTTTAAAGGAATTTATCACTTCGCAAAAAGCTTTTAACAAAACTGTTGAAGAGAAGTTGGAAAAACTGGATAGTCTAGTCTCTAAAGTAGACGTTCTTGCTCATGATGTTAAAATTTTGAAAATTAGAACCACTCCAAATCAAGACAAACATACTGAATCTTTAAATGCCATCTCTCTTCAATTAATGAAAATGAAAGGATGATGGCTCTCTTGAAAGCTAGGTGGGCTAGAGAGGCTGAAGAAGCTAGAATTGCCGAAATGAATAGGAAAACTGTTAAAGTTTATACTATCCAAACCACTAAAGCGGATCCTCTTAGTTTATTTAAAGATGATGAAATTTATTTTGATAATTGCAATCTTACTGAAGTCATTAAGTTCCTACAAAAACTTGCTAAGACACCGGATGCTAGTAAAATAAATCTTGCCTTTACCAAACACATTACCGATGCTCTTATCAAGGCTAGGGAAGAAAAACTAAAGCTTGAAACCTCTATCCCTTGGAAGTTAGAATATGGTTGGGAACCCACTATTAAGATGAAAATACATGACTTTAATTGCAATGCTTTATGTGATCTTCGTGCAAGTGTTCTAATATGCTTGATTTAAACCCCTTGGAAGAGTGCTATTTAAATGTTCATCTTGATGATTCTTCTAAAAAGAAACCTTTGGATATAGTTGATGATGTCCTTATTGTTGTTAATGATAATTATGTTCCCGTTGATTTTATTGTTATGGATATTGAGTGCAATGTTTCTTGTCCTATTATTTTGGGAAGACTGTTTTTGAGAACTGTTGGTGCTATTATTGATATGAAAGAGGGAAATATAAGGTTTCAGTTCCCCCTTAAAAAAGGGATGGAACACTTCCCTAGAAAGAGAAATAAGTTTCCTTTTGAATCAATCATAAGGTCAAGATATGCTCTTGATGTTGCAAAGGCCTCCGAAAAAACTTGATATTTGGCATTGCGCCTAGCTAAAAGGCGTTAAAGAAAAGCGCTAGTTAGGAGGCAACCCATCTTTTATTTTCAGTTTGCTTTGTGATTTTCTTGAGTCATGAAGTTATTACCTCTGTAGCAACTTAATTGTATCTTTTTATTTTGGTTTTTTGTGCCAAGTTTAGCCTCTAATGCATTGAAAGTGCGAGGTATTGTGTTGCTGTCCAAAAACAGATTATGTGCGACTGTTGCACGAAAATCCTAAAATCGCCAGGATTTTATCTTTTTCTGATAATTTTTTACAGCAAGCCTGATACTTTTATCTATCTTTCGGTAGTTTTAAGTTTTTTTATTTGAGCTGCAGAAGTGCCTCGAAAAATTCGATATTTACTGACTGTTCAGATTTTGACAGATTCTGCTTTTATTTTGCATTTGTCTCTTTACCATCGTCATATGTGATACTCTAGGGGTAGAGTGCCACATTGAGGCTTAGTAAACATTAGCTAATATTTAATAAAGTTGGTTTGCAAATTGTCATGAGTTGAACACATGTGTATTTTAATTTATGAGCACAAGCCCTCTATTCAAATTATGAGAAGTTTTATGTGAAGGGAGTTTTTAAGTTCCAAAGGAGAGGAATATGAAGAAATCGAGGATGGATCAGAGCTCAAGCTTGGGGATGCCCCCATGGCACCCCCTCTGAATATCAAGAATTATCAAGAGTCAAATCTTAGGCTTGGGCATCCCCTCATCTTCATCGACTATCATAAGGTCGTCTTCGTTGAACTTCGTTTTTATCACTTTACATATTATGTGCTATGATTGGAGCGTCTTTTTACTTTCAGTTTTGTTAGTTTGTTTGATAGTAATATCTTTTTTGGATCCTAACTTTATTTGTGTGGGAGAGAGACACGCTCCGCTTTTTCGTTTGAATACTCCTTTGCTTTGCTTATATCTTTTTGAATATTCTTAGCTACTGTCTGTTTTCTAGTAAGCTCTCGCTTTTAACTTTTATCTTGTTTAGAGATGCTAGTTGTTAAGTTAAACTCTCTTGTTCTTCACTTATATTTGTTGGAGAGTTGTTTTGGTTGCTTGGTTAATGTGTTAGATCGGAAAAATGCTATGCATGTGACAGTGGTATGAAGTAGAAAAACCTGCATAGTCTTGTAGATCACTATGTGGATAATTTGATACCCTTCAATTGTTTTGAGGCACTAAAATAACTAATGGTTAAAATGTGTTGGTTAATGGTGTAAGAGCTGATTAGTGGAGAGGTGTTATTAAGGCGTGGAGCCGTACTTTTCTGAACTAAACAACCTAAGTCAACAATGCTAATGTGTCATGAATTCTACTAAGTTAAAAATAAGTTCCTATTGGGTAGTTAGTGCAACGGTCGGGGAAGCCAACGGGGCACTTGTGTCGCCGCCACGATCCCTCTAGGGATGTCCCTAACCATTTGTGGAACATTGAAACTGCTAGTTGTTTGCAATATACGAAATGCATTGTTGAGTTTTGGTTTTTGGCACTTACACTTCCATATTTTGCTAGCCTCTTCGGTGCTGCGTAATGCCCTCTCTCACATCGAAATTGGTGCATAATTCGCGAGCACATCCAACACTGTGAGAGAACTTCATCCTGTTCTCCTACACATAAGCCAACTATCTTTCTCAAAACAGCCACCATACTCTACTTTTGGTAGTATTTCTTTGTTTTCGGTGGTGTCCATAAGAAATTTTTCCTATAGGTTTTCTAATCCTATTGGATAGAAGTACATGGCGCTTGTTAGAGTATATTACGACACCACAATATTAGGTAGATTAGAATTGTAGTCCAAGTCTATCTCTATTAGGATTCGTGTCCCCTAAGTATTTTCACCTATATAAACAGCCCACCGTGGCTCATTGTAATCACCCAATATCAATACAATCTATTATTCTCTCCAACTATCATGGTATCAGAGCATTTTCGTTCCTCGGCCTAGGGTTTAGCCACCACTTCCGTCGCGCCGCCCCCGGGGAAATCTTCTCCGCCGGGGGCAGCGCAACTCGTAGATTAGATCTTGCTCAACTAGTTCGTCGCAATTTTCTCGCCGGTCGCTTGACCGGCGTTTCTTCTTCTGTCGCCGACCATAGATCGTATTGCGTCGCCCACCGCCGCTCGTCATCATCGCGCGCCTCTACTCTGACCAAGTCGACGACTCATCACCGGCAGCATCTTCACGCGCCATCACCGACTTCTCCGTCCGTGCATCGCCACCAAGCCGGCTCGTCTTCGATAACGTCAACCGAGTACGCGCCTCGCCGTCAACATCGGGTTGCACCAACATCACCGTGGTCATCATCGCCGACAACCATCTACACCAACATCGCCGCATCGTCGCCGCCACCACCGCTCGTGGTCAACGTCAACGCCAAACGGGTTCTTCTTCGCCGAATCCGGGTTAAATCCCCAACATCTACTACTTCTACAACTCGATCTACTTAAACAAACGTCGTCTTCGTCCATCACGACCTCGCCACCAGAGTTGGAATTTTTTTTCTTCTCTACTCCGAAACCAACGACGGAAACCGACCGTCAAACGGAGAATCTTCTTTGCTACTCCAACCGACTCTGACTCGCATGTTTTGTGATGGTCCCTGTCTTCGCATGACCGGTATTGGCAACACCGGCACGTGCCTTCATCCCCGACACTCAACCGAGTTTGGCAAAGCTCGGCACGGCGTGCCGCCTACCTCAACTATGTCTACGACGACAACGTCTAACTCAACAACAACAACGGCAACTTCCCCAGGCTCAACAACGAGATCAACCACAACACCAACAACATCCACGACTTCCTCAACGGCGACTACGACTACATCACGCACGGCAACATCGACCACGACTACAGCGCCCACATCCTCGGCTACATCGACATCGGCATCGAGGGCTATCACCTCGGCTCCCTCTCCAGTTCACGACTTCGGATTGTGCTCCAGTCAGACCGTCCGCGGCGCTCATGCTATTCGCATCACTACCGATCCGACTGCGCGGGGGGGGGGGGGGGGGGGGGGGGGGGTTAGAGTATATTACGGCACCACAATATTAGGTAGATTAGAATTGTAGTCCAAGTCTATCTCTATTAGGATTCGTATCCCCCAAGTATTTTCACCTATATAAACAGCCCACCGTGACTCATTGTAATCACTCAATATCAATACAATCTATTATTCTCTCCAACTATCAACGCTAGTCACCAAAAAAAAAAAAGATACTACCACCATCCTGTGTTTTTTTCTATATCTGTGGTCTGAGAATCTATTCGGTCGGAGAGGCCTTTAGATAACAAGAAAGAACTCTTTGCCAGAGACTCTGATGCACACAGCCAAGAAGTCGTGACTTCATAGACAGAGAAATGTTACTTACACAAAACGATCATATCGTGAGTTTGTTATCAGCAGTATTGTCACTACTCTGAATTTTTATACGGCAATCTAAGGATGCGTTACGTACGTATACCTCTCCAACACGGCAGCACCGACCATAAAGGTCTCAGGATCCATGGCCAGGGCTTCTACGGACGAGAGTATCATAAGCTCCACGTCACCAGTCATTAGTTAAGTTGGAACCTCAATTTTTCAAGTAAGAGAAATACAGGACATAAAAGACCCTAATGACCTACTTTTTGTGGTTATTCATGGATCAGCGCCTTGACTTAATCTGCCACATCATTGGATGTGATCTGTACCGTGTATATCTGTTTGATTGCTTGTCTCTTTAGGGTTTAGTTAATAATTTGCTTATCTCGTCGTTCCGCAATTGCAAGGGCTAATGCAACACATCCATGGGACAAACCATTTTTGATGATGCAGTCTACTGTGTAGGCATGCAGCAGAACTAGAATTGTACATTTGATGTTTTTAAGAAAATCATCCAGTTCATCTTATGTGCATTCCGCCGTTCAATCATGCATGCAAATGGGAACATTGCGGCGTTGATTATTTGTGCAAAGGGGAATGCGGCCCTCAAATGGGTACTGCGGGTGTGGACATATCATTGCATGTGCATTTATCCACATTTTCTCATAATTTTCAATACTGTCAAAGAAGATAGAACTTTTTGTCATAACAACCGATGCCCCTCCTAGCCAAGACGAGTCCCAAAAGTTAATACTCTTGGTATTGCCAATGGTGATTGAATTCAAAAAGCGCAAAGAAGGTCCACGTCCATGGCATCGCAAGGGTTGCCAAGGCCCACCCAAGATTTATCTAGCGAAGTTTCTTTGAACCAAATGTTAGGTTGATCTCCACACGCGTGGGTCCAACGACCCACCGTGACCCATGATCCAGCGCCCTGATCGGGGGCACCCAACCGCACCATAGTTGGTGGGCCCCTGTCGCCTGCGCATATAAAGAGGTGGGGGGTCTGCCGGCACACGGTACGAGGTTGACTGTGCTGCCGCACCCCCCACCAACACGCCTACCGATCTAGGCCCTAGCGCAGTGTCGATGGGAAGTACCGCCGACACCACCGTCCCCTCACCGCCCTCGCCGCCGCTCATCACCATGGCCGGCGCCTCGGGCTCCTCGAGCCACGGAGAAGGTAGCTCCCCCCCTCCTCATCTCTCTCTCTCTCTCTCTCTCTCTCTGTCAAACACGCAAAGGGCGAAACACTAGAGTATCCACCGTGAGGGATCTAGACCTAGACGATATAGTTTAACATTGGTATCAGAGCCGTGCTAGTGTTTAGATCTTTTCGGTTGAAAGAAAATCAAAAGAAAAGCTACGAATCAAAGGAAAAGAACCCCCCCCCCCTCCCACACACACACACACACACGTGGAACCCTAGATCGGGGGAAAAGAGATCTCACCGTAGCACCGCCGTTCGGGCCGCGTCGTTCCTCTCGATCAGATGCGCACCGGAAGGGGCACCGGACGAAGAACACCACCCCTTCGGGGGCAAAGGGCACCGCCGCTACGCCGCTTGACGGCGGCGCGCTCTCCTTCGGGAGTTTCGCACACACCGGCAAGGGGAGCAGCAGGGGCGCCGTCTTCAGCTCTGCCGTCGTCGATGACCGTGGGGAGGAAGGAAAAGGAGGGTGAGAGGCGAGGGGCTCGCGCGGCGCGCCATCTCCGGCGGCCGGCGACGCGTCGGTCGCTGCTGCGCCAGAGAGCTGCGGGGGCGGAAAGGGGGAAATGGGGGCTAGGGTTTCCCCGATCGGGGTGCCTCCCCGTTTTTGATCGACCGAAAAGCACGCCTGACTGTCCGATGCAAATGGACGGTCAGGATGGAAAACCTAAACCCCCCGCGGGCCGTTTTGAGCCGAAAGTAGACACGGCAGCGAAGCGAAGCCAGCCGCACTGGGCTGGACCGCTAGCAGGCTGTGGGTCGGGCCGCGCCGTTTTTTCTCAGAAATTCGGCCCGGGACAGTTTTTTATTCCCTGTTATTTTTTCCAGAAACTTTTTTGTCTGTTTTTTGTCCAATTTTTGGGCAAATTTAATCTAGATTTTCTATTCAAGGTTATCCAACGAAATTTTTTTTAGAAAAACAGAAATGTGACAGAAATGTTTCTGGAAAGTATAAAGTTTGTGATAGAATTTTTTCCGCTGCAAATAGTTAAAAGTAAAATGAAATTTAAAAGTTAAAAGAATAAAAGTAAGAATTAATTTTAAAAGGAGCATGTTTAAAATTGTTTATTGAAATGATTATGATTCTGTCATTTTTATGACCAACGTTGTTAATGACATAATCATAATATATTGTTGTTTTATATGTGCATTTATTTCTATTTTCTGCCCAATGGTGATATAGTTTTAATTGCACAAACAGTTGTATGTTTTAATTTTGACCAACGTTGGATTATTGCATGCAATTGTTGTTTTGTTCTCACCTCATTGTGATTCTTCAGGAGGGTACCTCTTGATGAGCTGCATCAAGGATGTTCCAACCCTCAGAGGTGACAACTACTCTGAATGGAGAAAGAAAGTTGATTTGGCTTTTGTTTGTGCTGAGGTGGACTAGGTTGTGGACACTCCATAGCCAGTCAAGCCAAAAGAGCCAGTCAAAGATGACAAAGATTCTGATGATGATTGGGAGAAAAAGAAGAGGGACTATGCTCCATTGGAGATGTCATATACCCTCAACAACCAAAAGTGGCTCACCGCCAATAAAAAGTGCATGGCTTTCTTAAAGAACACAATTGAGAACGCTATTGTGGGTTCAATTGCAGAGTGTACTTCTATAGGGGAGTTTCTTGAAAAGGTAAAGAGCCAGTTCACTGGTTCTTCAAAGATATATGCTACCTAGTTGCTGAAGCAGCTGGTGACAGAAAAGTACACAGGAGGTGGACATGGCATAAGGGAGCATATCCTCAGGATGAGCAACATGGCAGCTAAGCTTAAGCCCATGGATGCTGATTTGGAGCTCAAGCCTACACTTCTTGTTCACCTGGTTATGGCTTCACTACCGAAAGAGTTTGACACTTTTGTTGTCAATTACAACATGTCACCTGAAAAATGGGACATTGAAAAGACAATAGCCATGTGTGTGCAAGAAGAGGACAGACTTAAAGCCTCACATGGTGGTTCACTGAACTATGTGAAGGATAATAAAAAGAGGAACTACAACCAAAGCAACAATGGTTCCCCTTCAAAGCCACATGGAAAAGCTCCATCGCACTATCAGAATCAGCAAAAGTCTTTTCCAGTGGACAAAGACACATGCCTCCACTGCAAGAAGACTGGGCACTACAAGAAAGATTGCCCTGACTGGCTGAAGTCAGTAATGGCAGAGAGAGGTAACAACATTGTTTCCTTTGTAAATGAATCCTTGTATACACAGTTTTCGAAATCTACTTGGTGGATTGACTCAGGTGCAACTGTTCATGTTGCAAATTCATTACAGGGATTCCATTCGACGCGAATACGCAAAGAAGCAAAAGATGCATTGAAGTTGCAAATGGAGTCCAAGCAGACATTGAAGCTGTCGGTGACATCTCTCTGGAGTTAGCTAATGGATTCACGATTCTGCTTAGAGATGTTTATATGTTCCTTCATTACACAGAAACTTGATTAGTGTTTCACGTTTGGACAAAGATAGTTATGAATGTTATTTTGGACATGGCAAGTGTGCCATATGGTTTAATAATATTCATGTGGGTGTTGCTTTCCTACACAATGAGCTTTATTTATTATCCCTGCGTGAAAAAGTTTATTCTGTGTGTAATGTGAATGAGCATGTTTCTGCGTCGGATCGATAAAGAACAAAAGAAAAAAAAGATAACTCATGACTCATCGAAATTATGGCACTGTCGCTTAGGCCATATTTCGAGGGGGAGAATAGAAAGACTAGTTAAATCTGAAATTCTTTCCCCATTAGAGTTCTACATAGAGCAATGCATAGATTGCATAAAAGGCAAATTTGTAAAGCAAATTAAAAAGGGTGCAAACCGAAGCACAACAACACTAGAAATTATTCACATTGATATTTGTGGACCATTTCCTGTGAAAAGTGTGGATGGTTATGACTCGTTCATAACATTCACAGATGATTACTCCCGATATGGTTATATTTATCCAATCAAAGAAAAATCTGAAGCATTGGATAAATTTAAGATATTCAAAGCTGAAGTTGAAAATTAGCATGATAAAAGAATAGAGATAGTGAGATATGACCGTGGGGGGAGTACTACGGTCGGCACTCCATATGGCCAAGTTCCTGGACCTTTTGCGAGGTTCTTACAGGAGACTGGAATAGTCGCCCATTATACAATGTCGGGCGAGCCTCAGCAAAATGGAGTAGCTGAAAGGCACAACCGTACCCTTATGGATATGGTGCGCAATATGATGAGTTACTCCACGTTGCCATTGGGATTATGGATGGATGCGCTTAAAACCGCCATTCATATTCTCAACAGAGTATCAAGCAAGTCAGTGCCCAAAACACCGTACGAGTTGTGGACAGGAAGGGTGCCCTCCCTACAACACTTCAGGGTGTCGGGGTGCCCAGCTGAGGCCAAAGTGTTTAATCCAAATATTGGATAGTTAGATCCCAAAACAGTTAGTTGCCACTTCATTGGCTACCCTGATAAATCAAAAGGTTTTTGTTTCTACTGTCCAGACAGATACACAAAGTTTGTAGAAACAAGACATGCAGTCTTTTTAGAGGACGAACTGATGAGGGGGAGCATGGTAGCTCGAAAAATTGATCTTGAGGAGAAGAGGGTGCATGCACCTAATCCGATCACTCAGGAGCCATTTTTCTCGCTACCTTTTGTGCCTACACCAACAATCCCTGAGATTGCGGTGCAAGCACCTATTGTAACTCCACACGTGACAACTATGGGTGAAGATTCGGAACCTGTCCGTCAGGAGCCGACTGAACCCATTGTTGAGCATGAGAGGGAGGTACAGCAGCCAGAAGTTGAGGCATAGAATGAGACCCTTAGAAGGTCTAAGAGAACTAAAGATCAACTATTTCTAGTGATTATGTTTATAATACAGAGATAGCTCATATGGAAGGTGATCCCACTTCATATGAAGAAGCCATGAGAAGTCCTCACTCATCGAAGTGGCAGGAGGCTATGGAAGACGAGATGAGATCGATGAGTTCCAACGATGTTTGGGACTTAGAAAAGATTCCTAAAGGAGCCAAGACAGTATGCTGTAAATGGGTCTACAAAACAAAGTATGACTCTAATGGGAATGTAGAAAAGAATAAAGCACGTCTTGTGGCGAAAGGATTTACACAAAGAGAAGGGATAGATTATAATGAGACTTTTTCTCCAGTCACATGCAAGGATTCCTTCAGAATCATAATGGCATTAGTTGCACAATTTGATTTAGAGCTACATCAAATGGATGTACAGACGGCATTTTTAAACGGGGATTTAGAAGAAAATGTTTACATGAAACAACCCAAGGGTTTTATCATGGAAGGCAAGGAAGATATGGGATGCCGCCTAAAGAAATCCATTTATGGATTAAAGCAAGCCTCTAGACAGTGGTATCTAAAGTTTAATGAGACAATTAAAAGATTTGAATTTAAAGAGAATGTTAAGGACAACTGCGTTTATGCAAAGTTTAAAAGTGGGAAATATATTTTCCTAATCTTGTATGTGGATGATATCTTACTTGCTAGCAGTGATATCAGTCTGCTAATAGAAACAAAGAAGTTCTTGTCCTCAAATTTTGATATGAAAGATCTTGGTGAAGCATCACATGTTTTGGGCATAGAAATTCACCGAGATAGGAAAAATGGAGTGTTAGGACTATCGTAGAAAGCATATTTAGAAAAGGTTCTAAAGAAATATAATATGCATGCGAGTAATGCCACACCTGCTTCTATAGTCAAGGGCGACAGTTTTGGAAAATTTCAATGTCCCAAGAACCAATATGAGATCGATCAAATGAAAGGAGTACCATATGCTTCGGCTGTTGGAAGCTTACAGTATGCACAAGTGTGCACTCGCCCTGACTTAGCTTTTGTTACCGGGGTACTCTGTAGATATCAAGAAAATCCAGCATAGAGCACTGGAAAATGGTAAAGAAAGCGTTACGTTATGCGCAACGCACAAAGGACCTCATGCTAACATATAGAAGATTTTATTCCCTAGAGATAAGAGGGTATTCAGACGCAGATTTTGCGGGGGGCAAAGATAATAGAAAATCCATGTCTGGATACGTGTTCACTCTCACAGGAGGAGCTATTTCGTGGAGAAGCTCCAAACAGTCAATAGTTGCATCGTCCACAATGTATGCAGAATTTATAGCATGTTATGAGGCCACGGGGCAGGCGATATGGCTAAAGAAATTTATACCCGACTTGAAAGTGGTAGATTGTATTGACAAGCCACTAAAGATGTACTGTGACAACCAGCCCGCAATATTTTATGCTCACAACAACAAGTCGAGTAATGCTACAAAACCAATAGAGATAAAGTATTATGTTGTGAAAGATAAGATCCAGGATTACACTATAAGTCTCGAGCGTATAAGGACAAAGGATATGCTTGCGGATCCGCTAACGAAAGGTTTACCACCTAATGTGTTCAAGGAACACTTAGCCGGCATGGGTTTAAGGTAGAGCTTATGATTTCTTGATCATGAGAGGCCCAAAAGGAACAGGTTTTTGTTTCAAAACAGAGGGGTATATTCTAGCTGTCTGATTCTATCAGCAATCGAGCTGTGACGATGAAACATGCTCTATGTACTAATCTGTTATGAAATGAGTAAAATCGAAAAGTGTATAGTTAAAAAAGTAAAAGTTGAGATCAAGGGGGAGAATGTTAGGTTGATCTCCACACGCGTGGATCCAACGACCCACCGTGACCCATGATCCAGCGCCCTGATCGGGGGCGCCCAACCGAACCATGGTTGGTGGGCCCCTGTCGCCTGCGCATATAAAGAGGTGGGGGGCCGGCCGGCACACAGTACGAGGTTGACCGTGCTGCCGCACCCCCCCACCAACACGTCTACCGATCTAGGCCCTAGCGCAGTGTCGACGGGAAGTACCGCCGACACCACCGTCCCCTCACCGCCCTCGCCGCCCCTCATCACCATGGCCGGCGCCTCGGGCTCCTCGAGCAACGGAGAAGGTAGCTCTCTCTCTCTCTCTCTCTCTCTCTCTCCCTCCCTCCCTCCCTCCCTCTCTCTCTCTCTGTGTGTGTGTGTGTCAAACAAGCAAAGGGTGAAACACTAAAGTATCTACCGTGAGGGAGCTAGACCTAGACGATCTAGTTTAACACCAAGGCCAGCGGAGAAATCTAGAGGATCTGAGAAACATCTCGAAGTTCAAAATTCCAAGGCCAAGTAGAAAAAACAAAAAAATATACTAAAATTCTTGGGTCTGCTAGATGGGCTAGTTCCGCGTAGAAAAACAGAAAGTTTTCCGTTTCCATGGTCGTTCACACGGAATACGTTGCTCTGTTTCTGTTTCCACATAAAATTTTCCGTCTCCGTTTCTGTTCCACAAAATTCCTTTTTGTTTCCGTATTTTCATTCCGTTTACCTTTTTTTGCGGAAAATCAGAAAATTTCCGTTCCGTTTTCATCGCTATTTGGCACCACAAGATACTCCTGCTCGCTTGGTCGAGTAAACTCGATAATGGCTCTTCCAGGGCCTGAAATCGCACATTCTCCATTAATAAACTCCGTTTGACTCCATTTTATTTCTCTAATTTTGTGATCAGGTGCACTACCAACACCTATTGTGCTATTATAGTCGAGTTTATTCAGCTTTTCTACAGAAAAGTATCAAACATTAGTTTGACAGATAATTACGTGTGTGTGGATACCGCCCATTCGATCTGGCCGCTCCGTTCTCATCACATTTGCAACCGCCACATCGCAGTACCACTAATTAAGTCGAGACGTCAATCTCCAGGGTCAATCCGCAAGCAATTATTGATCAAAAACTAATCAAGATCGCTCGTTCGCGAGCTCTATCCGCGGCGCCGGCGAGATTCCTCCCTGCTCTTTTCGGTATCTCCAAAAGGCAGCTCGACCCCGGGAATAAGCCTAGTTAATTCATCAACTCCTCCCATGATAAGCTAGCGATCAGGTGCAGACCTGTGTGCCAATTGCTTACGCTGCATAATAATGCAAGTGAGAGAGACTGAGAGACGACACGGCTTAATCAGAGGGGAGGTGGTAACCGGAGGGTCGACGGACATGAACACATGACTGCTGCAGACAGGAGGATCAGACTTACTTTTATGGGTTCCGGCGTGCGCATCCGGGGAGGTGATCGCCGGCCCGGACATGGGGTGATCATCTGGGTGTTTGGTTAAACTAGAATGAGCAGCCAGGTGTCAACGTGGTACGAGGCGCCGCGTCCGGGACAGCCTCGGCTTTCCCCGCAGGCCAAACGGCAGCTCGAATAAGAAATGGTTGGAAGGAACTATTGTAGAAACGCGAATACGAAAGTTTGTACTCCCTCCGTTTCCAAAATACTTGACTTCTACTTGTCTACATGTGAATATATCTACGTATTAAAAGATGTCTAAATACATCCGTATCTAGACAAATGAAAATCATCTATTTTGGAACGGAGGGAGTAGGTTGCAGGGGTCAGGCTCTGAATGTGTGTTACGTACTACTCCCTCCGTTTCATAATGTAAGCCTTTTTAGTATTTCTCTTTCCATCCGTATCTAGACATGTTTTAGTGCAAGATTCAAATGAAATGAATCTTGCACTAAAACATGTCTAGATACGGATGGAAAGAGAAATGCTAAAAAGGCTTACATTATGGAACGGAGGTTGTAGCTGACGGATCGGCGTTGACTAGTCACTAGCGTTGTTATTATTATGAATTATTAATATTATTATTATTATCATCATCATTATTACCATCATCTATGTTTTAAATTGGTACTCTCGTGGCTTGCACCGCTTAGAGATAACAGTAACTAGATGGTTCCCCGCGCGTTGCAGCGGGAACGCTTGATATAAAGTAGATTAAGAATAAAAAGACATTTAAAACATGAAACATATGGGGAACATATATTAGTGATTGTAGCAAGGCACGATATGAAATTATAGACGTGATAATTTTCGAAACACATCCTTGCTTGTTTAGACTTGATTGCAGAGATAAAACAAAAACTGAGAGCATCGCGTGCACTAACAAAGGATACATATATGTTATGCAAAAAAACTGAGTGGATTTTGATTCCAGAAAAAAAAAACTGCATGCATGCGTTAATGTGGACACAAATTGAGTGATTTAGTGGGATTGCTTATGTGGCATGCTTGCATGTTAGGAGAAATGCCCATAGTGGGTTGCTCCCATTTATATACTATAGATAACATGTTACTCTTAAAAGAACTCAGTATGTTCTTCGAGATACCTCCTCAGCTACAAACATTTTTTTTCAAAATTTCCTTAAATCATGGGGCACTAGAATAAACATTATAACAATAAGTTACACCTCCTCATGTGTTTGAGCAACATGAGGTGTAACTTATTGTTATAATCTGAAAAACATTATAACAATAAGTTACACCTCCTCATGTGTTCGAGATACCTCCTCAGTTGCAACCTTTTTTGAGTTGCAGTCTATCCCAAACACCATGTGCTAATCCGAACACTCTGTTTCAATTACTAGCTAACTTGTTTCTGTCTCATCCTGTAACTCCAACTTGTATATTTCACGGCATGTGACAACAAAAAGGACCTGGAGATCAGTGAATTGCTTGCTATCTTGTTTTTGTCTCATCCTGAAAAGGTAACTCATATATTTCACAATATGTGTCAACAAAATGAGCTAGAGATCCCTCATTCAAGTGTTTTTTAAAGATTCACTAATCTATTAATAATTATCAATGGCAGTACAAAGATCACCAAAATTAATAAAAATACAAATAAATTCTTGGATCATCTAGTGACAACTACAAACACTTAAGTGAGCCGAATGAGCGCCGTCGTTCTCACCCCTTCCTCATAGCCGGAAAATCTTATCTAAGTAAAATTGTTAGGTAAATGATATAAATAGGCAACACCCAATAGGAACTATCATGTAAAAGCAACTCTCGTGTAAGGTTATGAGAGAATTCCTTATTTGCCACTTCCTTAAAATGAGGTTCCTTATTTGCCACTGGATAAAATTTGCTTCCATATATGACATATGTGCTAAAATTCTTTCCCTATATGACACTCTAGTGTATTTTCCACACCAACGGTGTTAAACAGAGGCGTGAAAAGACATTTCTACCCCTGGTGCATAATTAATTTAACAAAAAATATAAAGGACGGAGGCCTGATAGTAAACTCTGGAAGTCTCCTTCCCCCTCCGCCGCTGCCTCCGCCCCGGCAAGCCTGCCGCCATCGTACGCGGCGGTCGCCGCCTCGCGGCCTGCTGTCTCCACCCCGCCGCTCCCGACGCCAAGGTCGTTGCTGGTTGCACCCTCCCCTCCGCGAGTGCCGCCCGTCGAGGAGGGCCGCTTGCCTGTGCTCTGCGTCATCGAGCGTTCGCCGGCCATTGAGGCTGAGCTCGTGCGCCTCCAGCGCGCGGTGCTCGTGTCGTGGGGCTACCTTTCGGGTGCCCCACGGTGGTGATGCCTGGGTCACGCCAAGTGAAGCCCATTGAAGCCCATGAAGTATACCGGGTGGCCCAAGTAGTCGGTTAGGCCGATGAGAGTTTTCCTTATCTTGTAACGTGCAATCTGCACCGTCCACCTGAGACCTGGCCTGTGATATAAAGGCCAGGAGGGTGCGTCGTTTAGGTCAAGCAACCAGCAAGCAAACCCTAGCGAGATTGCATCTCGCCATTGTAGCCACCTCAATAATTCCAGACAAGCAGGAGTAGGTCTTTACCTCACCTCGAGGGGCCGAACCTGGGTAAAACTCGCCCCCTGTTAGCCGTCACAGCCACCAACGTTCTCTCTCTCCCCCTCAATCAACCCGGGGTGTACAACCTTGGGATTTGCCGAGCCCTCACCTCATCAATTGGCGCCGTCTGTGGGAAAGAACAGATCGTTGGAGTCATGGTTGCGCCGGCCTCATCAACAATGAAGAACGGCATCAGCGCCAGGGAGTCGATCTACACCGGCTTCCTCGAGTTCGTCCACCACTCGCCGGCAGATCTCTCGGCGTACGCTGAGGTGCAGCAGAGCACGTGGATTACATTCGGTAGTCTGCGCTATCTGGTGGACAGTCGCGGAACGCTCCGGCCCACGCTGGCCACGTTGCGCGCGACGGACGCGCCAGCATCTACACCGACTGCGCCGACCGCGATTTCACCAGCCGCGAAGATCGCATCTACCGCGGCCACGGCGATCGTGTCATCGACTGCCGTGAAGATCGCATCTGCTTCGACTGCGTCGGCACCATCTACGACCGCGTCAAAGGCGACTGCGGTGACCACACCCGCGGTTACCAGAAAAATCGCATCTACTGCAACCTTGGCGCGGAACAAGTCTACTCCGACCTTCTTGTCTGCGCCTCGGACGAAGCCAAAATTTGCGCCAAGATCTACGCCAATCGCGCCTCCGCATCGCGGAGTCGCCAGTAGCAGCGGCCATGGCACCCGCCACGTTGCTGTGATCTTCGACTCTGAGCACAGCTCGGACGAAGGAAGCAGGACTGGGAGCATCAGCCCCACTCGACGGGTTTACCCCGCGCAGGTCTATATGGCCAGCCCAGCAAGATCCAACGGCGGGGAACACGTATACCCGCTGGAGGTGACTATGCCGGACAGGGTGACAAGACTCACAATCACTCGGGAGATGGCGATCCAGGCCATGAAGCACGTGGACGAGGGCACGTTCCCTTCACCAGATGAACCCCGAGAAGACCAACTGGCGGTCCAATACTTGCTTTGGAAGGAGTCCGAGCGAGTTCGCCAAGAGAAGGCCGATCTGATTCGGCGCAAAGAACTAGCCGACGCGTCGAGTGCCAGGAGGGCAGCACACTCGTTCTTGGCCGGATCAGAGGAAGTCTCGCAAGGAGGACGTCACAGGCCTCGCATGCCACGGATGCCAGAAGCTGATCGCGTCCACCTCACTCGCAATCTGGAGTCGTCATTCATGACGGAAGATGCGGACGGAATCCCCGTCCCCAAGACACCCGCTTCGGCCCTCATGGCGGTCGAAACCTACCTGCGACTAACACAGCCGCCGGAAGGTGACGCCCACGCCCGCCTCCACAGGCGACAAATCCAATCACTCAGGGAAGTCGAGGAAGTCTTGGCAAAGTCAGCACCAGCAGGAAGGGTGCACGAGAATCGAGACCGCCGCGATCGTGAACCCGCACCACTTGCAGACCCAGCCCCAATTCGACTGCGACAGCCGCAGCCAGGCGAAGATGTTCGTAACGTCGTCGCACAGAGAAGGGTGGACCGCAGTCGACGGCTGCGAGCGGCGAGTGCACAAGCCAACGACTACGACGACGACGACTTCGAGCCACGCGGAGCCGCATGTTTCAGCTTCAACATCCGCGACACGAAGATGCCCAAAGGCTTCAAGCTAACAGCGGAGACACCCAAGTATGATGGGAAGCAAGACCCAAGGGACTGGCTGCAAGACTACCTCATCGCGTGCAGCTGTCAAGGTGGTACTTCGACTACTGCCATGCAGTACATCCAGCTGATGCTCACGGGATCTGCTCGCGGGTGGCTCAACACTCAGCCCAGGGACGCTTTCAGCACCTGGGAAGAGTTCAGGAACGCCTTCGTGAAGAGTTTTCTGGGGACATACGCAAGGCCAACAACCCTCATTGAGCTCCAGGCGTGCAAGCAAGGTCGAGACGAGCCACTCCGTTCGTACATCCAGCGGTGGACCTTACTTCGCAACACCATGGATGGAGCCACCTCAGAGGACAGGGTGATGGATGCATTCATGCACGGCGTTTACCGCCGCGACCTCCGTGAGGAGTTTGGTAGGCTTAGGCCGAGGAACATGATCGAGCTCATGCAGATAGCCAACCAGTGGGCAGATGGAGAAGACTCTGTTCGTGATGCACCACGATCCCCGAGGCAGGAAGCAGGACCCAGCAACTGGCGAGAAGGGCGCCTGAAGAAGAAGCCGCGTTACGTCGGCAACGACTCGATCGAGTTAGTAGCGGCGGGATTCGAAACCCCCCGTGAGAATGAAAGGCAATACAACCAGGACGGTGGCAGCAGCTACCATAGAGACGGAAGTCGCAAGCGCGAGTGGCGGAGACGCCCACTGACTGAGGAAGAAGAGTTAGAGCAACCTTGCAAGCATCACATGTTCAGGGACCCAGAAACAGGCAAGTGGGGATCCCGCCACCTGTTGAAGGATTGCAGAAAGGCGCAAAAGATATACAGGGCGTTTGCGCGAATAGTCCCTCAGAACGGACAGCGCGATAATCAAGCAGCACCCGTGGCACAGCCAGCCGCACAGCTGGCCCTCCAGGCGCCACCTCCTCCTCCAGTCGCCAACCCAGCGCAAGCAGCGCTGGCCTTCTACCCGCAACAGCAACAACAGCCACAGCCACAGCCGCAGGATCCTGCTAACGCGTTCCCGGCAGCACGTGGGCAGATCAACATGATACAGAAAGGACGTCCTTCCAACAGGACCCAGAAAATCATCACCCGCCAGGTCTACCAAGCACTCGCCAATCCACCTGCAGTACCCGATTACCTGAGAGGATCAGAAACAACGATCACTTTCTCCAGAGCGGACCACCCGCCGGCGATACCACGACCCGGGCACGCTGCTCTGGTAGTCGAAGCTCAGATCGGGGAGTACACCTTGAAGAAGGTGTTCATGGATGGAGGCAGCGGTATAAACATCATCTTCGCCGACACCCTGAGAAGGATGAACAGGTCAACATCCAACCTAACGCCATCAGCAAATACCTTCCACGGTATAGTACCAGGGCAAGCAGTCACGCCCATGGGAACCATTACACTCGATGTCATATTCGGCACACCCGAAAACTTCCAGCGAGAGGCGATCGACTTTGAGGTAGTCGACTGGAAGTCGCAATATCATGCCATACTGGGTCGTCCGGCCTTCGCCAGGTTCATGGCAGTGCCACATTACGCCTACCTCCTGCTCAAGATGCCGGGACCAAAGGGTGTCATCACGGTGAAAGGCGACTTCGACCGGTCTGACAGCTGCGACCGCGAGTTCAGCAGGATTTCTGAGTTCTTTGGGATGGACGAGCAGCTGGAGATGATGGCAGTCGACAACGACAGGACTCTGTTCCCGCCACGGAAGAAACCATCCAAGGAGTCGACATTTAACACAAGCGACGACACAAGGGCTCACCAGGTACACCCGACGGACGCCGACAAGACGGTCAGGGTGTCATCAAGCCTGACTAACGCATAGGAAAGCGCGCTCGTCGAGTTCCTGCGCGAGAACTGGAAAATATTCGCCTGGCAACCTTCTGACATGCCAGGTATACCAAGGGAACTCGCCGAGCACTCCTTACGCGTCCGCAAAGATGCCAGACCAGTCAAGCAGTCCATGAGGCGTTTCGCGGGTCCCAAGAGAGATGCTATCAGCAAGGAGATTGACCGGCTGCTTCACGCCGGATTCATTCGAGAAATAAAGGATTCAGAGTGGGTAGCAAACCCGGTACTGGTGGAAAAGAAGAAGACAAAGAAACTCCGCATGTGCGTCGACTTCACCGCCATCAACAAATGCTGCCCCAAGGATCATTTTCCGCTCCCGCGGATTGATCAGATCGTCGATTCGACTGCAGGTTGTGCACGCCTATCCTTCCTGGATGCCTACTCTGGGTACCAGCAGATAAGGATGAAAGTCGAGGATCAGGAGAAGACAGCATTCATCACACCACACGGTGTATTCTGCTACCAGATGATGCCCTTCGGGTTGAAGAACGCTGGAGCCACATACCAGCGCACGATGCAGGCTTGCTTGAAGGAGCTCATAGGACAGACTGTCCAGGTCTACGTCGACGATATAGTCGTCACCACCCGCACAGAGGACAGCCTCATCGACGACCTCCGCAAGGTCTTCGACGCGCTCAACGAGTACCAGATCAAGTTAAACCCAGAAAAGTGCGTCTTCGGCGTCCCAGCCGGAGAACTACTGGGGTATCTTGTTTCTGCGAGAGGAATAGAAGCCAACCCTGAGAAGGTGCAGAACATACTCGACATGCCTGCACCGACCAAGCTCCACGAAGTGCAACGCCTGGCCGGCAGAGTCGCAGCGCTCAGTCGATTTATTAGTAAGTTGGGAGAAAAGGCCCTGCCCTTCTACCAACTGATGAAAAAGGCAGACAAATTCGAGTGGACAGAGGAGGCACAAGAAGCATTCGACAAATTGAAGCAGACCCTCACAACCCCTCCAGTGCTGGTGGCACCACATGAGAATGAGCCACTGTACTTATATGTGGCAGCCACGAACAGGGTGGTCAGTACCGTACTCGTAGTCGAGCGGGAGGAAGAAGGAAAGAGTCACCCTATTCAGCGACCAGTGTATTACCTCAGCGAGGTGCTAACTGATTCCAAGCAGCGGTACCCGCACTACCAGAAGCTGGCATACGGAGTCTTCATGACGTCCAGGAAGGTGGTCCATTATTTCTCCGAGCACCCGATCACGGTGGTAAGCTCCTCTGCCCTATCCGACATCCTCACCAACCCAGCCGCGACAGGAAGAGTCGCTAAGTGGGTTGTCGAGTTAGGACCATGGGGGCTGAAGTACGCACACCCGAAGGCGATCAAGGCTCAGGTCCTCCCAGAGTTCACCACAGAGTGGATAGAAGCACAACTGCCCGACGAGCCCGACTTGTCCAATGCATGGACAATGTATTTTGATGGATCCAAGAAATTCAACTCAGCCGGAGCAGGAGTCGTGCTCATTTCACCTAAAGGCGACAAGCTGAAGTACGTGCTGCAGATGAAGTTCCCAACTCCTTCCAACAACGAAGCAGAGTACGAGGCACTGATCCACGGCATGCGGATGGCCCAGAACTGCGGCGCCACTCGCCTCATGATCTACGGCGACTCCTATCTGGTCGTGCAGCAAACCATGAAGCAGTGTGATGCCATCGCTGACAACATGATAGCCTACAGGGAGCTGTACAATCAGCTGGAAGGCCTCTTCGACGGCTGTGAACTGCGGCACATCGGCCGCGAAAGCAACGAAGAAGCTGACATCCTGGCCAATCTAGGTTCGGATCGAGCCTCCGGTGCCACCCGGAGTCTTCCTCGAGTGCATCACACAGCGCTCAATCAAGGTCCGGCCCCCGCCGGGACCCTCTACATCGACAACAAGCACCGCCAATCCGCCAGGCACGGAGAAGGAGGTCATGGAGATAATGCTAGTCGAGCCCACATGGACAAGCCCGTATCTGGCCTACATGCTGCACCAGCGGCTGCCGGAGAACCCAGTCGAAGCCAAGCGCATCGTCCGCCGTTCCAAAGGCTTCACCATCATCACTGGCGAGCTCTACAAGAGAAGCATCTCAGGAGTACTCCAAAGGTGCATCGATCCAGCCGACGGCCAAGCAATCTTACTCGACATCCACGCCGGCATATGTGGGCACCACGCAAGCAGTCGAGCACTGGTGGCCAAGGCCTTGCGAGCAGGGTTCTACTGGCCCACCGCAATGCAAGACGCAGAAGAGCTGGTCAGAAAATGCGTTGGCTGTCAGGAGTTCGCCAACAAGCCGCATGCACCAGCGTCGGCACTGAAGACAATACCACTCGCGTGGCCCTTCGCGCAATGGGGACTCGACATGGTAGGTCCCTTCAAGAAATCCTCCCCAGGCGGGCACACTCACCTCCTGGTGGCAGTCGACAAGTTCACGAAGTGGATCGAGGCGGTCCCAATCACAAGCTCAACCGCAACCTCAGCAGTCAACTTCATCAGGTCAATCATCTTCAGGTTCGGTGTGCCGCACGGCATCATCACCGACAACGGGACAAACTTCACAGCCGAAGAATTCAGAGATTTCTGCTCTGAACAAGGTGTCAAGCTCAGCTATGCATCCGTCTCGCACCCGCAGTCCAACGGGCAAGTCGAGAAGGCCAACGGTCTGGTCAGCAAAGGCATCAAGAAGCGTCTGCGAGTACCATTGAAGCGAGCCGCAGGAGCCTGGGTGGAGGAGCTACCAAGTGTGCTGTGGAGCCTACGCACCACGCCAAACAGATCTACCCAGTATACACCATTCTTCATGGTGTACGGCGCCGAAGCAGTCCTGCCCTGCGACATCAAATTTGATGCTCCACGAGTAGTGGCCTACGACGAGTCCGATGCGGAAGAAGCACTCGAGGATGATGTGGATGTCCTGGATGAAGCACGCGACATCGCCCTCAGCCGCACAGCTGTGTACCAGCAAGACCTGCGCAACTACCACGGTCGGCGACTGCGGCCTAGAGCATTCGTCCCAGGAGACCTGGTTCTCCGGCTCAAGCAGAAGAAGGTGCACAAACTCGCCTCCCCATGGGAGGGGCCATACATTGTGACAGAGGCAATCGGCAACGGAGCTTACCGCCTGAAGGACTCGAAGACAGGGACAGTCTGCAGCAATCCGTGGAACGTGGCACAGTTACGCCGCTTCTACGCCTGATAAACCCCAGCTTGTAAGCTTCACCTTGTTAAGTAGCAGCAGGTTTCTTACGCACTCTTTCCCTCGCCAGGGTACCTAAGGGGACTGGAAGGGTTTTAACGAGGCGGCCTGTTTGCGAGAATCAATAAAGATATTTGAAGGAAAACACTTGTCATTTCTTCCTTTGTGAGCAATCAACCTAAATCCTAGGCCGCCACTCGAACCACTCGGGGGCTCGCGCCATACAGGTCTAAGTCCAGCCTAGGCCGCCACTCGAATCACTCGGGGGCTGCGCCACACAGGCATAACTCGAAAATCCTAGGCCGCCACTCGAACCACTCGGGGGCTCGCGCCATACAGGTCTAAGTCCAGCCTAGGCCGCCACTCGAATCACTCGGGGGCTGCGCCACACAGGCATAACTCGAAAATCCTAGGCCGCCACTCGAACCACTCGGGGGCTCGCGCCATACAGGTCTAAGTCCAGCCTAGGCCGCCACTCGAAACACTCGGGGGCTGCGCCACACAGGCATAACTCGAAAATCCTAGGCCGCCACTCGAACCACTCGGGGGCTCGCGCCATACAGGTCTAAGTCCAGCCTAGGCCGCCACTCGAATCACTCGGGGGCTGCGCCACACAGGCATAACTCGAAAATCCTAGGCCGCCACTCGAACCACTCGGGGGCTCGCGCCATACAGGTCTAAGTCCAGCCTAGGCCGCCACTCGAATCACTCGGGGGCTGCGCCACACAGGCATAACTCGAAAATCCTAGGCCGCCACTCGAACCACTCGGGGGCTCGCGCCATACAGGTCTAAGTCCAGCCTAGGCCGCCACTCGAAACACTCGGGGGCTGCGCCACACAGGCATAACTCGAAAATCCTAGGCCGCCACTCGAACCACTCGGGGGCTCGCGCCATACAGGTCTAAGTCCAGCCTAGGCCGCCACTCGAATCACTCGGGGGCTGCGCCACACAGGCATAACTCGAAAATCCTAGGCCGCCACTCGAACCACTCGGGGGCTCGCGCCATACAGGTCTAAATCCAGCCTAGGCCGCCACTCGAATCACTCGGGGGCTGCGCCACACAGGCATAACTCGAAAATCCTAGGCCGCCACTCGAACCACTCGGGGGCTCGCGCCGTACAGGTCTAAGTCTAGCCTATGCCGCCACTCGAAACACTCGGGGGCTGCGCCACACAGGCATAACTCGAAAATCCTAGGCCGCCACTCGAACCACTCGGGGGCTCGCGCCATACAGGTCTAAGTCCAGCCTAGGCCGCCACTCGAATCACTCGGGTTCTGCGCCGCACAGGCATAAACTCAGAAACCCTAGGCCTAGACTCGATTCACTCGGGGGCTCGCGCCATACAGGCCTACGAGTGCAAAATCACACATTATACATTCAGTGAACAACATCATATGGGCATACATACATGCATATTTATGTTACAAGCTAACATCATACAACAACAGACTGCTATTTTTACTCTCCAGGTTCCTCCTTTGGCGCATCAAGCGGCCCCACAAGCTGCTCGCTGAAGGCCTGGACTTGCTGAATCATCTGACGCGCAGCCGCAAGAGTATCGGCATAGTCATCCGCTCCAGGCAAGCCGTCAAGCACCTTGTCCAAGGGAAGATGGGGCCGATGCATTCGAACGTACGCCAGCGCCACGTTCGCCCCGGCAACATGCTGGGTGTGCACGACTTCCTTCAACGCCTTGACTTTACCCTCACGGTACCTCTCCAGCAGCGCAGCCAGTCCGCTAGGTTGCTCGTTGTGCGGAAAGAACACCTTGTTGACCTGCAATAGAGTGTTTCTGCAACCTTCCAAGAGCAAAGCAGCCCGCCAGGTGCGATCCAGCATTCTTGCAAGTATACTGCCCTTGGACCTGTCCGACCAAAATTGACGGGCTTCGAGTGAGTCACCGGCGGCTTCTCTGCCCACTCGCTCGTCCACTCGACCCTGTTCGGCCGTCTGGTCAGCATTCACATCTGCACGAAGACCTAGCACTTAGAACAGTGCAAGCATAAAGAAACAAGAGCAAAGCGTCAGAAGACCAACCTTGCAGTTGTCGACTGATCAGGTCCATCTGGCCAAGAAGGAATTCCTCACGCTGTGAGAACGGCGCAGCAGGCCGTGACTTCAAGCGCTCCAACTCCAACTTGGCGGTCCTCACCTTCGACTCAAGTTCAACAATCTTGTTCCTCATATAGGTGAACACTCGTTGGTCATTGGCGCTCCGCGCGTGGGCTGGACGCGCTCGACGACGAGGGCGAGTGGGTGCAGCCGAAGAAGTATCCTCGTCTTCACCCACACCAGCGGCCACAGCAACCTCGGGAGTTTCACCCATCTCAGGCTGCCAAGTTCGACAGTGTCAAGCAAGGAAAAGATCACATCCTAGAAGAAAGTATGACGAAAGACTCGAAGACACATATTCACATTTCAGAATCAGTTTGTCCGCGGCCAGAAGACCCGCAAACTGTATGGTTCATTACAGTCTATAACCAAAAGAAGAACCCTAAGGCAAAAGGGAACCCTACTACACAGACTACACTGCAGACTCCGACTGCGAGCGACTCTTCTTGGAGGCTAACTCTGCAGCCCTGGCAAGCTTCTTCTCAAAGGTATCAATTAGCTTAACAGCTAGCTGACTCGCTTTCGCCTTGACGCTGTTTAGCGACTTGGTCTTGCCATCGGGCTTTCGAGGGAAGTCGCTGACAACTGCCTCGAAGTCGCCTGCAACCTCATGACCAAGCAAAAGCCGGAAAGTGAACTCTGAGCCGCGTACCGTCTGAGCACGCGTGTAGTCCGCCAAGGTGGTCGCCTCGCCTTCAAAAGGGGCCGCAAGTCCATCAACATCGGCAGGCAACGGCTGGTTGGGGAAGATGCCCTGGTGCACACTCGCCAGAGCATTCTTCGACTTCTGCAGCGCCGCTGAAGATTGCTGCAGTGCAGTCGAAGCATACGCATGGGCACGGTCCACGAAGCCAACAGCCGTCTCCAGGTCGACATTCTCACTGGAAGACTCTTCTGGAGGAGCGCCTCCGCACGGCCCTGAAAAACGAGAATGACCACACTTATGACACATCAGAAGTCGACACAAGACAAAGTAGGCAACGAGCCGAGATACTCACCTCCGATTGCGTTGGCGAGTCCGAGCAAGCGTTCAACCTGGGTCTTCTCTAGTTCGCCCCGGGTTCGCTCACGCTCCTGAGCTGCACCCAGGGACTTCTCCAGCTCAGGCGACCCGCCTCGCCAGAGTCTCCTTTTCGCCTGTGAATCACCGGATCAAAGTCAAAAACAAAGATAGTCGATACACCTCCTGAATGCACGGGTTGGTACTTACTGTTGGCTCGCTCCAGAGCAATGCGGAGTCGACCATCCTCCTTCTCCATGCGCATGAAGGACTTGGCTCCCTCAAGCAGCTGGCGACAAAACGGCTGTGCAAAGAAGCAAAAGTGTCAATCTGTGCCCGACTATCCTAGTCACGCACATCTTCGGGGGCTACTCCCATCGGGAGCGCTGTTCGCGCACCCGACACAAGAAATTGCAAGGCTAAGACAGAATATACTTACATGCTCCAGTAGCTCAGCATCCACTGCAGTCGCATCAGCAGCTCTTTCTGGCACCTTGGAGGTCGACGTCTTCAACGTCAAAGGATTATTGGCCTCAGGCGCTTCTTCGGGTGCCCCGGTGGTTCGCTCCGGGACAGCCGCGGATTGGTGCTCCTCTTCTCGAGGCGAAGAGCCATCTCCACGAGTGTGATGGCTGTGTAAAGAAGCAAAACTTCAGAAAAGCGTCTGAGGAGTCGAAAGAAGAACAAATGACAAAAAGGCGTACTTGCAGAGGCTCACCTGGTGACGTCTTCATCCTCGCTGCTCATGGGAGGAGATGCCATCCCCCCAAACCCAACGGGCGGTGCCGAATTCAGTGGAGACACGAACAGCGGATCAACCGGCTCACTCGCATCGGAGGACGAGTCGCGGGCTTCCTTGTCCTCTGCAACCACTTCCTTCAAAGGAGACGACCCCGAGGTGGAGTCGACATTCCTTCGTCTTAGCCGCTTCCGCAGCGGCTCTTCATCTTCGTCATCCTCTTCTGCTTCCTCATTCGCCGAGTGAGCAGAAGGGAGTTCATCTTCATCGTCGTCCTGCTCGACGACTGTGGCCTCATCGTGAGGTCCATTCTCCATCAGCGGAGGAAGGCTCACGTAAGCCCTTCGATCCTGACGAGCAGCGAGCAGAAAACTGAGTCAAGAGAAACTGTCGACTAAAGCAAAGTAAAGAGAATTCAAGGTGCTTACCTCAGGCACGGGATTGTTTGGCCCATATGGTTCGACTGGGCAGCTAACGTTGCACGGATCGGCGGCCCGAAGGCTGGTGATGTTCTTCACCTTAGTCGCGATCTGCGCGTCATCAAGCGCGGTGTCGACTGGAAGCTCCCACATTGGCTGGCGTCGACTCAGCGGCTGCACCTTCAGCTTGTGGAAAGTTGCGATAAGGTGAATGCCACCTGTCTCGCGTCCGAGCGTCGTCAGCAACCCGCGGAGCAGCGCCAGCAGTGGCTTGGTCGACTCCTTGTCCTCCTTTGACAGAGGGTGCGACCAGGCCTTGGTCCTCCGCAGAGCTCGATCAGCGGCGAACTCGGGAAGGCCTTCTTGGTCCCACTTGATGTAGAACCATTTCTTCCGCCAGTTCTGGACGGAGTCGGATTTCTTCAGCTGGAAGAAGCTTGTGTCGCCGCGCAGCTGGATTCCGAAGCCGCCCACGGGGAACGTCTGCTTCGACTTCCCCACCATCCGTCGCACCATGAAGAGCGACTTCCACAAGTTCCAGTTGGGTGCGATCCCCAAAAAGCACTCGCATAACACAATGAAGCTCGCAATGTTCAATACGCTGTTGGGATTCAGATCATGCATCTGAATCCCATAGGCGTAGAGAAGACCACGAACAAAATCGTGGATGGGGAACCCGAAGCCTCGCGGAAGGAACTCCACGAAGCACACGCGCTCCCCATCACGAGGAGAGGGGATCACATCCTTACCGGGGGCGCGCGTCGTCGCCGTGCTCGTCGGCGGCAGCAACCCTTGTTCCCGGAGGGCGTCCAACTCCGCCGCCTTCACGGACGACTTCCCCCAGTCGCCCTCCAGCTTCTTCATCCCGGCGTCGTCGCCGGCGGCGGAGCTTTCCGCTCCCTTCACCCTCTTCTGGCCCATGGTGCTAGCGGAGGAGGAGAGAGTATCTGGTGAACTGGGCGCAAGGGCAGCAATGGAGGAGAAAGCAGATGAGATGGCGGCGAAATGAGGAAGGCGTGAGCTATTCCCCACCGCGG
Source organism: Puccinellia tenuiflora (assembly GCA_012064385.1). Classification (NCBI taxonomy): domain Eukaryota; kingdom Viridiplantae; phylum Streptophyta; class Magnoliopsida; order Poales; family Poaceae; genus Puccinellia; species Puccinellia tenuiflora. Next base: position 690,333 of record QRDG01000553.1, on the reverse strand, counting down.
CGGAGATTATGTACCGCGGGGTCAGTTCATCCTGGCCGTCCTCCACGAAGCCGCAACTCGAGGCAACATCTGGTCGTCCACGTGTCGCGCGGAGATAGCAACCGTCGCCGGCCACGCCGCCCACTACGCGCGGGAATCGAGGCGCCATCATCATGCCACGAAAATTTCGCGCCCAACGGTCAGAACAGTCAACACTGACACCGGGACCACTCTGTTACGTCCCATCGGACGCAGAGCACGCCGAAAACGTCAGCCCTGACGTCATCAAGCGGAGGCGTGTCAAGTAAGCCAACGGGCTGATGGAGCACCCGGACAGATTTTTCGAGTGCAACAAGGAACAGTAAGCTCTGAGAGCTGAGTCGACTCGATAATCCATTCGAATGAGACAAGTAAATAGTAAGCTTTACAAAGCTGATGACACCCGAGTTCATCATTCGAGTGGACTCCAACAAGTAAGCTTTCAGAGCTGAGTTTAAGTCGATTCCGTAGGCCATCAAGGCTGAGTACAAAGTAAGTCGAACAAGGCCAATTCTGACTTGGGCATTTCGAGTCATCTTTTTACTCCCATCGGGAGCGGGCTTTTCGACTGAAGAAAAATTGAGTTTAACCTCAATTGCAAGCAATTCAGCTTAATCTCGGGGGCTACTCCCATCGGGAGCGCTGTTCGCGCACCCGATGATTAAGGACAATGACAGTCGAAAGCTGACGAGTCAAGAAGATCATGAAGCACACTCGACTATTCAAGACAGTAGCAGCCGAAGATTGGCTCGCGAAGGAGTCAGGTGGCGTGCCCGGAGGAAGGAGTCCTTTACTCGACTCTGCGATTCGACTAAGCACTCGGGGGCTACTGTCGTGGGGCTACCTTTCAGGTGCCCCACGGTGGTGATACCTGGGTCACGCCAAGTGAAGCCCATTGAAGCCCATGAAGCATACCGGGTGGCCCGAGTAGTCGGTTAGGCCGATGAGAGTTCTCCTTATCTTGTAACGTGCAATCTGCACCGTCCACCCGAGACCTGGCCTGTGATATAAAGGCCAGGAGGGTGCGTCGTCTAGGTCAAGCAACCAGCAAGCAAACCCTAGCGAGATTGCATCTCGCCATTGTAGCCACCTCAATAATTCCAGACAAGCAGGAGTAGGTCTTTACCTCACCTCGAGGGGCCGAACCTGGGTAAAACTCGCCCCCTGTTAGCCGTCACAGCCACCAACGTTCTCTCTCTCCCCCTCAATCAACCCGGGGTGTACAACCTTGGGATTTGCCGAGCCCCCACCTCGTCAATTTACGATTAAACCTAGGAAAGGACAACTCTATCCCTAATAGAAAATTACCAAAATGTCCTTGAGCCAAAATCTGATTGACTCATGTTGACTGTTGGATTAACTTAATACTACACGTTATATCGAGTAGTACGGGGCTGTGCTATTCTTCACACGATCGATCGATTCTTATCCCTCGCACGATTTCCGACAGAAGCTTCGTACCGGATTTGGAAAGTCAAGTGTTTCCGCATTGGGCGCGCGCCAGAGTACCTCGTACACATCTTTTCCTATTCCTTTTTCTTGCGCATGATGAATTACCGATAGCTTGGACTATTCTCTTAACTCTCCTGGCTATTTTTCGCACTAGATTAAACGGAGGCTATGCATGTTGTGATTGGCTCTGCGCGGCTGCCCTTGAAACGAGAAGGTGCATGCAACAAATAATTAACCGCCAGTAGCTATTTAATAGGGGCACAGAGGGAAAAAAGCTAAACGCCGTGGCTCTCCTTAATCGACGCGCTGGAAGTTTCACGCCCTCTTCAACGGAATGGAGGGAGTAAAAAATACCAATCTCAAAATTATATGGACTTTTGGGTCAACATCCTAATAAACTAAAAGTCATCACATCTTGATAACTATATCATCAACATCTTGATAACATATCATTAACACCTTAGTGATTCTTTTCTTACTCGAAAATTGGAAATATTCTATCTCTCAAACGATAAAATCTGATTTAAGATCCGATTTCACCAATAAATCGGTCGCGATCTTCAAAACTAGATCTTATATTGATATGTTCCGAAAACTTTTTTCGGGTTAAAATACCAACCCACGGTACGTAAATTATCAAGGGTAAACATATAAAAAGTTACCAATCTCAAAATTATATTGACTTTTCATTCAACTTCTTGATAACTACATCACCGCATGTTGGTAACTATATTATCAACACCTTGGTAACTTTATGATCAAAGCAGCGTTAACTTTTCAATCGACCGTTGGTAACTATATTAGCAGCACCTTAGTAACATCATCGCAAACATGATGTTGACTATTCAGTACCTTGCTAACTACATCATTACACCCTTGGTAACTTATCATAAATAATATGGTAAGTTTTGTTGACCCTTGGTAATTATGTTAGCAACACCTTGGTAACTTCATCGTAAACATTGTGGTGACTATTCAACACCTTTGTAACTATATCATCGCACCCTTGGTAACTTTATCATAAAAAATATTGTAAATTTTCAGTCGATCCTTGATGATTATGTTAGCAATGCCTTGATAATTCATCGTAAACATTGTGGTGATTATTCAACACCTTGGTAACTATATCATCGCACCCTTGATAACTTTATCATAAAAATCATGATAAGTTTTCAGTCGATCCTTGGTGATTATGTTAACAACACCTTGGTAATTTCATCGTAAACATGGTGGTGAATATTCAGCAGCTTGGTAACTACATCATCGCACCCTTGGTAACTATATCATCGCACATAGGTAACTACATCATCGACACCTTGATAACTAATCGATTAACACATTGGTAAATTCATTATCGACAAAGGTGGTAACTTATGATTTAACCCATGGTAACTATAATAGCAACACCTTGGTAATTTTGTCATAAACATATGGTGGTAACTTTTTGCTTGACACCTTGATAACTAGATCATCAACGCTTTGATACCAAAACATCGTTAACACCTTGGTAATCAAATCATCAACACCATGATAACTAAAAAATATCAACACCTTTTTTTTTTACAGGAAAAAAGTAGGGAAAGAAAAATATATCAACATCTTGATAACTAATTACAACATAGTACATATTTCGCAAAAAATGATTTGGTAAATACATCATCACACTTTGGTGACTATATCATCAACACCTTGGTAAATATTTCAACACATATGGTAAATATTTCGACAGATATGGGAAGCTCGAGATTCGTCATCATCACAAGTATAATACAAAGGTTTTTCCCTCACTCTCAATCATGAATGTTTCCATAAAAAATAGGAAAAAAGAATTTACGGTTTATTGATCTTTTTTATTTTACTGATCTATAAAAAAAAGGGAATAGGCCAGCTAAAAAATCTATATTAAAGCAACAAAATAAAACAGAAAAAGGGAATAGAGAAAAGATATAAGCATTTTTTGTGCATGTGCATGGCAGATTAAAAAAAACTTACGTCCCAACAAAATGCATGGCTCGAATCAACTGTTCGCAACTTCGCATGCATGCATGCATAAGCAAAAGAGAAAAAAAAAAGTGTAGCCATGTATGCATGCACGAGCAAATAGCTACTCACGTAAGTGAACGTAAGTGAACTTCCTATTATTTATAAGTGGAAATCTCTATGAACCATCTTTTTTCTAAACTTCTCACGGTACGTAAATTAACTATCTATTTTTTTCACAAACGAACTTTTGATGGACCATTTTTTCTGAACTTCTCGCGATAGGTAAGTGAACTTCCTATTTTGGTGATCATCTTTTTTTCTAAACTCCCTCGCGATATATAAGTGAACTTTCTGTTAATTTAGCAGTTAAAAATTGTATTTTTTTCATATTTTTCTAGAGTGAACTTCAAATTTTTTGAGGAAATTCAATTTTCTTTTTGAAGTATCAAGGTAACTCCCGCAGTGAACTAAATAAAATTCAATAGTGGACTTCTAAAGCTTTTGAGCGAACTTTTGTTTCCAACTATTTTATGTGTCTATACGGTGACCTTCCAAAAATTAATCAAGTAAACATTACAGCGTGAAATTTTTATTTTTGTTGTTAGGAAAAATAAAAACAACCGATATAAAAAATTAACCTAGAAATAAACTCCTAAACTACAGTTGCCCGCAGTTAAGCACAAACACCGTTGCAGTTCATCACCGAAGAAAATGTAACAAAGAGTGTGGACAAGAACAGGAAAGTGCACCATTGGGGAACCACGGATAAAGCACAAATGAACTTCTGTAACATGGCTCACAAGACTGAACTTTCTCTAGCTGAACTAACGAACTCAGAGGATAAGTAAAAACTTGCTTCACACTAGTACAGGGAACAAAACTGAACTTCACGCATGGAATGAATGAATTCTTCGACAAGTAAAAATGAACATGGAGGTCGGCCTCCCGAATCCAAGTCGTGCCGTTCAGGAGCACCTAGGAGGCATCATCGTGGCCGTCCTCACCTCACCACCCATTGATGCAGCTCTTTGAATGAAGCCGCCAAGCAACAGTTGGTGGTCATGGTGAGAGGTTCATTAGGTATCTAGGGGAGAGTTCGGAGACTCGCTCGTGCGGAGTTTGCATGAGGTGCCCGGGGAGGTCCACTCCGGCGCCAGGGGGAAGGAGGAGAGCCCACGAGGACGGGAAGTCGTGATCTGCCGCGCGCTGGAGCAGATCGAAGAGGGGAGGGGAGGCGCGTGGTGGAGGTGGGTTGCTTCACCGGTCGCGGAGCCATGTCGAGGCAGCGCTGGGCATGGAGGCAGCCGTCGGCCTCCAAGGCAGCGGCGGTGGTCTGTGCCCTCGGCGTCAAAGGGCGGGGAGCACAGGGGGCGGCGCACCTAAACGACCTCAGGGCGGCGGCGTCATGTGGATCGGGGTAGAGGGAGCCGATGGAGTTGGGGGGCGCGGCGGTTGGGAGGGCGGGCGTTGGGAGGTCGCGGCGGCGGCCGGTGTGGGGGTTCGGCGGGACGCGGCGGCGGCCGGTACGGGGGTTGGTCGGGGCGCGGCGGCGGCCGGTGCGGGGGTTGGGCGGGGCGCGGAGGTGGTCGGTGCGGGGGCTGGGCCGGGCCCGGCAGTGGCCGGTGCGGGGGCTGGGCGGGCGCAGCGGCGAGATTGCCGCCGGTGGGCAGGGCAGGTGGCGGCCACGAGGGGAGGTTGGGGGAATCGGGGTGAGAGAGAGAGCCGGGGGTGGGTGGGGTGCGGTACGTGGGTGTTGGGATTTTTTTACATGTTTTTTTAGCTGGTTCGGCTCAGGATAAAGAAGTTGTGCTGAATAAGTATTCTACAAACACTTAAGGGGTTGTGCTGAATAAGTATTCTACAAATTCTCTTGAGGTTTGACTTTCAAAAAATCTATACACACTAAATTATGGAACGGAGGGAGTATATAAAAAGTACTTGGCGCGCTCACTGATACCCATAAGTATAGGGGATCGCTAAAATCTTCGTTGGGAAGTATTACCCAAATTTATAGTTCGACTCGATGGAAACACAAGAATAGCAATAAGACTTTAGCAATTGAGGCGTCACTCTCAACCACACCTGTATATCAATAAACTTGCAGCAGTAATAGTGATGGCAGCGGGATGATTCAAGCAAACAAAATAAAACAGCAGTAGTTGTGCGTAATAGTGATTTGCACAACATCTATTGTCCTACCTGCCCATTTCACCGGGGCCAACTTGGAACTACAGGTAATTAAGGTCTACCCTTTCGAATAGCCCGAAACAACGCATTAACACTTCATGAATACATAGAATCCTCAAACTAAAACATCTCCCCCTTGTTTTCCCTATATGTCACATTTAGGGTTCGCAGGTTCAACATAATAGCAGGTAATACACTTTGCAGATAAATACCAAAGTCAATTATATGATGGGGCAAAATAAGTTCCGTACTGAAATCATGCCACTCGGGCCTTAGTAGCAAGCGTTAAACATAGCATTGGTGCATCAACACAATACAAGAATATCCTCAAGATAAACCCCTAAGATCCCGGACAACGGGTATCATCACATGATCAATCTCATCCAATCCCCATCCACCTCATGTGCCTACAGCGGACTACTCACACATGGTGATGGTGAGGGAGCTCATGGTCGATGGAGATGAAGGCGGTGAAGATGGCGGTGAAGACGGCCTCCGGATCCCTCCTTCGGGGGAGAAATCCTGGATCAATCTGACTCCGAAAACGAAGATCATGGTGGCTGCGACGATCTGTTTCGCGAATCGACCTCCCCCTCCTAGGGCAGCCACTTTTTCGTATATATGAAGGGGTACGCCGAAGCCGAAGGAGAGGAGGTGACCGAGGCTCCAGAAAGGTGGGCCCACGCGGCCAAGGAATCTGGCCACGTGGGGCCCACTCTTTTGGGCCTCAGACGCTTCCTCGTGTCCATTTTTCACACGATGTCCTTCTTTTCCATAAAAATGAAGTGGTATTTTTCTCCGATTTAAATTCCTGCAAAAACAACCAGAAAAGAGACTTTGCTAAAAACAGCGTCAGATTCAGCAGTTTTATTCAAATGTGGGAAGATTCCGGAGCAAATTATGAGGCAAAGTGATTGTAAAAGTAGATGCATTTTAGGTGCATCCGCTCCCCCAAGCTTAGCTCGTTGTTTGTCCTCGAACAACACAAACGTAGTGCAGAAGCGATGAAAAGACTTTGACAAGAACTTTGCATTGCATATGTAACACCGTTTAATATCAACAAGTATTCACAACATAACTTCCATAACAAATAACAAAATGCTAGCAAAGGTGCATCTAATCAGTGTTAAAGCGTGTATATTTGCTGCAAGAGAAATAACATGAAGTGTCAACACTTGGATGAGTTTTGCCCAACTGTAAAAATAAACAAAGGTTCTTGCATTGCTTTTGATTGAATCATGTCAAGAGTTTTGAGATCTTTTGATTCTTTCTTTTATTTACTAGTGAACTCATTGTTCTTACAACCTTGCCCTCAGTTTTATCAAACCATTTGGTGTTCCCTATTATGGCTCATATGCTTGACTAACTAATGGTTGAGAGCCTCATGCCCCGTGAATACGAGTACCTACACCACGGTGTTAATCAACTCGGGCCACAAAGCAAGTTCGAGTTTTTAAGTCATTGCAAGTAATAATAGCGTCATCAAGAGCGTCTACTGGGGTACCTCTTGTCCCAAGACATGGAACCAGCCCATGTCAAAATGACAAGACAAACAAACAAAATGAACAATCTCAACACCCCTTTTTTATTGACTATTGATATAGCTTTTTATTGTGAGGTGCATCACTGAAGGTTCACTATAGCATGTAAGTAAATTTCCTCTATGAATGATGCACGGCTTAGATTAGCGGCCTAGGCGTCTCTCTAGCCATTTATACCCACTACTAAAACTTACTAAGTTTCCGCATTTATTTGCACCATGATAGGCATCCATAAATAAAAGTATATGATATCAACTAAATATAATTTAGTTCAATGTTGAAAGCTTTCAATGTGTCGCACATATAAGCTAACTCCCATCCCCTAAGCTTGTCAAGCATATGCCTTCATGTTTTAACAATTGAAAAACTCTTTTGCTTTCTCTTTGGTTGGCAAGTTTAGTAAGCACAATGGAATGCGTAGACCTTTGTTTAGAGCCATAGTTACTCAATCTGCAGCCAAGTGTTGTCACTAAATAATATCTTACTTGCATCATCATATAATATACTAGAACATGGAGAAGATAAACATTTGCTACCACTTCCCTAGATGTTAAAGAAACTATGATGTGCGCACTTGCTGTTATTAAAAAGTCCACATAAGCACGGCAAAGGTGTCATACCTTTCATCCATTTCATGCACATCAACTCATCATCGTTGTTCTCCTCTCCCAACTTAAACTGCGCAATAAAAACCCAAATCTGCAAATGTTACTGCATACAGAGCCGTGTTTGCCCTACCTAATCACCTCAGAAAAATCTCATATTTTACAGGCGTGTAGGTTATGAAAAGTTGCAGTAGTGGTTAAAATTTCAGCTCAATCGGAGTTACAGAAAAAGATGAAAAATAAAACAGTGAGCAGATTTCAGCAATTCCTGCACCTCTGTTTTTGCGTTGGTTTCAAGAAAACAAAAATATTTTTGTTCTTTTTAATTTTGAGATGCATAAAGTAAATAACCAGAAGTAAATAAGCAAAATAAACAAATGAAATATTTTTGTGTTTTTGTGATTTAAAGAACAAGAAACTAAAACATAACAAAATAAAGGTGCTATAAAACATCGAATGGACAAGGAGAGAAATACTCCCCCAAGCTTGGGATCAAGCTAGTATGCCAGAGGGTAACCGTACCCACCACTTCCATCTCCTTGGAAGTACCCATAATGGTAGCCTTGCATCCCTGGGTTTTGGGGCTCCTCTTGAGGTTGCACCTCCTCCACGGTCCATTTCTCAGTAGCCTTTTCTTTCTGTGCTTGTGGCTCTCAGGACCCTCAAACCAGAATGTAGAGAGGAATTCCCGCGAGAGCTCCTCATATGTGTTCCTTGGATTTTGGGAGAACTCAAGTAGTCCATTTGCAGCGGCGAAGGCGTTGAAGTCTTCCCTTATGCCCAATGATCAAGAACCACGGTGTCTTGCCATTTGGTGGCATGAATGCGAAGTCTCTCCCCTACATATACCGCACCATCTTCCCATAGTTGATTGTCATCATAATTTTCTGAGACTCTAGATGCTCTCCTCCTCGGTCTTCACGTCATCCCAAACAATCCCTTCCCTTTGTTCATGATGAGCTCTTGCAAAGAGTAATCCTGGGGTTGGTTTTTTGTCGAGGGGAAGGAGATGGGCATTGACCCCCCACCTAACTCCCCCTTGGGGCCAAGTTAGTGGGTCCCACGTGGCCAAGGACACTACAAGAGATATGATGACTGGTGACCCTCCATTTTGGTCACTAGAAGGTCACAAAGTTCCATTTATGACCCCTTTGTGACCAAAAATCGATGGTCACATACCGAGCGACTAAAATGGTCGATCATGACCTTTTTTGCAGAATGGTCATAAGCGTCTATGACTAAATTGAAGGGTCATAAAATTTATGACCAATTATTTTGGTCATACGATGTCAGCCATGGACACGTCAGATCCTACGTGGCAGATCTGACGTGGCAAAATTATGACCAAATGAGAAGGTCATTGATCAGAATTAGCCCAGCCCAGCTTGGTGCTTTATATGGACCGAGCCCAACAATTCAGCCCATTTATATATTTTATTTCTTATCAATTTTAGTAGGCTACATGGGCGTTGCCTATCATTTCAGTATTTCTATTTTTGGGCCGTGGCCCTTTTTGGCCCAACAGTTCATATTTTTCTTTTTATTAAAAAGTGGGTCTACTATTCAGGTGGGCCCAATTGTCAGGTACAAGCAAGCAGGTCAATCGATGTGTTTCCAGATGACAAAGTCATTCTTCGTATCTAAATTTTCCAATACAGAAAATAAATGTAAATACTCAAACTGAGCAAACTTCCAAAATTGGCAAATTACAATCAAACATAATTGACATCAAGTTTACAATCAATCACACATCAGGTACCCAGTTACCAAAAACACAACCAGATAGCAAAATCTAACAAGATATCAAAGTATAACCAGCTACAAAAGCTAGAAATCTAAGCTTCTTCCCTTCCAACTTCTTCGTCATGGAGCTCGCGATGAAACAGGAGCGAATGCCAACATCTGCATGTTATAGAACAAAATGGTTAGGAAAAATATAAAATAAAACAATGAAACAAAACAGTATTTGCACCAATAATATCACAGGAAACTCCATATAGCAGGACTGCACTATGCACCGTTCATACGCCAACACAGTGAGGTCTTATAGAGCATAGAGGCATCATGCATAACTAAGTAAGCGATGAATTTAAACAGGATGGATACAAGGATAATACAAGAATATGATAAACTATAGTAGTACGGAAATGGTATCATATAATTATATAGCTAAATCAATGACAGATTGCAATGTTTTATTCAATGTATAAAACTCTAAGAACTTTTCTGGTTTAGTCACGAGCATGTCAAAAACTGGAGACAATGAACATTCGGAAACATGTATGAATTGTCAAAACTTGCTTTATCATACTATCACTAGTATAACAAGCTGAAGGTTGGCATAGTTCCTGAACCATGTATACAATATCATCGAGTTCTCAACTAGGAACACAAAACCAGCCACAGCTCAATGACCGTGGTATCACAGACCACATAGACGAGAAAGTGGAGGGACCAAAAACTCACCTAAACCACTCACATCGCGTCCAGCACCACTGGCACCATCTCCCATGCTCTAGCAGCTCTCAACCAGCTCCAGCTTAGAACCAGCAGCTCCCTTCGCCCAGCTCTAGCAGGTCCACGGTTGTCCTGGTCAACACCTTCTCCTTCCTCTGAACAAAGGCGCAGACCCAGAAGCCGAATTGTGTGTACTACTAGAAGTACCTGAAATTTAATTCAAAATATTTACAATACACATGAGAAACTAAATTGATCTTAGAAATGAAAAGACCAAAGGATTCCAAATTGATCTAAGAAATGAAAATTGTTATACAGTTATCTATCCAAGTGCTAAGTTGTAATGCATATAGTATTCAGGTAATGCATATACAATACAAAGAATAATGCATATAGTGCACCTGTAATGCATATACAATAGTGAGAACGAGTTCACTCAGAATATAGGCATGTAAAATTTACGCATCAGCAGAACAGATCTCCCAAACGAGACCATGATAGAGGAAAGACCAGAAGGTAGTGGGGTTCCAATATGCAAGGCACGAACCTTGACAGTGTTGCCAACAAGGTATAGCGTCTGCTTGGTGTAGCGGCATAAATCATTCCTTGTTTGCTTATCTAGACCAGAAAATACTTCTTCGAAGCAAGCAAATCATCATAGGAAACAAAGATGAGCAATTTATAATCAAATGCCAGGAGGTGATGCAAATAAAGTATATACCACATGTACAGTACATACTACTTAAAAGATTATATACCACACTAACAGAACTATCTCAAGCATCACTAGATGCACAACAACAGTCAAATACAGGGACAGCATGCTAAGCATCAGTTTTAAATGTTCGTAGACACATCAAAGACCAAAAAGAAAAATACAGGGATATCAACACTTGCATCAGCTTTAAAAGCTCGATCTTAGAGATATCAAAGATCAAAAAGATCGTAGACACATCAAAGACCAAAAAGAAAAATACAGGGATATCAGCAGTTGTATCATATGACCAAATGGAAAGTAACTCAAGCAAAGCTATAATCCAGTGGATAATAATCTCACCAAACAATTTATTTGGAGACAGCAGAGCCTACCGGCTATCAGTATCAGAAACAAACCATAGATACATGAAGGAATTGTCCACCTACAGGCCATAGTGAAACCCACATCTCTTAAGATGTTTCATTCTTACATCTCCCATATTCAGAAATCAAGATCAACAATGAGGTTACTACTACTCCTACATGCTTATAAGTTAAGCCCTTGTTTAACAAGCAGTAGGTATACTGAAACCATTGTGCGCATGCCAAACAACAGAAACTAGATTCCATTGATTGCAATGATGCCTGAAAACATCATCGCTTAAGTCGATGGTTTCGGTTTTGTGTAATGTTCTTCTTGTTATACTAAGAAGGTTTGGTTTATCCCTAAATATTGCCATGTTCTAGCCCTAAAAGTAGTGAAATAGACAAAGGGTTTCAGTTGAAGTAATCATCACGAGGGGATTAAGCAATTATGGTAATCCTAAAGCTTTTCCCCAAATTTTATGAAACACTAGATGTTCAAATCCCCAAATTTCCACTGTAATCAAGTTAGGGTTTCAGTTTAAGGTTGAAATTAAAGGGGGAAATGAATCGATTATGTTTATCCTAAGCCATTTCCCCAAATACGAAGCACTAAAATTCCAGAAATCCACATATTCTTCAAGATTACGAACCCTAACCCTAAGATCATGGTGGCGGACGCTCACCTAAGGAAATCTTCGTCGTCGCTGGCCACGGCGACGCTGGGGCCACCTCCCAATCATCTTAGGTGTGCTCGGGCTCGTACCCGAGCGACCTCGCCGTCGGCCACACCGGACAGGGACAGTGCTTCCTCGGGCACTTGTCGTCGTTGAGGCATGCTGCTGTGCCGGACCTGGCAGAGGAGGTCGATGCCCGCTCGCGCCCCGTCGCCTCGAGAAGGGCGCCGCCCAGAGCCAATCGACGGGACTGCGCGCTAACCACAGCCGCACGCAGTACCGTCGAAGAGCCTGGAAGACGCCGGTGCCTCTCTTCTTCCAGAGCTGTCCACCGCGCCTTCCTCACGGCAAAGCTCGAGGGAGAGAAAGCGGCGGCGCTGGCGATGGGAGGGTTAGGGTTAGGGTTCCATCAAAGGACGGAGGAATGGATGGGGCGGCGGGGTCGTGCGTGGCTAAGTAAAGAGGGGTGTGGGCTACGTGTAGGGTTTGGTGGCCAGCTGTGGCCGGCCTTGGGCCAGCCCAGTTCGGCTACAAACTTTTTTTTTGTTAAAACGTTTTTCTTATTTTGTATTTAATTCCAATAAATCTTTAGAAAATATATCAGATTTGTAATCTGGTCCCACATGTCATGGCAGGTTGTAATCCGGTCCCACATGTCATACACGTGGGTCCCACCTGTCAGATTTGTCAAAGAGTCAATGTGAGTCAATAAAATATCAAATTCACTTGTAGGCCCCACGCAAATGGACACGTCACATGCCATGTAGACGAATTGCTTAGGTGTCCGTCCTGTCACCGCTTTATACACAAAAATATATTGTTATTACATGTCATGACCATTTAAATTGGTCGTAATCGGTTAGAAATAAGGCCGTGAGCTGGTGCTATCCATCTATGACCATTTCGTGTTAGGAAACTATGACCTTCTTGGCAAAATTGGTCGTAATTTCTCAAGGTTTGGATGCTCCCAAATGCCTTACGACCATTTAGTTCAGAATGGTCATAGATCTATGACCAATAAACCCATGGTCATTACGAAAAGGTCACTAGTAAGCATATTTCTTGTAGTGGGAATCTGGCCGCGTGGGACACCCTCTTTTGGTCCCAGGTGGTCTCCTGGTGCCCCACTTTTGGCTGCTGGTCCCTCTGGTAAAATAACTTACCCCCAAATTAAAATTTTCTGGGATTTTTCAAGAAAATTTTCTGAAGAGGATTTTTCAAACTTCATATTCTGGAATTTTCTGAACTCTGAAATAATTATGTCTATGCATATACTCTAAAATTTTAAGATAAACAAAATTTAAATGCAACACAATTTTTATGGGAATCAAGTTTTCATCATTTCCACATTAGTAATGAGGTTGATCAAGTCTCATTAATAATATGTAAAAGATATAATACATGATTGTTATTTTATATATAAAGAAGAAATTCAAGTTACCTCATATTTGATCGGAATAGTTCAAATCATCATGGTAGCATATTTTGGTTCAGGAGGTGGTAGTGCAAATTCAAATCTTCCAACTATAAGAGTATTTCTTTGAATAGAATTCACACTCTTGTTTATCATTGTGCAGGATTCTTCTTGGGAAAATAAATAGTATGCTCATTTCCTTTGACATTAAATGTCACTTTGCTCTCAGTGCAATTTATCACAACTCCTGCAGTGTTTAAAAAAGGTCTTCCAAGAATAGTAGATAGATTATCATCCTCAGGCATTGCTAATATGACAAAGTCTGTAGGTATTAAAACATTAGCAATAGAGATGGGAACATCCTCACATATACCTATGGGCACAGCAGTTGATTTGTCAGCCATTTGCAGTGAAACTTCAGTTGGAACCAATTTGTTTAGGTTAAGTTTCTTATACAAAGAAAAAGGCATAACACTAACACCAGCTCCTAAATCACATAAGGCGTATTTCACATAGGTTTCTTAATATGACAAGGAATAGTTGGAATACCGGGATCTCCACGCTTTTCAGGCAATTTCCCTTCAAATGAATAATTAGCAAGCATAGCAGTAATTTCTTCATTAGATATCTTCCTTTTATTAGTGACAATATCTTTCATATATTTTGAATATGGAGGAACTTTAATAGCATACACAAGAGGAATTTGTAGATATAAGGTTTTAATTAATTCAAGAAACTTCTCAAATCTAGCATCATCCAAAGATTTCATTACCTCTTGGGGATATGGTATGGGTCTTTGCACCCATGGATCCCTCTCTTTACCTTTTTGTTGATTTCGATGCTTCTTCTTTTTATTCTTCTCAATAGATGGTTGAGTTTCTTCTTTCTCAGTAGGTTTTGGTTCTTCATTATTTTCTTCTTCTTGTTGTTCTTCACCAGGTGGACGTGATTCTTCTTCTACAATATTACCATCTTCAGTCTCAGCATCAGAAATAGAAATATCCTTGTCTTGTTCTTGAGAATTGTCATTATCTTTGTTTTCATTGGGAGATTTTCCTGCAGAAGATTTCTTTTTGAGAGCCTCTTGCTCTTTCCTCTTAGGGTGGTTTTCAGGATAATCAGGATCCTGAGTACTTGCACCACCTCTAGTATTAACTCCACAAACCTGTTTCTTCTCAATAAGACTTTCATATAATTGATTTTGAAGAGAAACCATTTGTTCAACATGATTATTCATCATTTCACAGTGCTTAACAATTCTTCTAACCTCTCCCACACTAGCATTTAAATTTTCCCGAAGAAATTTAATCTTATGAGAGTTTTCCATAATTTTCATTCTAATATCATGCTCTTCAGGATTATTATGATAAGCAAAATCATTAACATAAGATACTTCAATAGGAGGAGTTACCTTTTCATTACCTTCCATAGAGCTTATAGCATTAACTTGAATAGGGAAGCAAGGTTGATCAGTAGGAAGTTTAACACCCAATTCAGATAATTGCTTGAGATGAGAGGTTTTAATTCCCTTCTCTTTCATATCCTTGGAAGCTCCTTTCATTCCTTCTTCATTTAATTCAAGAATGCCTCCTTTCTTCTCCGGAATATCTCTCTACCATCAAACTCTTCAATATTCCAATCTTCATAATTTCTGGAGATAGTTTCCAATAACTCGGTAGATTCATCAACGGTCCTTTCCCTGAAAACATTACCTGCAATACTATCAAGATAGCTTCTAGTATTTTTAGTTAGTCCATTGTAAAATATATCAAGGATTTCATTACTCTTGAAGCCATGGGTAGGACATTTCCTAACCATCTTACTGTACCTCCCCCAAGCTTGGGGTAAATCCTCCTTCTCTTTCTGTGAAAATTTGCTAATCTCAATAATTAAACTGTGGATCTTATCAGTAGAGAAATATTTATTATAGAATACCTGCAAGCATTCCTCTTTGCTAGTAATAGTTCCAGGTTCTAGATGATTATACCAAATTTTAGCATTTCCTCCCAAGGTAAAAGGAAACAACTTTAAGAAATAATAACGTTGGTGGATTTCATCTTTACCAAATAACACAGACAAATCATGCAAAACAGCAATGTGTTCAAAAGGAAATTCATTATCTCTCCCATAAAACTTAAACTTCTCAGCTTTTTCAATTATTTCAGGATCAACACTAAACTCATAATCTTTGTCTTTAATTTTAATAGCTGGAGCATTCGTTTTCTTAGTAACAGGGAAATAATCATCAAGAGGAGAATTTGCATAGCTATCAAGTTTTTCCAATTTATCAAAATTCGAATCCATAAAAGCCATAGTAAATGCATCTTCTTCCTCAGAAGAAGTTTCATGCTCATCATCAAAATATTCATTATCTTCTAGCCCAGACTCCACATTTTCAATAATAGAAGATTCAGGAATTTCAAGTGTTTCAATTATCTCAGATGTTTCAAGTGTTTCAGGTGTCAGTTCTTTGTCTATGCTACCACATATTAAATCATTTTCAGTACTAGTAGACATTTTAGACAATGGTGAACTAGATATCTTTTTACCTTTCTTTTTAGCAACAATAGCAGAAGTAGCATTAGGTAAAAAGTTTGGCCTACTTGGCAAGTACGTACTTCTTCGAGTAGTGGAAGGCCTCACTTCCTTCGGAGTGTTCTTTTCCTTTCCCATGGTTGGGAACAAGCAAATGCAGCAAATAAATGATAACAAGTTGTCTTACCAATAAAGCTAGGTTCCCCGGCAACGGCGCCAGAAAACGTCTTGATACCCATAAGAATAGGGGATCGCTGAAATCTTCGTTGGGAAGTATTACCCAAATTTATAGTTCGACTCGATGGGAACACAAGAATACCAATAAGACTTTAGCAATTGAGGCGTCACTCTCAACCACACCTGTATATCAATAAACTTGCAGCAGTAATAGTGATGGCAGCAGGATGATTCAAGCAAACAAAATAAAACAGCAGTAGTGAACAATGGTTTCCCAGTTTTCACCGGAAAAGTGAAAGTGTAACTCAGAGATTTAAAACGTAGGCATGAGGTGACAGCGGGGTGTTGCCTGAATAAGATTGATCATATAATAAGATTCATATAGCAATGGGACTTATCTCTAACTCTGATATATGTAGGTATCTTTTCCATAATTAGTTGTGCGCAATAACCAAGAGAATTTTGCACAACATCTATTGTCCTACCTGCCCATTTCATCGGGGCCAACTTGGAACTACAGGTAATTAAGGTCTATCCTTTCGAATAGCACGGAACAAGGCATTAACACTTCATGAACACATAGAATCCTCAAACTAAAACATCTCCCCCTTGTTTTCCCTATATGTCACATTTAGGGTTCGCAGGTTCAACATAATAGCAGGTAATACACTTTGCAGATAAATACCAAAGTCAATTATATGATGGGGCAAAATAAGTTCAGTACTGAAATCATGCCACTCGGGCCCTAGTAGCAAGCATTAAGCAAAGCATAAGTCCATCAACACAATACAAGAATATCCTCAAGATAAACCCCTACGATCCCGGACAACGGGTATCATCACATGATCCATCTCATCCAATCCCCATCCACCTCATGTGCCTACAGCGGACTACTCACACATGGTGATGGTGAGGGAGCTCATGGTCGATGGAGATGCAGGCGGTGAAGATGGCGGTAAAGACGGCCTCCGGATCCCTCCTCCGGGGGAGAAATCCTAGATCAATCTGACTCCGAAAACGAAGATCGTGGTGGCGGCGGCGCTCTGTTCCGCGAATCTACTTCCCCATCCTAGGGCACCACTTTTTCGTATATATGAAGGGGTACGCCGAAGCCGAAGGAGAGGAGGTGCCCGAGGCTCCAGATAGGTGGGCCCACGCGACCAAGGAATCTGGCCGCGTGGGGCCCACTCTTTTGGGCCTCGGACGCTTCCTCGTGTCCATTTTTCGCACGATGTCCTTCTTTTCCATAAAAAATGACGTGGTATTTTTCTCCGATTTAAATTCCTGAAAAAAAACCAGAAAGGACACTTTGCTAAAAACAGCGTCAGATTCAGCAGTTTTATTCAAATATGGGAAGATTCCGGAGCAAATTAAGATGCAAAGTGATTGGAAAAGTAGATGCATTTTAGGTGCATCACTCACCAATAAAAATATAGATGTGCTAGAAAATCCCACAAAAAACAAAACATCTAGCCATTAATTCGGTGGACCTTTTTCCAATCAACGAACTACAACTATTAGATCTTCATAAACCACGGGGTAGACCCATACCCTATACGCCAATCTCACGATCCAAACATGGTGGGCCCATACCCATAAACCAAACTCTCACGATCACAAAATAAATAAAACACATGCACCTACAGAGATGCAATCTCTCACGATCCAAACAGGTTTCACAAATCGCCAAATAAAGAAAGTTTCATGTCCACGTACAGAGATGCAATCTCTCACGATCCAAACAGGAAAATCAGGCTTCACATGCACGTATGTATCACATAACCAATGCCTTCCATCTTTCCATCGTGCACACATGTAATCAACTCGAACAGTATAGGCCACCCCTAAAATACCTTTGCTTGTCAACGCTTCGACCATGCTCAAAGGTTGGCTATCCTCTCGACTTCAGAGCGGCACTTCGACATCGTCTTCCTCCTGCGAGCGGCACTTCGACATTTTCTTCCTCTAGAGGTCATGAGCGCCCCAATCTCCACTTTCACTCTCCTCAATTGTCATCGGCTCCGTCGAGTGATCAGACCACCTCCAGTAAGCACCATCTGCACAAAGTGAGAAAAGTCCATATTTCAACCCTGAACTAACCACACGGTTTAATTTACAACCCTGAACTCTGAAACCGGTCGAAATACACTTCAAACTAACCTCAAGGTTCATAACTCAACCCTGGTCTTGGTTTTGGTCGGTCAACTGGTTTTGATCACATTGACCATTGACTGGACTGTGCGTAGTTAGCAAAGAATGCCAACTCAGCATAAACTAACTAGAAAAATGACTGGTCCCACATGTCATAGTACATCCATTTATTCTCTCCCTCTTCCCAGACAACTCTCTCTTCTATGAACATGGTCGCCGCCGCCGCCATGTACTGGACCGTCGTCCGTTGCCGAAGAGGCGCCCCACTCACCGCCTCCCATCCTGATGCCCCGTCGCTCCACCCAGACTCCCCGCTCTGCTGATGGCTCAACCTGCTTGCCCCCATCCTCCTCTCTCTCTCTCTCCCTTCTCCAGGAGGCGCGATCTAGTACACGACGAGGTACGGGGCGGTTGTGGTGGCTCTCGCATGCGTGAAGTACGGGGTGCAGCGCGGCCGGGGAGCAACAATGGCAGAGCGCAGTGTGGCGGCTTGGGAGCAGCGGCAGCAAGCAGCGGCCCCGGCGCGAGAGGTGGGAGCAGCCCAGAAGCGGCTGCGCGGGCCGAGGGACGATGGGAGGCGGGAGCAATGGCGGTGCCGGCGTAGCGCGACGCTGGAGTGGGAGAACAACAGTGGCAGGGCAGACAACGCGGGTGAGTCGGAGCGGCGTCTAGACCCGCTCGTCAATGGCGAGCTCGACGGTGGCAGCGGGCCATGCTCGGGGTGGTGGTGGCCGGAATCCGTGCAGCGGCCGGTGGAGTCGGGGCGCCTGTGGCAGGGCTCGGGTGGCGGCGCTTCTCGGGGTGAGTGCGTCGGGCGTGGCAGAGGTGGCGGTGAAGACGACGAGACGGTGGACGAGGTGACCGAAGCTGGCCCGGCAGTGGTTGTTGGTCGCGTCCAGCAGCAGACGGGCGCGCAAATGGAGGTGCAAGGGGCTGCGGAGGTTGTGGAGGCGTTGGCGGGGAGATGCGGAAGGCCGCCGTTGGTGGTCTCCGGTGACCGGCGACGGCGGTCTACCGTGGGTGCAACCGAAGCTGAGGCGGGCGGCGGTGGTGTGGCACCCGCTTGAGCACTCTCTCTCCCCCTGGTGGCGCGTCGTGGGGGGATTGAGAGGAGACTAGGGGAGTGGATGAGCTGCTGTCGCGTGAGAAATGAGAATGAGCTAGAGAGAGAACAAGCCACTTTTTTTTTAACTCCTCCCAGCCCTAGCTGCTGATGTGGCGCTGGCCAGTCAGCATTGACTGTGGTCAAGCCACTTGACCGACGCAAAATCGAGACCAGGGTTGAGTTTTGGACCTCGTGGTTAGTTTGGGGTGTATTTTGACCGGTTTCGAAGTTCAGGGTTGTAAATTAAACCAAGTGGTTAGTTCGAGGTTGAAATGTGGACTTCTCTCTATTGTATACTATCTACAGAATATGCATGCAGGTACCCGATCAATGTACTCTTATCTTTCTGGATCGGCATTTGAATTCTGAATCTCGTGGGGGAGAGTAAAAATAGGTGCAGTAGTTCTTTTTTACAGTTCGACTGGAGGACATCACATTCCGCAGAGAGCGGAGCGTCCGCCTCTCGGACTTACTCTGAAGAATTGACTCATTATCACTACTTTACTAGAAAGTTAAGCATAATCTCAACAAGAATAATAAATATATGACTCAATCGACGATGTTACAGTATCACCCTTGCCTCGCCAACACTTGCAAGATTTTTTAGAGCAATACACAATGCGTCTTCACCTTCTCGTCAATCTAAATATGATTGATTTAGAAGTAGCAAACAGCCTAAGCCCAGAGAAAACATACAAATAAACCGGGCACAAACAGCAAAAAGGAAGACAAACAAACTACATCCCTATGAGCCGCAAAGCGGGGGCGTTCCCGCCTACGGCATAAGCTGGGTGCAGGATTTCGCCCCAGACCTCCACCATGGCATGGCTGTGCTTAGTTGTTGAAAACACGCACATTTCGCTCCTTCCAGATTTTCCACTAAACAGCGTGCCCTCTTTTATCATACATAACTGTTTGCATACGTTTTGCATTGATCATCTAGGCCTTCATTATTCCATAAGGATACAAATTGTGAAAAAAATGTATCTCATTAACTCAACTATGTTGGTGCCAAGTTCAGCAAACATCAATGATCGTTGTCAATATTATTACTCCTTATTTCGTAATTCATACTGAAACAAAAGCGACATATGAATACGAAACCACCTTTGCTC
The DNA here is from genome assembly GCA_012064385.1 of Puccinellia tenuiflora. Classification (NCBI taxonomy): domain Eukaryota; kingdom Viridiplantae; phylum Streptophyta; class Magnoliopsida; order Poales; family Poaceae; genus Puccinellia; species Puccinellia tenuiflora. The sequence continues at coordinate 669,857 of QRDG01000553.1, read as the reverse complement.
TAAATGGATTCAGATTTTCTGAAACCACTATGCAATCACGTTTATCCGTAACCACTTTGCAGCCCATGAACATGATTAAAAGTAGCAGGAGAAACTATCATGCATCCCACTATCGTACTATCAACTTAACTTAATTTTAGCAAAATCAGTGATCCATGCTCCTATGTGGAGTACGTAATTGGCACTGACGGTACCACAACTCGTCCCGCATGTGCACTTAAGTCACACAACTGAAAAAGGGAAAAACTGGTCACACAACTGACCAGACGGGTGCACTTTGGTCACAAACAGGCTATGTCATCCGGTTCTGGACTGGAACTTTTTAGAAAACCTCCTGGTGTAATAATAGGAGGGCCATATTGCAAAAATCCCCCACGGCCCTGTGTTGCTAGAAGACCTAGACTGCGTCGACAACGGCGGCCAGCACGAAGGCGGGGCGGAGGCCGGTGGCGCTGCTCGCGGTGGTAGGCTTGGCGGTTGAGCAAGGCGAGTAGCAAGGTCTTGATGAGGCCGGAGAAGACGCCACGCGCTGGCGCGTGACTCTGGAGCCGCCTGAGACGCCCGCCGCCGCCGACGAGCGGGACAAGCATGCTCCGCTCGCTCCGGCACGCGCGCGAGGCTGTGTTCGCGTGGATGTGGAGGAGGGCGACCTGGGAAATTGATTGGGCGGCGCACGGAGACCGATGGTCGTTGGCGAGGGCTCCGGCGACGACTGGTGGCGGCGGCGCGCTTTGGTTTTCGATGCCACGGCGATTGGGGGCGCGAGGAAGGAGATGGGGGGTCCATCCAGACCGAGAGCTCATCACACGTACGAAGAGAAGGTCGAGGAGGTCCAGAGCGTCGGGATCGTCGTCCTTCGTTGTTCCAAACTAGATGACCCGTTGCGCCACAGGCGCAAGAGGTTGGAAGCGAGACACAATTTTAGCCATAATTTTATCCATGATTGACATTCATTGAAACTGTAACACTGACTAATAGCATATCAAGAACACCATTTAGCAACCAAGAGTTAATCAACCCTGGTGCTCACGAAGTTTTGTTTGCAAATCGAATAATCCATTTGAAGTTGGTAAACTGACATTCACAAACGAATATATTTCATTTTTGTTGGAAGCAAGAATTGTTCTTGCAGCCTTAAACTGGTGATCTATTTGATCTAAATGGACCTCTTACTATCATGGGCCTTACCTGTTGCGTCAATGGCGCAAAGAACATACTCTGGGCGGAACTTAGGCCGCAAACAACGCACTCATGGCATAAATGATCTTGAAATCTACCGAGCAAAATGATCTATATTTCTACATCAACAGATTCCGCTTTGCCGACGATCAATCAGATTCATAGGACAAACATAGAAGACATAACACACATGGGAAGCGCAGCTTCATAACTTTCAATCTCTCGAAGCACATGCTTCAAGTAAGTTTAAATGGTGCCATCCTTTCTATCATATTTCTTGACTTGTCGATTATACATAAGGAACATATAAGCATGAAACATCGAACTTACCACACTCATGGATTAAGGATGGTGATATGGTAAAAGATAAACCAACATCTCCACTGTTTCGCAGATGTTAATAAGCCACAATAAATCAGACATCCATTTCGGGTAGTGGGTGCAGATGCACCCACTACTCAAAAAACAAATTTCCAAATGTCAAAAAATTCAAAATAATTTTTTTGCATATACTTCAATACATTTTGTGCCAGCACAAAAAAATTCGTGGTGAAAAGATATGTTTTGTCTTCTTTGCACAGATCACAAAAAGTGTCTTTTCACCACGAAAATTTTTGTGCTAACACAAAACAAAATTTCCTGATGTATATCCGAATTTTTTTTAAAATTTTTTTGACATTCTGAAAAAATTAAAAAAAATTTACACAACGGGTGCAGATGCACCCGTGACCCGAAACGCCGCCTCCTAGATAGATTCCTTCCTGTATCATTTTAACTCAGCATGCATTCACATATTCCACTGTTTCACAAATGTTAATAAGCCACAAAAGATTTCTTGCAGTACCGGTTTAACTCGGTAGGCATTCACATATTAGAATAAAAACATCATGTCCTTCAGAATATTTGTTGTCCTCTGCCTTGAGCCAATATACTTTGGTACAGACAAAAATACATGAAAAGTTCATTTGTGGCAACCTCGACGCGGTCTCCTTGTGCGTCTGTTTTTCGTGTGGGTAGCCAGGTTGGCTGTGGTGGTGTGCCCAATGTGGTCGTGTTCCATGACGGCATTGGTGCATTTGTACGGGTTTTCGGCCGGTTCCCCTGCAAATGAACCGGTCAATTCTCTTCGACTTTTTTTAAATAAAATGAGGCAAATTGCCCGTTTTGTTCAAAAGTTCATTTGTTTCATTTGCCAAAACTAAGTCAAACAATTAAGAACTTGTGCACGAAGCTCTTAATAAAACCTACTGGAGATCAATTAGTATGACAAACATGCTCATTCGACTAAAACTTGCATAGCAGGACAGTTCAACTGCAAATTATCAAAATGTGCCTGACAATAAACCAGAGATATGATTAAAATACAACCATGTAATTTATAAAATATTAAAACTACACGAATGTTGAACCTTTGATGCTCGTATATCAACTATAATATCAGAAGAAAATAAGTGGTTGCTGTATTTACAAGTTGTGCATTTGGGAACTCATCACAAAATGACACTGGCAAGATATTAGACAAATATCGTAAGAGTAGTCTCGATGTCTCATTAATAGCATTTGCTGGAAAGAATACTCAATATGGGACCATAAAATTAAAAAGAAATGTCAGTTCCAATTCTTATTGGCCTCTCCTTATTCATACAACTAAACGACAATGATATAACTGATTATTGCAAAGCTGCAAAAAGATCCAACATAAGCTTCCAGGACTGATGAAAACACAATAGGATGCAGTTCGTGGTGTTACTTGCCTCTATTCTCATATTGAGTGCACACCATCTAACGGCAATAACAACCAAATCTAGATGAAATCAATATGCAAGTTTTAGCAGTTTGAGATAGAACCAAACTGGGGGCATTAAAATGAGCGTCAAACTCTAACTACCATTACACAGAAGAAAGTATATGCGCTGATCAAATGAACTAAAACATACTGGGAGCGTTTTATGTAACTTCAGATGATGTTACATATTTCTCTGCTCTCCAAATAAGAGCCAAATATGAAGCTTGATATCCCATGCAATCATTAATGGCACTGCAGCTCACAAAATTTCATGAATCATGGTGATGTGGCATCATTCAACCACCGAAGAACGGAAACATCAAAACTGGCAGTGATTTCTAGTGCAAAGAACAACTTGCATACATCTAAAAAAAAGACCAAACATCCTACAAACCTGAAGGAGACATGATAAAACCATACGACTCAGTATGAATTGTGTGAAGGATGAAACAAAATGTGTAAATAACTAAATATGCACAGCTTGAAGCTCAACCATAATCTGTAGTATCATATTTAAGCATTGCAATTACTGGCCACAAAAAATATGTGACAAACTCAAGACACATATGACAATTTACCTTGAAAGAAGCCATGAAGCTCTACCTGCTTTACCAACAACATTAGACGGAGCTATCCTTTTCAACAAACTGCATGTACATGACTATCGATCAGGTTAACCATAACACTACAAGTATGTAATATGGTGCCAAATATTCATAGATCAGAATCTAAAACTGGCTGATGCAGCGTAAACTTGGACAAAAACAGGAAGCAGTTAAAATATGTGATACCTACCCTTAAAACATGACTTATATGAGACTGAATAAGCCTTCCCTTCGGTTCCTTAACTTCCTTGCACAAGTGAGCTACACTATCATTGTTAACACGTCGGAGATCTTGGACCTGGACATGTTCCAGAAAGTTAATTGTGTTACTTACAGTTGAACACTGACAGATCTGCAAGCAGCTAGAGGGAATCTTCAAATAGCTTTGATATTCACCCAATAATTTTCAAACAGAAAGGTTTTTGTTTATATCTAATTTTAAATTGACTTGTATTGTATTTTTCATAAGCACATCGATAGCAAAGGCATTAAATATCTAATCAATGGAGTCAAAGAAGTATGACACATCAGACGTATATACAGACCCTGAGACAGTCGCACATATCTAATCCAGCTACATTAGAATTGCATCCTTATTCCTAAGAAGCGAATTAGGAAACAAGTTAGACAACACATACAACAATACATTTATCAATGAGCGGAAGAGGGGGCAAAGAATGAGGAAGAAAAATAAAGTTTGAACGCCAAAATCATAGAAACAAACGCCCAGCAAGCAGCCAAAGTAGACCCCAAAAATAGCAAACCAATCATCTCAATTTAATATTTTAATAACATCAAGATTTTGAAAGTTTCTTACCTGCATCAAGTCGATGCAACCTGAGCATGCTCATGTACATAGAGCTGCTAAGCCTGCCATACCTCCGAGGAGGTGTCGGCTCAAGAACAAGGGCTGCTGATCTCCGACAACGCAGAAGTTGGATGGGGCGTCGACGACATCCAGCTCGATGGTAACCTCATGATATGTTAGGCCATTTACAACTTTTAGCAGATAGCCAGCTCAGTTATCCAAAATTTATACCTGAAATATTTGAAATACTTGATAATGTTAATTTAGCGAATTTACAGGGTAAATGAAGGAATGTGTAGCTGTAACTGAAACAAGCATGAAGTGGTACTTTTTCCTAGGAATATCATCCATGTCAAGGAAAAAAAATCAGAAGTATCAGAATGCCTCAGTTTTCTAGTTAGCTAACGTACCATGAAACAAAAAAGGTTGCTCTCTTCAACATCCTGCAACACTTCGTACTCCGACACAACAACATGTAGCGTCGACGGAGTTGAGGAGGCCGGACCTCCTCAGCCAACTTCCCGGACGGTGAGTGTAGCAGGTGACATCATGTTTTGCCAGCACAAAAGAAGGCTCCTTTTAGCAAAGAAAGCCATTAGTGAAAACCATAAATGATTACAGGATTGCAGGTTAGACAGTAGCAAAGTAGCACACCCCACTCACAGTTCTGAAAAATCATAATCTCCATTATGCAAACAGAAATAAATAGGAAACATCTAGAGAATAATGTTCAAGCTAAATTTCCATGAAGCTCTACTCTATAAATATCCAAGCCGCAAGTTCCCTTATAATTTATAGTGTAAACAAATGGAAGATAAGATTGTTCCAAAACAGAAGTTGTTCCAAAGGTAGTCGGAGAGAGTGAGATTAAATCATATAACATACTAACATAGATATTTATTTACCTTTGGAGGCAGAAATTTAAGGTGGTTTAGTATAGCAGCAAAGGTAGTCGTCGAGTTGCTCTCAATATTGTCGTCCACTGCTCTCCTCGAGTCCCTAGAAGAAAAGAGGAACAAAATTAAGCAAAGAGAATTTGTTAAAAGGTAAACAAGCAAGCAAAGCAATTAGTTTAAAGAATGACATGGCTTGCAGGCAGTAGCTTCAGGCATGGAAGGAAGACATCAGGGATTTAGTAATAGCAACAAACACAACGATGGGATATGCAACACGCTTCCAGGGGAGAGGCATGCAAACACTACAAGCTAACTCCTAATACAGCTGTGCTTGTGCTTGTGCGAATTACTCCTAATACAGTCAACTCAAATTGCACACAACTAATCAATTACATAATTTTGTTGATAATTGCCACATCATGAATTTTACAGAAAACAGAAAACAGAAGGAAAGAATCGGACACACCTTTGGACGGGTTGGAAATGACGAAATTGCCAAACATGACGCCCAACTCAGGCCAAGGAGGCAGTGACGCGGCGCAGCTTCCCGGAGTCGTGCAAGCCTTCTCCGGCTATTGGCGTGAAACCAAAATCAAGCAAGAAAATGTTGAAATATATGCACACCTGATAAAACAAATATGAAAAGATAGTTGCCTGCTGCCAGCTCTTGCAGTCCCCATCTATCCATCGCCATAGGCACAATTTGCATTGTTTCTTACAATCAACAGGAGCAAAGCTGAATCTGCACATGCTACCATGTCAGACCAAGAAGCAAAATTTGCAAACACTATGAAAGCCATGGAAAGAAAGCAAGGTTCCACATATTAAGTTAAAGACATGATAATCTGCACAAAGAAAGTGTGCCAACAGGCTATGTTGGAATGGGTATCCACTGCCACAATTAATTTACAATATCTGTGCTCTAAACAACTCATGTATAGTGTGTACACAAGACCGAAACTTAGCTAAGCAGTTTGCAGTTGACAGTAAATAGCTAGCTGAATTATTCACCTCAGTCCTCAATGATAATGGAATTATTCTCCTCCATTGTTGCACAACTTGAGAGCTCGATTTTTTCTAATCCCTCCGATGATTCTTGCCCAAATTTAGGGAAATAAGAGAGGAGATCTAGATCCACTACTCCACCAAACAAAATCTCCTCTAAGTGAGGGGAACTCGTTGGATCTAGATTTTGGAGTTCTTGGTGTTTCTCCTCCGTTCTTCCTCCTAAATCCCTCCATAGCATTAGTTGTTTTGGTTGGATTTTGGGGTGAAGGATTTGACCACTTGGTGTGATCTTCCCCTTTTGCATTTGTTGCATCGGGTTGTGCTCCCCACGGTGATTCGTGGGATTGAAGGTTGGGAGCTTGTTACTCTTGGGTCATTGGACCCTAGACGGTGGTGGTGCCGTGAAGACTTCGACTTGTGAAGCTTCGGCACGATTTGGGAGCCCCCAATTGAGTTGTGGGTGTGTGCCCCAAAAGTTGTAAGGGCTCCGGAATCCGCCCCGAAGGATTCCGATAGTGGAAGGTGAACCAAACCTTTGGGTGCGGTTCATCGGAGAATAGGGTGAGGCCTTTGTGGCATCTTGAGTAGGCCTTTTGTGGCGAGCTCACACCCCTCCAACGAGACGTACTCCCTTAACAAGGAGGAACTCGGGAATAAATCCTCGTCTCCGCGTGCCTCGGTTATTTCTATACCCGAGCCTTTTACTTATGCAATTTACATTGTGATAGCCTTCGTGCTTGAAGTTCATATCTTGCTATCACCTTGTTGTCATATTGCTTAGCATAAGTTGTTGGTGCACTTAGGCAAACCTAGTATTTTAGTTTGTTAGCTTGTTAATTAAACACATAGTTTTATTCCGCAATTATCAAGCCCCTAAATAGAAAAAGTTTTAATCGCCTATTCACCCCCCCCCCCCCCCTCTAGGCGACATCTCGGGCATAGCTTGTTCTTTCAATTGGTATCAGAGCCTCGTCTCTCTTGTTTGGCTTTACCGCCTAGAGAGTAAAGATGTCGTCTAGGGATTTAGTGCACAATTCCTTGTTTATATTTAATGGCACAAATTTCTATGTTTGGAAAACTCATATGCTTAATCACTTACGGGTCTTGGACCCCAATTTTGAGCGTATCTTAGATATAGGTTTTTCTCCTCCAAGGATTATGAAAGTACGACTTTAGAGGATGAGAAAAACTTATATCTAGATGCTCTAGCTTCTAATGAGTTTTGCAAATTTGTGAGTGTTGTAGTTTTCGAGTCAATCATGCCTCTCCGGGATGCTCATGAGCTTTGGACGAAGCTTCAAGATAAATATGGATTGTCCAACTCTATTGAGGATGATTGTTCTCCCTCCACCTCCGGCCGTGACGAGCTCTCGTCTTCATCTACTTCACCAAAATGTGGTAAGCCACTAATGTGATGGTGAGTAGTGATAGGTCTTGCAATTTTGATAGTGGTCTCATTTTTGATGATCTTTTATCTCTATCTTGTTGCAATGCCTCATCTTTGGACTTAAACTCTTCTAGCACTCCAAATGTCATACATGCTAGTGTTGATAGTCGTTGCATATCATCCAAAATTGCTTAGATAAATCTAATGATGATATGCTTGCTTTATCTTGTTCCAATGATAAAATGCTTGTGTTCCCTCTAACTCTTGCATGAATATTAATGTAGAGGAAACCCAATTAATTGTGGAACAAGATTTGAACTTGAGTAGTTCAAAAATTAATTATTGTTCTTCATCCATCACTCATTGCTTTATGGCTAAATCTTCTTCTAGTGATGATAATGATAATAATAATGATGAAGAAGATGATATGGAAAAGGTTAATGCTATGCTTCAAATAAAGGTCTAATGATTCTTAAAGCCCTTCCTAGCAATAAAAGTGCCCAAGCTAACCTCTTTGAAATCATGAGCACCCTAATTGAGCGTGGGGAAACTATTGAGGCTTTGGAAGCAAGCCTTGAAGAAAAGGGTAAGATTGAAAGAGATGATGCTATGGAGAAAGCATCGTTAGAAGATGCTCTTGAGGAAGAGCAAGAGACTCGTGCTTCTCTAGAGGAGAAACTAGAATCTATCGAGGAGTCTCATAATGAATGATTGCTAAAATCATTAAAGAACGTGATCATGCTCATGCAAATATAAAGTGTTTAAAATGGAAAATGCTAGATTAAATAATGAGCTTGATAAGATTTCTTCTTCTATTCCTAAAGTTAATGATGCTTGTGCTACTAATTCCATTTCTTGTGAAGCATCTACTTTGAAGGAGAATGTTGAGCTAAGGGCTCAACTTGAGTTGCTAACTAGCAAGTATGAGAAGTTGGAAGCAATTCATGAAAAGCTATCTAGCTCTAATGATAATCTTCTAGAATCCTATGGGAAGTTGGAAGAAAATCATGAAAAGCTATCTAGCTCTAATGATGAACTTATAGCATCCTATACTTGTCTTAAGTTAGCTCATGAGGCCATCACTACAAAGGTAATATCTTGTGAGCCTCATGTAGATAATAGCACAACCATAACTAAAAATGCTATATTGCCATGTGCTAGTCCTAGTAATTCATCCACTAAAAATATTGGTACAATCATGTGATGAATTACTTGCTTTGCCTTGTTGCTCTAACAATGAAGCTTCTACTTCCTCTAGTGTTTTTGTTGCCACTAACCATGTAGAGGAAATAAAAGACCTCAAGGCCCAAGTCGCTTCTTTGAACAAGGGCTTGGAAAAACGTCATGGGGAGAAGAGTGCACTTGACAACATGTTGACTGTGCAACAATCCCCAAATGACAAGAGTGGACTTGGATTCAACTCCAACAACAAGAACAAGTCCAAGTTTCACAACAAGAAGAAGGGCCAAGTTCAAATCAAGAATCCGGCCAACATCATTTGCTTCAAGTGCAAGCTAGAAGGGCACCATGTTCGGGATTGCCCAATGAAGAAGAAGAAGCCTCTTAGTGAAAAGCAACTAGGGAAGTGGCCTCTTGTTCAATCTCGTGCTCAACCACGAGTTGAACAAAGGCCACCTCCTAAGAAGACTCAAGTCAATGCTCATCAAGTTGAGGAGCCTATTAAGAAGAAGAAGAGTCGGTGTTGCTACCTTTGCCGTGGTAAAGGTCATTTTGCTTCTTCATGCACTAACGGTACCTCATCCAACCCCATCATAATTGATGATGTTTATTATCTTGGGAAGGATAGAGTTGGAAATGTGTTTGCCAAGTATGTGGGAGCTCAAAGTGGTGGCATGAAAAGCACCATTTGGGTTCCCAAGCCTATTGTGACTAACCTCTTAGGACCCAACTTGGTTGGGGACCATCAAGCTTCAACTTGATCAATAGGTGGTGTGGAGGACATTGGTGACTTGGCTATTTTTGAAGAATTAAGGGATCTTCATGGTTTTATTTCATCAAGCCAAGTCAATTGGATTATCACTTACCTATCTCATATCCAATGCTTCCTCCTTGCGGTAACTTGTATCTAATCATTTATATACATTGAAGTTGCTTACTCCCTTGCATGTGTTAGTTTTGTTCCTAGCATGTGTTTGTATATGATATGCTACTTTCCTACTTGTCTTGTTATTCAAGGTTGTGTATGATAGTTGTATATCATTGTATGTGTAATTTGTGTGTTGAGCTTCATTGAATCTTGTGTTGATTTCAATTGGCTTTTTGAGATATTAATGAACTATCCCATTTTGGGGGAGTGATGTGCTTTGTGCACTTCACAAACCTAAAAATGTGTGTACATGAGGCACACCACCTAGTATTGATATTTCAATATTATCTAGCTACTATGTGGTATGTCATATTCATGAGAAATTCAAATTCTACAATGTCCATTAATTTCTCTAGTTGGTTTTATTTGCCTCTTGTTTAAAAATAAATGAATTATCACATTATGGGGGAGTAATAAGCTATGTGCATATTACAATCCCACAAAATGTGAACATTTGAGGTTTGCCACTTAGTGTTGATATTATAAATTATCCTTCCTATGTGGCATGTGTGCTCAAACAAGTTCCAATCTTCCTTTGTGGTTACCCTTTGGTTCTTGTTTGTGGGAGTTTGTTTGGTGTGGTTTTTCTCTAATATCCATTTCCATATATTATGTGAGAAATCATTTGTTACATTTTATTTTAACCATGGCATTGCCGGTGGTTCGAATAATTGAAACTACCAACAAACATTTTTCAAAATATGGTGTTTTAATTCTTATCTTTTTACATATGCTTATTTGTTGTGAAGTTGGTCTTGAACATCATTCCTATATACCAGCGAGAAATTTCTCCATATACTCCTTGTTCATCATCAAGTGATTCTAGTAATTGTGTGGATTTTGTAGATCATCTTCACATTAGCACTTGCTTTTAAATTGCTCTATTTATTGCCCTCTTTGCCTCTTGCAAGGATCCTATCTTTCAATCGGTAGTGTTTAGTGTTTTAGATAAAATATGGAGAGTAATGATCCTTGTGCATGCATTTTGTATTCAAATGCAAATATCTAAGATAATGCATTAATCTTGGGGGAGCATTCCTTTTTATTTAGAACACTATTCTATCTATTAATTTTTGATCCTCTCAATTAGCATTTTGATTCTTTATCTTATGTTTGGTACCTTCAATTGGTATTAATTGGAATTTAATATCTCCACCATAGATATTTGTTCCAATTGATATTTATTGTGGGAGTCTTGATACCTTTTTTCCTTATTTTACTTTACTTGATTTCGGTCAAGTATCATCCTCTTCTTGGTACCTTTTCTCCTAGTTGATATTTTTTGTTTTAATTGGTATCTTATTTTCAATTGGTGTCTTATCGATCATTTGTTGTGTTGATTTGATTCCTTTTGATATCACACTTCATGTGTTGATGTGTTTTGGAATCAATCATTTGTTGATTTGATTTTTCCTCAATCATATGTTGATTTGGATTTTGATATAATTTGGACAACCTTTAGTGTCACACTCTTGTGTGCTCCTCTTCTTGGTTTACTTGGTGTTTTTGTCCAAATTGTATCTCTTTTGGTTCTAGAAAGCCTTTGCATGCTCGGTTACTAATTTATATTATTTTAGCATGCTTATCTTTCTTGATCCAATATATAGGGGATACTCCACCGAATCCTAAATCGGCTAAGATGTGCATGAAATTCAATTTCATATCTATATGCACATATTTATGTGGAGTGTTTCCTATATATTGTAGTGATCTAACTACTATGGAACCCAATGAGTTTGGGAACCATTTTGTATTCTAATTTTGTTTTAGGTACAATGGAGATACATTGGATGCTTGCCTCATTCATAAGGAAGGTGTTCTCACGTGTGATTGTTGGAGTCAAGCTTGGATGTCAAACCAACTCTCATCATCTTCATCGTCAATGCATCTCGGTAACAAGTATCTACCTCATGCATACTTTTCTAGTATTTCAACCTTGTGTAGGTTGCCTCTTGGCAATGAAAGCTTTTATGTGCATTGTAGTGGTTTTGGCTTATTCCTTCACTTAATATATCTTTGTGATGTTGTGTTGAATTTGCAAAACCTTTTCTTCAATTGATATTATTTGTTTGTGATACTTGTTGCCTAACTCAAAGCATCTCCACTATCTCTTGTTCCCTTAGTGATATGTGTGATGCATTTGATTTATTTGAAGTTCATTCATATACAATGAGATAAATTTGAGCTAATGTGCTATACTTTTATGCAACAATCTCGTTTGTATATTTATGACTTCCTTTTGGATACCTTGTTCTCTTTTCCCGAACCATTTCGTATGTATATGTTTCTTTGCGGATGTATATCTTCAATGGTTTGTCTAATTAGAAACCTATACATATGAGAGAGGTCACCTTTTAGTTGGTATCCTATTCTTTTGAGCCACCTTGTTTTCATCTATAATTCTTTGGTGGCTCCAAATTTGTCTCATGAGTGCTTGTCTTATTGTTTATTGGTATCTTTGCACACTCATGTATTTGTTGAAGATCTTTGACTCATGCCTACCATGGTGAGCATGTTGAATTTTTTTTGGCTAAATGCTCTCACTAGCTTTTGGCATTTTCAATTGGTTTTAGTTTCCAATTGGTATCCCTAAGCTTGTGAACATATTTCTTTAAAAGATCTTTTATCTCGGTTGGGCCTATCTTATGATGAATTTTTGAAAATTGGTATCTTCTTATGGCTCAACCACATCTTTGGTGCAAGTGCTATGATTTGCTTTTGCATTATGCACTCTTGCACTTGTTGCGTGTTCTAGATGATTTTGGGGGAGCGAGGATGCCATATTTGTGCACTCCTATGTGCATGAACATTGGGGAGCTTCTCCGTTTTTATTTAGAACTCTCGCTTTGGATCTTTTGATTGCTTTTCTCCTTTGTGGAGATGTTTAAAATGAACTCATTTCTTTGCAATCTTTTGATCCTCAATATAGTTTGATTTCCTCTAATTTTCGTTAAAAGGGATTGTCATCACCTTTATGGAGGAACTCATATTATATTGGCTCTCTAAATTTTTCTTCCCATTTCGGCAATCGATGCCAATGGGGGAGAAGTTTAGAGGGTTTAAGGGAATTTGGGTTTTATGCTTTTGTTGCATTTGCCTCATGCGCTTGCATCCTTGCTGTTTGTCTTGCAAGGATGCTTATTCGTTATATAAACCCTCTTAAAAGGGATTGTCATCAATTACCAAAATGGGGGAGATTGAAAGTGCATGGTTGCCCCATGCATGGTTTTGGTAATTAATGACAATCTCTATGGACTAATATTTGCATTGAGCTATTTTGTAGGTTGTCCATTAGCTTGCTTGTTCTCCATTTGTTGGAGTCAAGGTTAAGGGAAGAAGAAAAGTTGTGTTGATCAAGGCTTTGTGCGGGTTGATCATCACTCAAGGCCAAGTGAAGATATGCCGAAGAAGCGCTCCCATCTTGGTGTATGGGGGAGCATCAAGTAATCTTCACCGAAGCGCATCGAAAAGTTTGTGTTGATCAAGGCTTTGTGCGGGTTGATCATCACTCAAGGCCAAGTGAAGATATGCCGAAGAAAGCGCCTCCCATCTTGGTGTATGGGGGAGCATCAAGTGAATCTTTACCGAAGCGCAATCGAGCAAGGTGGTGCATCTTGAGGAGATGAAGATCGTCTTCATCGACCTCAAGTGGATTTATGTGCAAGGCAAAGGTATGATCTTGATAGGGTTTCTATTTTACCGGTTTCATGTTGTTAGTGGAGAGACCGGGTTATAGGATAGATAGCCGTACTATCAAGAGGAGCTCTCGACCGAGTATCGTGATCGTATCGTCGTAGAGAGCACAAACCTTTGCATCCATGCATTCATCTTTATTGGTTCCTATTTGTCTCTTATCGTGGTGTGGTCTTGGTTGTGTGCTCGTGCTCGTCATGACAAAGCCAAGTTCACCGAAAACGGTTTTTATATGCGTCTTCTATTGCGGTTTCGGTATTGGAGATTTTGCCGGTTCATCCGTGCGGAAGATTTATCTCTTCCATTTCTTTGCAAAATCTCCATTACTTGTTTGCCATTTTCAAAGGTTGCTTTTGTCGTCCTCTTTCCAACAAAATTGGTTTTACTTCATTCGGACTTCAATTGCAAAAGATGCGGCATTTCCGGTTTTCAAAATAGAGGTTTAACCTTTCCCCATTTGATTTTATAATATTTTCTTGGACTATGATGTTTCTCTTCATAATCTTGTTGAGCTCGTTGTGATAATTCAAACGAGNGAGGAGTTGAAGATCGTCTTCATCGACCTCAAGTGGATTAAAAGCGCAAGGAAAAGATATGATCTTGATAGTGTTTCTATTTTACCGGTCTCATGATGTTTAGTGAGAGACCGGGTTATAGGATAGATAACCGTACTATCAAGAGGGGCTCTCGACCGAGTAACTTGATCGTATCGTTCATGAAGAGCTCAACCCTTTGCATCCTTGCATCCTTGAAATCATCTTCATTGGTTCTTATTTGACTCTTATCGTGGTGTGGTCTTGGTGCTTGTCATGCGTGTTATGACAAGGCTAAGATCACCAAAAAACGGTTTGCATATGCGTCTTCTTTTTGCATCTTCGGTATTGGAGATTTTGCCGGTTCATCCTTTTGGAAAGTTTCACCTTTCCAACCCTTTGCAAAATCTTCTTTGCTAGCCTGCCATTTCCAAAGGTTGCTTTTGTCGTCCTCCTTCCAACAAAATTGGTTTTGCTTCATTCGGACTTCAATTGCAAAAGAAACGGTTTTTTGGTTTGCGAAAAAGAGCTTTTAAACTTTCCCCATTTGGTTTTACAATATCTTGTTGGACTATGATGTTTCTCTGCATAATCTTGTTGTGCTCATTGTGACGATTCCAACAAGTCCAAGATTATCGAAAACGGAGTTCATTTGCAAAAGTTATGGGGCTTTGTTTTTTCTATTGGATCTACACCGGAGTCTCCGGTCCTCTGGACCCGGAGTCTCCGGCCCCTGGTTTTTCGCTGCCGAACGTCTTTGGTGTGGTGCGTCTCTGGACTCGGTCCGGAGGTTCCCCGGAGATGGGGCGGATTCTCCGGCCTACCGGAGTCTCCGGCCCAAGGGACCCGGAATCTCCGGCCCCAGGTTTTCTCAGCTCGTTTGCGTCTTTGTGGTGCGGTACTGGATAGGGGTCCGGAACACCCCCGGAGAAGGTCCGGAGTCTCCGGCCCGGCCGGAGTCTCCGCCCCTCTGGACCGGAATATCCGGCCTTCCCCGATGACCCGGAGTACCCGGAGCCTGGCCGGAATGTCCGGCCCAGGCCGGAGTCTCCGGCCCACTTACACCGGAGTCTCCGGCTTGAAAAGGCTGTAACGGCTAGTTTTTGTGGGAGGCTATAAAAAGCCTCCTTCTTCCCCAAAACCTGGCTGCTATCTTTGCTCACTTGCTTTCCTCTCTTCTCCATTGTTGCTAACCTTGTGAGCTTGATTCCTCTCAATCCCTCCAATGATTCTTGCCCAAACTTAGAGATTCAAGAGAGGAGATCTAGATCTAACATTCCACCAATCAAAATATCCTCTAAGTGAGGGAATCTTGTGGATCTAGTTTTTGGGGTTGCTTTGTGTTCATCCCCTTTGTTCTTCCTCTCTTATTCCCCCCAAAGCATTTGTTGCTTGGTTCGAATTTGAGAGTTAAGGATTTGACCACTTAGTGTGTTCTTGCCTTTTGCATTTGTTGCATCGGGTTGCTCTCCCTACGGTGATACGTGAAGATCGACGTTGAGAAGCTTGTTACTATTGGGTGCATTGTGTCTCAGAGCTCTGTGCCTCTTGGGCATGTGTACCAGACGTTGGAGGTGCCGCGAAGACTTCGGTTGTGAAGCTTCGGCACAATTTGGGAGCCCCCAATTGAGTTGTGGGTGTGTGCCCCAAGCAAGTTGTAAAAGGGCTCCGAAATCCGCCTCGAAGGATTCCGATAGTGGAAGGTGAACCAAACACTTGGGTGCGGTTCATCGGAGAATAGGGTGAGGCCTTTGTGGCATCTTGAGTAGGCCTATTGTGGCGAGCTCACACCCCTCCAACGAGACGTACTCCCTTAACAAGGAGGAACTCGGGAATACATCCTCGTCTCCGCGTGCCTCGGTTATTTCTATACCCGAGCTTTTACTTATGCACTTTACATTGTGATAGCCTTCGTGCTTGAAGTATATATCTATCTATCACCTTGTTGCTTGCCTTGTTTACCATAAGTTGTTGGTGCACTTAGGTAAACCTATAATTTTAGGTTGTTGGCTTGTTAATTTAAACAACTAGTTTTTTTCCGCAATTATCAAGCCCCTAAATAGAAAAAGTGTTAATCGTCTATTCACCCCCCCCCTTTAGGCGACATCCGGGACATCGTTTGTTCTTTCAGGGTTGGTGTCCAAAACCGAGACTAAAGGTGTAGACTTTAGTCCCGGTTGGAGCCACCAACCGGGACTAAAGGGTGGGCCTCGCGCCTGACGCCACTCCTTTAGTCCCGGTTGGTGGCTCCAACCGGGACTAAAGGTCCCGTACGAACCGGGACTAAAAACCTCCCGAACCCCATGCGGCATATGAGCCACTCGAACCGGGACTAATGTCATTAGTCCCGGTTCGTAACGCGACCGGGACTAAATGGCCGAACCGAAGGCATGTTTTCTACTGTACAGTTCAAGTTATACTCTTGAAATGTTCGAAAGATTTCAGCATGTTTTGTATTGATCAGGCATGTCGTACTACACAACAATGAGCTAAAGTGATTGTGAAATTTGACCTGAAAAGCTAGAAGAAAAACTAAACAGCGCATCGAAGGGAAACTAGGGCTGTGTAATGCCTTCTTAGGTGGACGCTACCTACATGGATCACAAAGAATGAAATGTTCAATTATGATATAGTAATGTTTAAAGCTCCGAGATAATTTGCCGGCACAATAGAAATCAAACCACTAGAGATTTGCATATGTCCTCCTCCATGCCTTTTATATTTGCTCTTGATTTGCTAACCACGTTAAGGGAGACAGACATGCATGGAGAGGGTACACCCGCACACACGCATGCATGCAATTCCACATTCCCCCACATATATCAGACACCGATTGTTATATTATTCTTTTCCTTGCTTTGTCCATGCATGTATGAGTTAAATATGGACTAAAGTGTGATGAAATGATCACGTCTTTTGCGAGCTCTCTCTCTAAGTGCTACTTCATGGACAATAGGGGACGACATCACACCATCCCCACTACCGTTCCTCGCATCATTGATCATCACTGCATGCATGGAAAACGAAGTTCTTCTCATTTTCATAAGAGACGATGCAGCGCTTTCACTGTCCTGTTTGCTCGTACAAAAAGTCACTAGTACAAAACCTCACATCACAGACGGCCCCGATGCCTCACCTTAGCCGGTTATTCCAACCGTTTCCCGCTTGGGTCGCTAATGTGTGTCTACATCAGAATCGGTTCCAGGAAACCTTCTGTGATGAGAGTAACCCTCAGATGGCCGTGGATAAGGGTCATCTCCAATACGGAAAACATCAGAGGCGGCCAGCAATAGCAGTCGTCTGTAATGATAATCCTGTGCAGACGGCTATAATTGCTGGCCGTCGTTAGCCTGCGGAGTGTCCGGGTTTTCTTTCCGGCCCATGAATGTTCATGCCCTCCAGGCCATTTTCCGGGTGGTCTGAGTATTTGGTAATGTTATATTAGCAGGAATAAATCAGGATTGCATCAAAAAAATCTGAACCAATTGGTAATAATACATATAAAGCATACCAACTGGCAGCATACATATATATATATATAATAACATGTCTCTCTCGAACCACAAAGTACATAGATTTAGTTCTATACATCGATGAGCTCCAAGCTGAGGTCATAGCTAGGTCTTCTTAAGAATGATCAAAACAACTAGGTTGGTCGAGCTCATGTTCTAGATGATCTGCATCTCAATCATGACCTCCAAGGTGAGGTTATTGGTGTTTCTTAGAATGATCAACACAAGTTGGTCAAGCTTAAAATTCTTTCCTTCGAGGAAATTCTTCCATCCGGCTTGCCGAAGACAATACGGTCGTCAGTTTTCGTAGTGTATGTTATGGTGGTGACAACCCCTGCTGCTCCAAGTCGTAGTCCAGCATTGCCTTTAGTCGGCAGGCCATCCTCTCGTGCTATCATCCTAGGTAGTTTATGCGCATGTAAAGAGACAACATAAGTACATAACTATGCAATATATATATATTTTTTCAAGAGGTAAAGAGGCAAAGGATTGTACCATATCATGTCGGTTCAAATTTGTGCTCGTCAAACGAGTGACAAAAGGAACCCCAACATGGGTAGCTCTTTCGGGTAGAAGCTGAACGAGGCGGTACTTCTCATGGTTCTTCAGATCAACTCTTTGGGCAACTATGTAGCTATCCTCTTCTCCACTCTCTAAATCCTCATCAGAATAACTGTCAGTAGAATCATCGTCACTGTCCATAGTAGGCCATTATATTTATGCGCGCATGGATCATCATCATAGGGTTTGTAGTATGTGTAACAGGAAGGGGGAAGTTCTGCCGGATTGAAAGAAACCTAAGAACTCGAACCGGAATTTTACATGTATGGGATAAAGAGGACCTTAAACTTAATGCTATGGTTGGGGAAACCTTAATGAATTGTTAGTATTTGCGGAAGCTTGCTAACGTTCCAATCATATAGTATGTGTAATCACAAGTAGTTGAGTACATGTATATTTGGCTCTCTCGCATAGAAAACTGCATCGAAGACAATGAACCGAGTAGCTTCTTTAATTAATTAGGGACAATTCCGCCACGCCATCCACCACTTTTCCACACTCATGGTTCTGTTACTTTATGTCACTTTATGTTACCTTATTGCTGCAGCAACTAACTTTTTTTACTTTCTTGTTCTTTATTATATTGCAAAACTATCGTTTCACACCCGTATTGTTCCTCTAGTTTTATTTCTTAGATAGAGTAACGTCTAGTGTGCGTATAGTTGTGTCAATGGTTGATAGAACTTGAGAGAATACTTATCCTACCTTTAGCTCCTCGTTGATTTCGACACTCTTATTTATCGAAAAGGCTACACACGATCCCGTACACTTGTGGGTTATCAAGACCTTTTCTGGCGCCGTTGCCGGAGAGCAATAGCGTGGGGTAGATATTCTTGTGTGCACTTATTTGCTTTATCTCTAAGTGATTTTTACTTTCAGTTGTAAGTTTTTTTCTATCTTAGTATGGATAGGGAATGCGAATTATAAAAAAAATTAGTTGTACTTGCTAACTAAATTTTTTTCAAAAAGAGAAGTGGTTGGAAAAAGGTGCAATGGTTAAGTGGGGGTCGACCTTGAACACTTGTGTTCATGCCTATGAAACCAAAGCAAATTTTTCCATGGAAGCTTCTCAGCTAAAAACATGTATATTTTGTGTGTACTCCTCTGAACCATAAAAATAAAGTGCTAATAGTAGTTTACTTGAAAGTGCACAAGTTTGGTTTACTGCGTAGAAACAGATTTTCTGTGCTTCACCATGTAAAATGTTGAAAATCACCAGAACATTATTATAATTTGAAAAACTTTGTGCGTAAACCTGAGCTTATTATCTAACTTTCATTAGTTATGACTTTTTTATTTGAGTTACATAGGTGCACCTAAAAAATCGATCTTTCCTGACTGTTCAGTTTTGGCAGATTTCCGTCTTTATTTAATATTGTACTTAAGTGTTCTTAGCTTCTTGAGTTATCAACGGACATAAGAATATTTGAACAATTTCGTATATATAGTGGCTAATGTTGAATAAATATTATGAAACTTTTGCCAATGTTTGAACATGAGTGGATTTTATTTAACAAGTACTCCCTCCGTCCAAAAATAAGTGTCTCAAGTTTGCTCAAAAGTGGAGGTATCTAGACATGTTTCATGTATAGATACATCCACTTTTTGCCAAACTTGAGACACTTATTTTTGGACGGAGGGAGTACTAACCCTACTAATGAGTTTTGTGAAGTTTTATGTGGATATAGTCTATAAGATCCAATCAATATGGTGATATGAGATGAACAATAAGACACAAGAGCTCAAGCTTGGGGATTCCCAGGGGCACCCCAAAAACATATTCAAGAAGATACAACCATTTAAGCTTGGGGATGCCCGAGGCATCCCTCCTTATTCATCAACAAATAGAAGGTTGTCTCGTTCATGATCTATATTACTCATATTGTCCATATATGATAATTACAATGATGAATGTGATATTTTCAGTCCACTTACTATTGAGGAGAAAATTTATTGTGTTTATACTATGCCTCCAATTTATGATGGTTATGATAGTTTTACTCCCACTATTACTAATGACAAGGATTTTATTTACGTGGAGAGTAATGATAATAATTGTATGCATGTTGACTTCTATAAGAATTTTTATTGTGACAGCTATATTATTAAATTTTCTTATGATACTACTGAAAGTTATTATGAGAGAGGAAAACATGGTTCTAAATATCTCAATAGTATTGAGTCTCCTCTCTTTATGTTGAAAGTTTTGAAGTTGCATTTGTTTTGCCTTCCTATACTAGTCACATTATGTTTCAATGATTTATTTTCTTACAAAATTCCGATGCATATGAAGAGGGTTAGATTTAAATGTGTTTGATATCTACTGCTTCATGCTCTCCTTATTGTTTCAACTCTTATTCTTATGAGAGCATCATTAAAATAAGCCTAGCTAAAATGCATTAAAGAAAAGCTCTCATGGGAGGCAACCCATTTTATTTTTACTTTATGTTTCTTTTTTATTTTTCTTTGTTTTTGGGTGTTGTTGCCTCTGTAGCAACTCCCTTGAATCCTTTTTGTTTTGGTTTTTGCGCCAAGAATAGCCTCTAATAAGAGGAAAGTTAAATTTTAGAGTTGCTGTCCAGAAACAGATTTCCGTCTGTCACCGTACGAAATTCTAAAAATTCACATGACGTGATCTGGGTCTGAATTTTTTTTACAGTAATCATCAGGATTTTGTCTAAATTTCATTAGTTTTAAGTTTTTTTGATTCTAGGTGTCCTAGTATCCCGAAACAAATCATCTTTACATTCTGTTCTGTTTTTGACAGATTCTGTCTTTGTTCTTGCATTGATTCTTTTACGGGCAAAGTGGAGTTCTTTTGATCCCGAAGCATCACTTAAATATTTGTGGCAGTAGATAATGTTTAGGAACAAGTGTATTTAATTTGTTAAGTGAGAACCGAAGATGGATTATTTTGTTTGAGAACTAACCCTCTAATGAAGTTTATTAGAAGTTTTGTGTGAAGGAAGTTTTCAAGTATTGAAGAGCGAGGTGATGAAGGAAGATAAAGAAGGGATAAAAGCTAAATCTTGGGGAGGTTACCATGGAGCTCATATAAAATATACAAGAAGTCACAAGCGTCTAAGCTTGGGGATGCCCAAGGCATCCCTTTCCTCACCGACAATCATCAGTTTTCACCCATGGTACTATATTTTTATTGTTTCACATATTATGTGCTATTCTTGGAGCGTCGGTTTGTTTTTACTTTCAGTTTGTTTTTGTTTTTCCCTCTGGTCTTTTAGTTTTTCAAAAATAAAGTACCAAGTTTTACCCATTTAGTTTTAGTTGATGCATATTTAAGGGCTTTTCGGTTTTCAGCATCTGCTGCTCACTGTGTGATTTTTCATATTTTGCTGGAACTCTAAAAGTCACGAAAATTTAACTGGTCAAGTATCATCTAATCCTCTGCATGCAAAAAAAATTTCAAAAATTCCTGAAATGTTTAAGTGCACTTAAAAATTGTGTTTTCCAGCTGTTGTTTTTCTGAACAGATTTTGACTTTTGTTGTAAGAGTGACCTCTTTGCATTTTCATTTGATTCTTTTTGGATCTTACCTTGTATTTAGAAGTTGGACACTTCAGAAATCTCTTTGTAACATGAAAACAAAATTTGATTAGGTCTAATGGCAGCACATTGGAAATATTATCTATTGCACTAATGTCTAATCGCAGAAAAGAATGGGAGAGTTTTTGTGTTGAAGTTTTGTCACAGGAAATGAAGAAATACCGAACTGAGAAATATCCAAAGATGGTCATAGAAATAAGTTTGGGGATGTCTCCGCATCCCTCTACATCAATAATCACTCGGTTTTCCTTCAAACTTTGTTTTTTCCTTCAAACTTTGTTTTCGAGCAACATAGAAACTTGCATAAACTTGGAGTATGTGTATGTTATTACTTATTTGTCTTAGTATCAAAACACCATTTACATAAATGAGCTAATTGTCATATATTTTATTTATCCCCTGTTTGGAGAGTTGGTTGGGAGTTTATTTGGTTGTTGGATTACTTGTTGAAACTTAAAAATGATGTGTGAATAATATTGTTTAAAAATTTGTGTTTTTCTTATGATTAGTATCAATTTGTTAATTAGGAGTGCATAATATGTTATTTTTTATGTTAACATGCATTGTTTTACTCATAAGATGGTATGGTAGTGTGGGATCCTCCTCTGAATAATTCATGTTGGATTGACTTGGCACATGCTTACACAGTTTTGACTAAAAAGAAAGTCTCATGCCTCGTTGAACTTTTTGCCTCAGAGTATTAATATCACTTTTATTCCTTATTTAATTTTATTTTGTCGCAAAGCATGATTATGACAAGTATTGCTCTCCTAGTTGTCGTTTCCCAGACTTTTGCTAGCCTTCACCTGTACCGAGCGGGAATGCTGCTTGTGCATCCAAAATCCTTAAAACTGGTCTTTCCAACGCGTCCACCATAAATTCATATATGTGGTATTTCCTTGCCATTCCAAGTATATTTGTCATGTGCTACCTTCAAAATATTCAAAATGCTCCTTTGTGTGCCTCTGTTTTTAGCTCATGAGGAAGCAGTAGCGAAGCTAGATAAAACCTGTGACAAGCAAGCTCATCCCCCCCCCCTTTCACCCGGTGTTGATGGTTTACGTCCTCACTTGAATTTGCCGAGAGCGTCTTAAGAAAAATATAAATATAACCCACCATTCTCTTCCGCACAATGCAAACCTGAGAAATCAGTCAAATATTGGTTAGTGGTGAAACAAAGGAGAACGAGGAGTGACCTCATTCCTCTAAGTACCAGCCGCTCTCAAAAGTCTAAAAGCCTTGCTTGAAACAGGGGACTAGCTAGTTTCTTTACTGTGGAGTCATTGACGAAAGCATGCATATCTCAAAACTGTTTTACTTCTGTTTCATACAAAATAAAAAGCTCTAGCACATGACTAATCCCTGCTTCCCTCTGCGAAGGGCCTGTCTTTTATTTATTTTTGAGTCACCATATCCTTATTTGAGCACTTCTTCGAGAGCATAGTTGTCATTCTTAGTGTAATGTTGCAAAATACTATTAACTAAGTTATAGCTGTGATGTTTCTATCTTTGATATCTTTGTTCTAGTCTCCACTTGAACTTCGGAGGTGCTCTGCATTAATTTTTTGCGGTACCAGAAAGGGCAAGTGAGATACCACTCTATCATGTTTTATTATGATCATTACAATCTTGCTTGATGTTTATAAATTTCATATTATGAACTCTTAGTTCGTTGATATCTTTTCATTAGGTAACATGGTTGCTAAAGTTTATTATCTATACATCATTTATCATTCAATTGTTAAAAACCTGATAAAGCATTCAACATCAAAAAATTATTTTGTTATCATTTACCTACTCAAGGACGAGCAGGACTTAAGCTTGGGGATGTTAATACGTCCAAAACATATCTATAATTTTTGATTGTTTCATGCTAAGAATGGTTGATAAAGAAGCATAAAAGTAGCATGAAACAATCAAAAATTATTTTATGCTGAAGACAAAGTAATTTTTGATTGTTTCATGCTACTTTTATGCTGAAGACAAAATAATTTTAGCATGAAACAATCAAAAAGCAGTAGTAGAATAGTAACCGCGGTAATAAAATAAAGACAGCAATGATGACGGTAAAAGTAATGATTGTAAACAGTGGGATTAAAACACCGTAGACATAGGAACAGATAGACGGGCGTTGCATGAATAAGATAGCTCATGAAATGAAAATAACTAAGCACGAAGTAAATAAATATATAAATAGCATCCAAGTATCAAACAGTCATAGGCATGTATTCCTAATTTAGCCGTACGTGCTTACAATAAGAACTTGCACGACATATTTTGTCCTGCCATCCGGTTTCAGCCGGGCCAATTAAGGAACAAATGGCAATTAAGGTGTTCCTTTTAATAGAACACCGGATCAAAGCATTAACACACAATGAATACATGTAACCCTCGAGTTGCCAACCATTCCCATTGATGTCCCCGTTTCTGTCACTCGGGGTCTCCGGTTCCGGTTGACAACAAGTGCATACAACTTGTAGATAGGATCCAAACAACAATTATACTCATGCAAACATAAGTGTTCAGATCTGAAAACATGGCACCCGGGCCAAAAGTGACAAGCATTAAGCATAACTAGTTGCACCAACATTGATTAACACAAATAGAGGATACTAGGCATCATGCCCTAACAATTTGGCATCGAATTACATGAGCAATCTTATTCAATCCCTACCATCCCCTTGCCTACAGCAGGGAACTACTCACACATGGAGCGGGACGACATGGATGGTTGATGGAGAGGCATTGGCGGTGACGATGGCGGCGATCTCCACTCCGGTAGGGTGTCGGAACAGCGATCCTGGACCCCGAATTTAGGGTTCGTGATGGCGGCGGAGCTCCGTAAGGTTTCTGGAAAAAGTTTTCGGGGGCCCGTTGTTTTAGGTCGAGAGGGAGCTTATAAGCGAAGGGGAATCGCCAGAGGAGGTCCTAGGGGCAGGGGCGCCCCCCTGCCGCAGCCTAGGGGCCACCCGCGGGTGGTGCCCACCCCTGCTCCTGGGGTGGCCCCCCTTCGGGGTCTTCCGCTTCCGAGGCTTATTCTTCTTCAAAAATCCTTTTTATAATTTTTCTAGAATTTTTCGCGAACTTCTGAACCCTGCACAAAAGAAAGACACGAAATGCAATTCTGCTGAAAACAGCGTCTGTTCGGGTTAGTTCCAAACAAATTCATTAATAATCAGAGGCAAAACAATAGCAAAGTGTTTGGAAAAGTAGATACGTTTGCGACGTATCACCGGCGCAGGAGGAGCCCCCTGCGGCACGCCGCCGGCTGCCGCCACCGCCCCGCTTTGCCTCTTCCTCCATGGCCGCCGCCTTCACCGCCATCTCCATCACCAATTCCTCCTTGTATACAGTGGTTCATCCTCCCACACACCTCTGTACCCCTCTATGTAAACATGGGGTTTGATGCTATAAATCATTATCCTTTGATATATATCATGTTTGTGTAGTTTCTTTTGTCTTATGGTTGAATTATTGAATATCTTTGGTTGATTCGAGTTGTATGTTGATATGGTACAGTCCTTTGGTGACATTATATTTATGTGCGCATGGATCATCATTATTGGGTTTGTAGTATGTGTAAGAGGAAGGGGAAGTTCTGCCGGATTGATAGAAACCTAAGAACTCGAACCGGAATCTTACATGCATGGGATAAAGAGGACCTTAAACTTAATACTATGGTTGGGGAAACCTTAATGAATTGTTAGTATTTGCGGAAGCTTGCTAACATTCCAATCATATAGTATGTGTAATCACAAGTAGTTGAGTACATGTATATTTGCCTCTCCCGCATAGAAAACTGCATCGAAGACAATGAACCGAGTAGCTTCTTTAATTAATTATGGACAATTCCGCCATGCCATCCACCACTTTTCCACACTCATGGTTCTCTTACTTTATGTCACTTTATGTTACCTTATTGCTGCAGCAACTAACTTTTTTTTACTTTCTTGTTCTTTATTATATTACAAAACTATCGTTTCACACCCGTATTGTTCCTCTAGTTTTATTTCTTAGATAGAGTAATGTCTCGTGTGCATAGAGTTGTGTCAATGGTTGATAGAACTTGAGAGAATACTTATCCTACCTTTATCCCCTCGTTGGGTTTGACACTCTTATTTATCAAAAAGGCTACACACAATCCCCTACACTTGTGGGTTATCACCGAGGTGCTAGCTCGAATGATATATTTGTAGCTCCATGTCTCTTAATCTTCTCTAATTGATCTTCAGTTGTGAATAGTGTTTTCAAAGTAGAATGTCAAATTATCTAATGAACTCACCTTTTGTATTCAGCAAAAGGGTATACATCAGTTGTCCATACATCTCTTCCAATTCTACGTTTTTTGATTTTACTACAAGACGTGAAGTAAAGCTATGCGGGAGCATAGTCACCATCAGGATGCGGATGGTGGGGCTCGGAGTCCGCTTCGCAAAGTTGACGTCATGCGTCTTACCAAAATCACGGGCGGCTTCCGGTGACGATGATCGGGACCTCGTCAAGCGTGAGGTACATGAGGGGCACGTCCAGCCAACGCAATGTCTGTCCTGGCATGGTACGACATCGGACTGCATATCAGATGGAGGAGGACCGCATGTAGCCTCACACCATTACTATTGCTTGGGCGTTTCCACGCCTTCAAGAGCAAGAGGAGAGGAAGGACAAGAGCCACAACCCAGAAGGATGTACATGTAAGTGAGTTGCTCCATGAACCTTGCTATCAGGTATCAACATGCGCATGTTTGGCAATTTTTGTTTCATCTCGGTATTTCACGATGATATTTGACATGCTAAACAGTTACATTACATATTCTAATTATCCCCATTTCGAATTTTTTATTCTTATTATCCAGATATGCATGGCTTAAGAGTTGAGACATCATGGCATGGATGACCGAGAAGCAGGAGGGGTGAAGGTGTGCATGATGGTCAACACTTTGTTTGATGGACCGAGGCGAGGTCGACTATCATGTATCTCATCTAATGGCCTGCGACAGTTTAATAGGAATCAATAGATTGGTAGTCTTATTTTTTAATGGTGCTCAAAATTTTCTCCCATTGCAACGCACGGGCACATCTGCTAGTATTACACTAATGATCGTAATAAAACTTGGTTGGATGGATGGATCTATCAGAATTTGCATGCATCCATGAAAAATTCCCACACGGTCGAGCAGATAAGGACCGGTATGGATTCACTATTCAGGACGATACAACTGATGGTCGATCCAATAGCTAGCCAGATATGATTTGGACCCTCCATATCCTCGGCCCTCTCGTTCGCGTGATCGATCCATGCATGCTGCAGTGAGGCTATCCAAGTTGCTTAAAGAACCTGCATGTTTCGTGCATAAAATTTGTTAACGCGAGAAAGTAGAAATAGGGAAGACAATACAAATCAAAACAATTGTTCACTTACATGGGCAAAAGAAGGCAAAGGAATGTGGTGAAGCTCGACTAGCCCGCAAGGATCTTTTCCACATCTAGTCGACAATCGATGAGATATGGGACAAAACCCTCAACTCCCTTCTTTTTCTTGTGTTGTGCCACCAAAACATGATCCCTATTACACAAGTAGAAAATAAAACCTCCTTTCTGGTTCGGAATTTCTATAGTTACAAGACCATATATATAAGACTAAACAAGATATAACAGTAAGACCCCAACAAAGAAGATATAACTGAACACACCTAATCGAACAGAACAAAGATCTAACAAGATATTCTAACAGATACGCCATCTTACAAATCAAACATATACAACATCTAACAGATCTAAACGAGCACTAACCTTCGGGATGTCGAGGAGAAGATGGTGATCTCGCCATGGGGGTTTTGACGTCCTTTGACAGGCATCCCACAAAGTCATTGGCCGGTGGGGGAGGACGGAGGGGGAGGCGAAATGCGGCGTGTGCGACTATAGAGCAGGAGAGGCGGCTGGAGTGTGTGTATGGGTGAAGCACGGTTGATTTCTATTTATAGGGTAGGGTTCCATTTAATGGGCCCTAACGGGCCCAATAGGTATCGCACACGGTTAGTTTCGAACAAATCGTGTGTGAACATGAGCCTTGTAGCACGATATATCGCAAACGATTTGCGTCGGACATAACCATGTGCGATACTATTGTGGTAAAAAGTAACCTTCACACACTATTTTTGTTGATAAGAATCGCGTGCGATATTCCTTCTTTTTCCCAGTTTAACAAATTCTGAACGAAACTTTGAAAATGCCAAATATTGTCGTTGGAACGAAGGAGTACTAGACATAATAGAATTTGGTTAATAATATTTGGATAATATTAGTTGGTACCGGAAGGGCACCATTAATTTAAGCGCAAGGTTTGCCCTTCCTGAAAGTGCATGGTTGCCCCCATGTGTGGTTTTGGTAATTAATGACAATCTTTATGGACTAATGTTTGTATTGAGCGATATTTATAGGTGTGTCCATTTGAGTTGCTTGATCTCCATTTGTTGGAATCAAGGTTAAGGGAAGAAAATATTTGTGTTGATCAAGGCTTAGTGCGGGTTGATCGACAATCAAGTCCAAGTGAAGATATGCCGAAGTGTGCTTTCCCCATCTTGGTGTATGGGGGAGCGTCATGTGATCTTCACCAAGCGAAGCGCAATCAAGAAAGATGGTTCGTCTTGAGGAGATGAAGATCGTCTTCATCGACCTCAAGTGGATTTATGCGCAAGGCAAAGGTATGATCTTGATAGGGTTTCTATTTTACCGGTCTCATGATGTTAGTGGAGAGACCGGGTTATAGGATAGATAGCCGTACTACCAAGAGGGGCTCTCGACCGAGTATCATGATCATATCGTTCGTGGAGAGCTCAAACCTTTGCATCCATGCAATAATCTTTATTGATTATTATTTGCCTCTTATCGTGGTGTGGTCTTGGTGCTTGTCGTGCTTTTCATGACAAGACTAAGTTCATCGAAAGCCTTTTTCATATGCTTCTTCTATTGCGGTTTCGGTATTGGAGATTTTGCCAGTTCATCCGTGCGGAAGATTTCTCTCTTCCAATTATTTGCAAAATCTCCTTCACTTGTTTTATCATTTACAAAGGTCGCATTTGTCGTCCTCTTTCCAACAAAATTGGTTTCATGTCTTTTGGACTTCATTTGCAAAAGTTATTTCATTTCCGATTTGCGAAATAGAGGTTGATCCTTTCCCCTTTGGTTTTTGCAATATATTGTCGGACTATGATGTTTCTCTGCATAATCATGTTATGCTCATTGTGATGATTCCATTGAGTCCAAGATCATCGAAAACGGAGTTCATTTGCAAAAGTTATGGGGTTCTGATTTTGCTGTTTCGATCTACCCCGGAGATGGTCCGGAGTCTCCGGTCCCACCGGAGTCTCCGCCCCAAAGGACCCGGAGTCTCCGGTCCCCTGTGTTTCGCTGCCAAATGCCTTTGTGTGGTGCGCTACTGTATTGGGGTCCGGAGGTACCCCGGAGATAGACCGGAGTCTCCGGCCCACCGGAGGCTCCGGCCCAAGGGACCCGGAATCTCCGGCCCCAGGCTTTTCTCAGCTCGTTTGCATCTTTGTGGTGCGGTACTGGATAGGGGTCCGGAACACCTCCGGAGAGTGTCCGGAGTCCGGCCTGGCCGGAGTATCCGGCCCTCTGGACCGGAATATCCGGCCTGCCCCGATGACCCAAAGTGCCCGGAGCCAGGCCGGAATCTCCGGCCCCGGCCGGAGTCTCCGGCCCACTTAGACCGGAGTCTCCGGTTTGGACAGGCTCCAACGGCTAGTTTTTGGGGGAGGCTATAAATAGCCCCCTTCTTCCCCAGGAGCTGGCTGCTCAGTTTTTGCTCAGCTCATTTCCTCTCTCCTCCATTGTTGCAAACCTTGTGAGCTTGATTCCTCTCAATCCCTCAGATGATTCTTGCCCAAATTTAGGGATTAAAGAGAGGAGATCTAGATCTACACTTCCACCAAACCAAATCGCCTCTAAGTGAGGGGAACTTGTGGGATCTAGATTTTGGGGTTGCTTTGTGTTCATCCCCTTTGTTCTTCCTCTCTTATTCCCACCAAAGCATTTGTTGCTTGGTTGGAGTTTGAGAGTGAAGGATTTGACCCCTTAGTGTGTTCTTGCCTTTTGCATTAGTTGCATCGGGTTACTCTCTCCATGGTGATACGTGAAGTTGAAGGTTGAGAAGCTTGTTACTCTTGGGTGCATTGTGTTCCCAAGAGCATGTGCCTCTTCGGTGCATTGTGTACCCTAGACGGTTGGAGGTGCCGCGAAGACTTCGAATTGTGAAGCTTCGGCACGATTTGGGAGCCCCCAATTGAGTTGTGGGTGTGTGCCCCAAGAAAGTTGTAAAGGGCTCCGGAATCCACCTCGAAGGATTCCGATAGTGGAAGGTGAACCAAACCCTTGGGTGCGGTTCATCGGAGAATAGGGTGAGGCCTTTGTGGCATCTTGAGTAGGCCTCTTGTGGCGAGGTCACGCCCCTTCAACGAGACGTACTCCCTTAACAAGGAGGAACTCGGGAATACATCCTCGTCTCCGCGTGCCTCGGTTATCTCTTTACCCGAGCCTTTTACTTATGCAATTTACATTGTGATAGCCTTCGTGCTTGAAGTTCATATCTTGCTATCACCTTGTTGCTTGTATTGCTTAGCATAAGTTGTTGGTGCACATAGGTGAACCTAGTATATTAGGTTGTTGGCTTGTTAATTTAAACACATAGTTTTATTCCGCCATTATCAAGCCTTAAATAGAAATAATGTTAATCGCCTATTCACCCCCCCCCCCTCTAGGCGACATCCGGGACATCGTTTGTTCTTTCACTTGGTATCAGAGCCTCGTCTTTCTTGTTTGGCTTTACTGCCTAGAGAGTAAAGATGTCGTTTAGAGGATTAGTGCAAGATCACATGCTTATATTCAATGGCACAAATTTTAATGTTTGGAAAACTCATATGCTTAGTCACTTACGGGTCTTAGACCCCAATATTGAGCGTATCTTAGATATAGGTTTTTCTCCTCCAAAGGATTACGAAAGTACGACTTTAGAGGATGAGAAAAACTTATATCTAGATGCTCTAGCTTCTAATGAGTTTTGCAAATTTGTGAGTGTTGTAGTTTTCGAGTCAATCTTGCCTCTACGGAATGCTCATGAGCTTTGGACCAAGCTTCAAGATAAATATGGAGTGTCCAACGCTATTGAGGAGGATTGCTCTCCCTCCACCTCCGGCCGTGACGAGCTCTCGTCTTTGTCTACTTCACCAAAATGTGGTAAGCCACAAACCAATGTGATGGTGAGTAGTGATAGGTTTTGGAACATTGATAGTGAGCTCATTATTGATGATCATTTATCTCTATCTTGTTGCAATGCTTCATCTTTGGACCTAAACACATATAGCACTATAAATGATTTACATGCTAGTGTTGATAGTCCCTTGCATATCATCAAAAAAATTGCTTGGATAAATCTCTTTATGATATGCTTGCTTTATCTTGTTGCCATGATAAAAATGATTGTGTTCCCTCTAAATCTTGCATGAATAATAATGTAGAGGAAACCCAATTTGCTATGCAACAAGATGTGAACTTGAGTAGTTCAAAAACTAGTTGCTCATCTTCTTACACCTCCCATTGCCTTATGGCTAAATCTTCTTCTAGCAATGATAATAAGAATGATAATAATGATGAAAAAGATGATGAGGAAAATAATGATGCTCTCCTTCATGATAAAGGTATAATGATTCTTAAAGCTCTTTCAAAAAATAAAAATGCTTGTGATAACCTCTATGAAATCATGAGCACCCTTGTTGAGCGCGGGGAAACTATTGAGGCTTTGGAAGCTAGCCTTGAAGAAAAGGGTAAGATTGAAAGAGATGGTGCTATGGAGAAGGCATCTTTAGAGGATGCTCTTGAGGAAGAGCAAGAGACTCGGGCTTCTCTAGAGGAGAAACTAGAATCTATCGAGGAGTCTCATAATGATATAATTGCTAAAATCATTAAAGAACGTTACCATGCTCATGCAAAATATAAAGTGTTTAAAATGGAAAA
Source organism: Puccinellia tenuiflora (assembly GCA_012064385.1). Classification (NCBI taxonomy): domain Eukaryota; kingdom Viridiplantae; phylum Streptophyta; class Magnoliopsida; order Poales; family Poaceae; genus Puccinellia; species Puccinellia tenuiflora. The sequence continues at coordinate 638,192 of QRDG01000553.1, read as the reverse complement.
TGCTAGATTGAATAATGAGCTTTTCATGTTGTCTTCTTCCATTTCTAATGCTAATGATGCTTGTACTACTAACTCCACTTCTTGTGAAGCATCTACTTTGAAGTAGAATGTTGAGCTAAGGGCTCAACTTGAGTTGCTAACTAGCAAGTATAGGAAGTTGGAAGAAAATCATGAAAAGCTATCTAGCTCTAATGATGATCTTCTAGCATCCTATGCTAGTCTAAAGTTAGCTCATGAGGCAATCACTACCAAGGTAACATCTTGTGAGCCTCATGTGGATATTAGCACAACTATACCTAAAAATGCTATATTGCCATGTGCTAGTCCTAGTAGTTCATCCACTAAAAATATTGGTACATCATGTGATGAATTACTTGCTTTGCCTTGTTATCATAACAATGAAGCTTCTACTTCCTCTAGTGCTTTTGTTGCCACTAACCATGTAGAGGAAATAAAAGACCTCAAGGCCCAAGTCACTTCTTTGATGAAAGACTTGGAAAAGCGTCATGAAGGGAAGAGTGCACCTGACAACGTGTTGAGTGTGCAACAATCCTCTAATGACAAGAGTGGACTTGGATTCAACTCCAACATCAAGAACAAGTCCAAGGTTGAGAAGAAGAAGGGCCAAGCACAAGTCAAGAATCTGGCCAAGATCATTTGCTTCAAGTGCAAGCTAGAAGGGCACCATGTTCGGGATTGTCCAATGAAGAAGAAGCCTCTTAGTGAGAAGCAACTAGGGAAGCGACATCTTGTTTAATCTCGTGCTCAACCACGAGTTGAACAAAGGCCACCTCCTAAGAAGACTCAAGTCAATACTCCTCAACATGAGGAGCCTATTAAGAAGAAAGAGAAGAGTCAATGTTGCTACCTTTGCCGTGGCAAGGGTCACTTTGCTTCTTCATGCACTATCGGTACTTCATCCAACCCTATCATTATTAATGATGCATATTCTCTTGGGAAGGATAGAATTGGCAATGTGTTTGCCAAATATGTGGGAACTCAAAGTGGTGTCAAGAAAAGAACCATTTGGGTTCCCAAGCCTATTGTGACTAACCTATTAGGACCCAACTTGGTTGGGGACCAACAAGCTCAAACTTGATCAATAGGTGTTAGTGGAGCACATTGGTGACTTGGTTATCTTTGAAGAATTAAGGGATCTTCATGATTATATTTCATCAAGCCAAGTCAATTGGATTATCACATATCTATCTCATATCCAATGCTCCTCCTTGCGGTAACTTGTATTTAATTCATATATATATTGAAAGTTGCTTTCTCCCTTGCATGTGTTAGTTTTGTTCCTAGCATGTGCTTGTATATGATATGCTACTTTCCTACTTGTCTTGTTATTCAAGGTTGTGTATGATAGTTGTGTATCATGTATGTGTAACTTTGTGTTGAGCTTTAATGGATCTTTTGTGGATTTCATTTGGCTCTTTGAGATGTTAATGGACTATCCCACTTTGGGGGAGTGATGTGCTTTGTGCACCTCACAAACCTAAAAATGTGTGTACATGAGGCACACCACCTAGTATTGATATTTCAATATTATCTACTTACTATGTGGTATGTCATATTCATGAGAAATTCAAATTCTACAATGTCCATTAATTTCTCTAGTTGGTTTTATTTGCCTCTTGTCTAGATAAAATGAATTATCACATTATGGGGGAGTAATAAGCTATGTGCATATTACAATCTCATAAAAATGTGAACATTTGAGGTTTGCCACTTGGATTTGATATCATAAGTTATCTCATTCCTATGTGGCATGTTTGCTCGAACAAGTTCCAATTTTAATTTTGGTTATCTTTTGACTCTTGTTTGTGGGAGTTTGCTTGGTGTGGTTTTTCTATAATATGCATTTCCATACATTATTTGCGAAACCATTGGTTTCATATTATTCTAACCATGGCTTTGCCGGTTGGTTCGAATAGTTGAAACTACCATCAAGTCCTATTCAAAATATGGTGTTTTATTTATTATCTCTTGCCATATGCTTGTTTGTTGTGAAGTTGGTCTTGAACATCGTTTCTATATACCACCGAGAAATTTCTCTATATACTCCTTGTCCATGACAAGTGATACTAGCAATTGTGGTGGATTTTGTAGACCATCTTCAATCGGTAGTGTTTAGTGTTGTAAATAAATATGGAGAGTAATGATCCCTTGTGTGTGAATTTTGTATTCAATGCAAATATCTAAGATAATGCATTAATCTTGGGGAATCATTTCTTTTTATTTAGAACACTATCCTATCTATCAATATTTGATCCTTTCAATTGGCATGTAATTCTTTATCTTATGTTTTGGTACCTTCAATTGATATTAATTGGAATTTAATATCTCCTCCATAGATATTTGTTTCAATTGATATTTATTGTGGGAGTTTTGATACCTTTTTGCTTTATTTTTCTTTACTTGATTCCGGTCAAGTATTATCCTCTTCTTGGTATTTTTTCTCCTAGTGGTATCTTATTTTCAATTGGTGTCTTTTCAATCATGTGTTGTTTGATTTGATTCCTATTGATATCACACTTCATGTGTTGATGTGTTTTGGAATCAATCATATGTTATTGATTTTTTTTCTCAATCATGTGTTGATTTGGATTTGATATAATTTGGACAACCTTTTTTGTGTCACACTTTGGGTGCTCTCTCTTGGTTTACTTGGTGTTTTTGTCCAAATTGTATCTCGTTTGGTCTTGTAAGTCTATGCATGCAATGTACTAGTATATATATAGTTGATGCATGCTAGTCTTTCTGTTCCAATATTGTTGGGGGACCCTCGATGTAATGTCTATGCGATGTCATATTCATAGTCATATATACCCTATTTTATTCATGCTAGTCTTTTAGTTTTATGTAGTTAAACCAAGAGCATGGGGCATGCCTATGCCGGATGGGAGTCATCTCGGACGGTGGTCCAAGCTCCTTGAGACACGGAGCGGAACAAGGGCGGCGGCGTGCTGCAAGTGGACGACGTGCCAAGCCTCGGCCACGCCTCTGACGCGTGCGGCGCGGCACAGTGGCGCTAGGCCTAGGCTTGGGCGTGCTGTCGGGTGCAGCGGCAACCGTGGCGACCAGCGCTGCCACGGTCTGGGTATGGCGCAGCGGCGCCCGTGCCGGCCGGAGACCAAGGGGTATGGCGCCAGTAGCAATGTTTCATACTGTAACCCTGGGTTTCCCTATATAAGGGGTACCAGGGGCTCCTCTTACAGGGACGATTCCCAGACGCTACGCAGAGACGCTGAGCAAATATTTAGCAGTTCCAGGGAGCTAGAGGAGAGCCAGAGAGCTATTCTCTGACTCGGTAGAGGCTTAGATCTTGCAGCTCTTTGCATCCAGCTCAAGGAGCAAGCTTGTAACTAGTTGTAATCCGCATATAAATCAAGCAGCAAGCAGGAGTAGGGGTGTTATCTCCTCACGAGAGGCCCGAACCTGGGTAAATCGCGTGTGTGTGTGTGTGTGTTCGTGTCTGTACGCCGTGCGTGCAAGCCCTCCCCGGTACCTCCAGCGTCCAATCGGCCCCACATCAAGCCTATATGGCATCTGCCGTGACACCACCACGACAAATATATAGGGGATACTCCACCGAATCCTACATCGGCTAAGATGTGCATGAAATTCAATTTCATATCTATATGCACATATTTATGTGGAGTGTTTCCTATATATTGTAGTTTATCTAACTACTATGGGACCCAATGATTTTGGGAACCATTTTGTAATCTAATTTTGTTTTAGGTACAATGGAGATGCATTGGATGCTTGCCTCACTCATAAGGAAGGTGTTCTCACCACGTGATTTTTGGGGTCAAGCTTTGATGTTAAACAAACTCTCATCTTCTTCATCTTCAATGCGTCTCGGTAACAAGTATCTATCTCGTCCATACTTTTTAGTATCCAACCTTGTGTATGTTGCCTCTTGTCATGAAAGCTTTTATGTGCAATTGTTGTGGTTTTGGCTTATTTCCTTCACTTTGGTATATCTTTGTGATATTTGTGATGAAATTGCAAAAACCTTCTCTTTAATTGATATTATTTCTTTATGATACTTGTTGCCTGTCTCAAAGCATCTCCACTATCTCTTGTTCCCTTAGTGATATGTGTGATGTCTTTGATATTTTTGAAGTTCATTTATATACAATGGGATAAATTTGAGCTATGTGCTATGCGTTTAAGCAATAATCTCGTTTGTATATTTATGACTTCCTTTTGGATACCTTGTGCTCTTCTTTATCAACCATTTCATATGTACAAGTTTCTTTGTAGATGTATATCATCAATGATTTATCCACTTAGAAACCTATACATATGAGAGAGGTCACCTTTTAGTTGGTATCCCAATTCTCTCGAGCTACCTTGCTTTTATCTATAATTCTTTGATGGCTCCAATTTTATCTTATGAGTGCTTGTCTCTTTGTTTATTGGTATCTTTGCACACTCATGTATTTGTTGAGGATCTTTTACTTCATTCTTACCGTGGTGAGTATGTTGATTTTTATTCGCTAAATGCTCTCACTAGCTTTTGGCATTTTCAATTGGTTTTAGTTTCCAATTGGTATCCCTAAGCTTGTGAACATACTTTTCAAAGATCTTCTCTTTATCTCGGTTGGGCCTATCTTATGTTGAATTTTTGAAAATTGGTATCTCCTTATGGCTCAACCACATCTTTGGTGCAAGTGCTATGATTTGCTTTTGCATTATGCACTCTTGCACTTGTTGCGTGTTCTAGATGATTTTGGAGGAGCGAGGATGCCATATTTGTGCAGTCTTCATTAGTCCATGAACATTGGGGAGCTTCTCCATTTTTATTTAGAACTCTCGTTTTGGATCGTTTTGATTGCCCTTCTCCTTTGTGGAGATGTTTAGAATGAGTTCATCTTTTTGCAATCTTTTTGATCCTCAATATAGTTTGATTTACTCTAATTATTTGTTAAAAGGGATTGTCATCACCTTTATGGAGGAACTCATATTGTATTGGCTCTCTAAATTTTTCTTCCCATTTCGGCAATCGATGCCAATGGGGGAGAAGTTTAGAGGGTTTAAGGGAATTTGGGTTTTATGCTTTTGTTGCATTTGCCTTTAATGCGCTTTGCATCCTTGCTTGTTTGTCTTGCAAGGATGCTTTATTCTTTATATAAACTCTCTTAAAAGGGATTGTCATCAATTACCAAAATGGGGGAGATTGAAAGTGCATGGTTGCCCCCATGTGTGGTTTTGGTAATTAATGACAATCTCTATGGACTAATGTTTGTATTGAGCTATATTTGTAGGTGTGTCCATTTGAGTTGCTTGATCTCCATTTGTTGGAATCAAGGTTAAGGGAAGAAAATATTTGTGTTGATCAAGGCTTAGTGCGGGTTGATCGACAATCAAGTCCAAGTGAAGATATGCCGAAGTGTGCTTTCCCCATCTTGGTGTGTGGGAGAGCGTCATGTGATCTTCACCAAGCGAAGCGCAATAAAAAAAGATGGTTCGTCTTGAGGAGATGAAGATCGTCTTCATCGACCTCAAGTGGATTTATGCGCAAGGCAAAGGTATGATCTTGATAGGGTTTCTATTTTACCGGTCTCATGATGTTAGTGGAGAGACCGGGTTATAGGATAGATAGCCGTACTATCAAGAGGGACTCTCGACCGAGTATCGTGATCGTATCGTTCGTGGAGAGCTCAAACCTTTGCATCCATGCAATAATCTTTATTGATTCTTATTTGCCTCTTATCGTGGTGAGGTCTTGGTGCTTGTCGTGCTTGTCATGACAAGACTAAGTTCATTGAAAACCATTTTCATATGCGTCTTCTATTGCGGTTTCGGTATTGGAGATTTTACCGGTTCATCCATGCGGAAGATTTCTCTCTTCCAATTATTTGCAAAATCTCCTTTACTTGTTTTATCATTTACAAAGGTTGCATTTGTCGTCCTCTTTCCAACAAAATTGGTTTCATGTCTTTTGGACTTCATATGCAAAAGATATTGCATTTCCGGTTTGCGAAATAGAGTTTGAACCTTTCCCCTTTGGTTTTTACAATATATTGTTGGACTATGATGTTTCTCTACATAATCTTGTTGTGCTCGTTGTGACGTTTCCATCGAGTCCAAGATCATCGAAAATGGAATTCATTTGCAAAAGTTATGGGGTTCTGATTTTACTATTTGGATCTATCCCAGAGATGGTCCGGAGTCTCCGGTCCCACCGGAGTCTCCGCCCCAATGGACCAGGAGTCTCCGGTCCCCTGTGTTTCGCTTCCAAATGCCTTTGTGTGGTGCGCTACTGTATTGGGGTCCGGAGGTACCCCGGAGATAGATCGGAGTCTCCGGCCCACCGGAGTCTCTGGCCCAAGGGACCCGGAATCTCCGGCCCCAGGCTTTTTTCAGCTCGTTTGCATCTTTGTGGTGCGGTACTGGATAGGGGTCCGGAACACCCCCGAAGAATGCCCAGAGTCTCCGGCCTGGCCGGAGTCTCCGTCCCTCTGGACCGGAATATCCGGCCTACCCCGATGACCCGAAGTGCCCGGAGCCAGGCAGGAATCTCCGGCCCACTTAGACCGGAGTCTCCGGTCTGTACAGGCTCTAACGGTTAGTTTTTGGGGGAGGCTATAAATAGCCCCCTTCTTCCCCAAGAGCTGGCTGCTCACTTTTTGCTCAGCTCATTTCCTCTCTCCTCCATTGTTGCAAACCTTGTGAGCTCGATTCCTCTCAATCCCTCCGATGATTCTTGCCCAAATTTAGGGATTAAAGAGAGGAGATCTAGATCTACACTTCCACCAAACCAAATATCCTCTAAGTGAGGGGAACTTGTGGGATCTAGATTTTGGGGTTGCTTTGTGTTTGTCCCCTTTGTTCTTCCTCTCTTATTCCCACCAAAGCATTTGTTGCTTGGTTGGAGTTTGAGAGTGAAGGATTTGACCCCTTAGTGTGTTCTTGCCTTTTGCATTAGTTGCATCAGGTTGCTCTCTCCACAGTGATACGTGAAGTTGAAGGTTGAGAAGCTTGTTACTCTTGGGTGCATTGTGTTCCCAAGAGCTTGTGCCTCTTGGGTGCATTGTGTACCCTAGACGGTTGGAGGTGCCGCGAAGACTTCGAGTTGTGAAGCTTCGGCACGATTTGAGAGCCCCCAATTGAGTTGTGGGTGTGTACCCCAAGAAAGTTGTAAAGGGCTCCGGAATCCGCCTCGAATGATTCCGATAGTGGAAGGTGAACCAAACCCTTGGGTGCGGTTCATCGGAGAATAGGGTGAGGCCTTTATGGCATCTTGAGTAGGTCTCTTGTGGCGAGCTCACACCCCTCCAACGAGACGTACTCCCTTAACAAGGAGGAACTCGGGAATACATCCTCGTCTCCGCGTGCCTCGGTTATCTCTTTACCGGAGCCTTTTACTTATGCAATTTACATTGTGATAGCATTCGTGCTTGAAGTTCATATCTTGCTATCACCTGGTTGCTTGTATTGCTTAGCATAAGTTGTTGGTGCACATAGGTGAACCTAGTATATTAGGTTGTTGGCTTGTTAATTTAAACACAGAGTTTTATTCCGCAATTATCAAGCCTTAAATAGAAAAAGTGTTAATCGCCTATTCACCCCCCTCTAGGCGACATCCGGGACATCGTTTGTTCTTTCACTTCCTTCTACGAAAAGCTTGGATATCCCAATCGCACATTACACATATATATAACTCATAAAAACACCTAGTAATACCTATCTATGCATAATCCTCATCGTCGGAGAGGACGACGATTTTGTCTTTGCCAGTGGGGCCCTTGCCGTTGCTTGAGGCCTCGGCATCGTCAGTGAGCGGGTTGCCGGTGCCTGAGGCATCGGCATCGTCGGCGAGTGGGTTGCTGTGGGGTGCGGCTTTCCACTTGCCCAAACACTTTGCCGCGGCGCCCATCCAAATCCGTGTCTGCTTATTGGCCTCCTTTCTGGCACGCAGCAGCTCACGCACCCGCTACTCGAAGATAGTCGAAAGACTCCACGACCACACGATGCAACACTGATTTCTCACGCCGTGACGACGCGATGGACACCTCCACCAACTTATGCTCCTCTAGTTTCTCTGGGCTGGGCAGTGGCTCATCCGACGACGAACCCGAATAGCTGTCTTCGGGCTCCTCCACCGTGAGGTCAACGAAGTTACGCCCAGCTCCATGCGCTGGGGACAACTCCTCCTGCGCATCAGTCGGCATAACACACATTGAGCTACCCCAGCTATGACTGATGTGGACAACACCTCCTCCAACTCCGATGGCGTGAGGTCCACGAAGGTACCCTATGCCCGATCTTCCATGGCTTCTGTGTTATGAGGCATTGTAGTACAAAAGCTAAATAAACAAATGGCCATATCCATCAAAGAAATAAATAGGCAAGCAGGAGTAGGCCAAAAGGCGGGAACACCATGGTATTTCATACTTAGCGAAATTTCAAAATGAAGCGGGTTGATGAAATATTATACAATGAATCATGTATGATAAGAGTATTTCACACACGATTAGGCGACTAAAACCGTGTGCGGTAAGTCCACAACACACACTACTAAGCTATCTTAACAGTGTGCGATGTCTCAACAACGCACACGGCTAATCTAGCTTTACCGTGTGCGATACTAAGTTCTTAACTGGTTCCATAGATAATGTATTCAAACAAACGGTATACACATATAAGGAAAATGACCAATATAACTTCTATAATAATCCTATACTACTCCTCGTCAGAATCAGAGAGGCGGATTATGTCCACATTCCCCAAGCCGGAGCCTAAGGCCTCGGCATCATTGAATGCGCATGATCTGTCTCGAACTCATCTTCTTGGCGATGGACTCTTCCACCACGCGATGATCTTGTAATATGTCATCGTTGTCTTCCTCGGCCAGGCGTACAGCCGCTGTGGTCTCCTCGGCCTCGCGCTCAGCCAAGTCCCATAGCTCGAGACGCACCTTAGCCTTGCCCTCAGACAAATATTTTGGTGTCGTCGTCGCTGCGTCCTCGTCCATCTCCAAATTCGCCTCCTCCTTCTATTCCTCCTCCAGGCATGCGTGCTCCAAGCGGCGACGGCGCGCGGGCGGAGAGGAGAGGAGTTCCTGGAATCCGAATACGGGGAGTAGTTTCTGTAAGCCGCAACAAGGCTCCACTGAGGCACACACACTAGTAGAAAAAGGGCTTTTTGTCCCAAGCCGTAAGGGCCTTTAGTCCCGGTTGCGCAACCGGGACTGCGCAATCGGGACTAAAGGCCCAAACCTTTCGTCCTGGTTGTGTTATGAACCGGGACTAAAGGGTCTCCACGTGGGCCGCTGTCGGGCGTCGGGGTCGGAGACCCTTTAGTCCCGGTTGGTAACACCAACCGGGACTAAAGGTCTGCACGCTGGATTTAGGGTTTAGGGGTTCTTTTACTGTTTTTCCTTTCAATTTTTTCTTTTATTGTTTGCCTTTTTAGGGTTAAGGTTTTGCATTCAATTCGACGGTACTACATATATACAACAAAGAAGGAACCATTACACAACATCGTCATAAATATAAGATCAAAGTGTGACCTATTTCTTCGTCCTCTTGCAGTCGAACCTATTACATATATGGTACCATATATATACAATATATACAATATCTCATACGATCCCTACTAGTAGGGATAATATTCTCCATCTTTAGATATGACATGATCTAAGAAGAATGCTGCCAACTCCTCTTGAATTGCTCACAGGCGTTCCTTTGGTAGGAGCCCGTCCCGCATCCGTTCGATCTAATTTAAAGAAGGGGGTCAATATATATATATGAATAAATGTCAACACAATTGATGGTAATAAAATAATATTGTGAACGTACTCGAAGTTGTTCTAAGATTCTGCCCCTCTAGGTTGTCTCGCGAATGAACTCGCAGACGTAGAATCCACATAAATTATTCCCGGATCCCTGCCTCGGGCACTTTACGAGGACAAAGTTCAATCAAAATAATAATCAAGCATGATAATGTTATTAAAAGTAGAATCAAACAGATGTGCGGGTCTAGCTAGTACTACTTACACTTAGTTCTTCAAATTCAAGCTGCTCTTTCCACTCACCTCGAGCCCTACTAGTGAACTATTTCCAAGCCGTGGCAGGCAAAGAAAATGAATAAAGGACTTATTAATTACTAGATACCAGGAAATGAACGAAAGTTGCCGATATAGTGCCATAATGATTGAAATTACCTCTAGAGCATTTCACTCAAGTCCTTCCACTTCTCAGATTCATTACGTAGCGGGTCCATGACTTGTACTAGTCCTTTGTCAGGAGTAATGATTAGCAGAATATAGTGGAACCTGCGCATGCATAACTCGTCAATTACACTTAACATCGAGTAAGCGAATAGAATGTGTAAGACAGTAACACTCACATGAAGTTGTAAGGAAATAGTATTTCCCTTTTGGTTTCCTGTCTCCTTAACGCGTGTACCAATGCGTCCTCCATTTCCTTGGGTTTATCTTTTAGATTATGTCCATGAACGACATGTGGGTCAACGAACCCAATGTCATAGATTCGTCCTTGTTTGCATTCGAGAATCTTCAATCTGCATAATAGAGTGAGGATAATTATACATGCAATGAACGAGCTGAGCCACATACTTAATTACAAAAAAAATACTTACAGACAATAGGCACTGATGATAGATTTGTCGATGGCATCTAGATTGAATAACTGAAATAATTCTTCAAATTCAATATGGACATCGGCTTTTCCACGCAAGAAATGCTCATCTTTAATTCCCAAAATGAGCCAGTTTGTCTATTTCTTTGCTTCTTCCATGTACCACTGATGCAATCTTCGCATTTTTGTAGATAGATTCGGGACCTCCTCAGGTCTGACAAGAGGCTTCCCGTGCTTGTATTTGTATTTGCACGGCTCAGCCATGGGATACTCTTGCATAGAGCCTAAGTATTCAACCAAAGACACCCCAAGATTATCGGCCGCTTCTCTCATTAGTTTTGTATATTCTGAATCATAAGGGATATCGGAAAACACTTTGAGCGGGGGGGGGGGCACGATTGGTTTTCCTGTTCTCCGAGCTGGGGAACTTTTCTCCCACTTGCACGCGCCCGCTCCTTCTGAGCTCTATGTGACTTCATAATAGAGCGGTTGTAGTCTTGTAGCGTTTCCTTAGCCGTTGGTTGCCTCAGGTTTTCGAATGTTCTCTTCACTTTTTCCAGATCTATTTTCGGCTCAGGCGGGGGCCGTTTCGGTGCTAACTGGCGTGCCACATCTTCCTTTACTGATAGCTCAAGTTCCTCTTGAGTCTTCTCGTAAGATAACTTGGTAGGAGCAGCCTTCGCATTCTTCTTTGAGGATTTACTCGGAGCTGTAGCACTAGCCGCCGGAGCGGCGTCGGCGGTGCTCTTCCGCTTTAGAACCCGTGGTTGAGGCGGCAGAGATGGTTGTTTCTGCTGAGTCGGTGGAGATAGCTCTTTCTGCTAAGGCAGTGGAGATAGCAGTTTCTGCTGACGCGGCGGAGATGGATGAGGCGGCGGAGATAGCTGACGTGGCAGAGATGGCTGGCGTGGCGGAGACGGCGGAGGTGGCGGAAACGGATGAGGCAGCGGAGACGGTGGCCTTGGCTTCCAATTTGGAAGCACAATGTGTTCCTTCCGCCATAGAATAGTAGTTTTTCTGCCATCTCTCAATGCAGTCTCTCTTTCACCTGTAGGGTAGTCAAGTTCCAGGTCCTCAAATCCCTTTATAACTTCATCCACTGCGACAACAGCATAGCCATCTGGAATCGGAGAGGAATGGTAAGTTCCATTAGGTAAAGGAGCTAAGACTACGCCGACCGCCACCTTCATGGTTAGGTTCATCAATGGAGCATGTAGATCACAATTTTTCCTCTCCGTGATATCATCCACGGGGTAGCGAGGAGCCGAGATATTTGGCCGAACAAGCTCCGTGGAAGCCACGCTGCTTTTCCGCTGAGATGGTGGGCCGCTATTTTCCAATACAGGATCTTCGTGCCGCTGAGATTGGCCGGTAGCTTGCTGGCTTGTAAGTGTATCTAGTATCTCCTGCTGCCTCGTTAGTTTTTCTTCGATCTGCTTCAGCCGGTCTGCCCCCTCTTTCTTTTTCCTCCCTTGGCTTCTATAAGTGTCACTGTGCTCGGGAAACCCATACTTCCACGGAATGGAGCCTTCTGTGCCTCGGGTTCGTCCACTGTGTTCTGGATTCCCGAGGGTGCGTGTCAGCTCGTCGTTCTCTCTATCTGGATGGAACTGCCCGTCGTCTACCTCCATTATCTTTTGAAGTTCAGTGAGGGGGGTTGCAAGTTGTGCTTTTGTAAAAATGCACTTCCCTGTTTCTGGGTGCAACTTTCCCCCATGCCCGTAGAACTAAAGCTTTGCCCGTTCATCCCACTCCTGCGTCTCCGGAATTATCCCTTTTTCAAGCAGGTCGTTCTCATCTTTCTCCAACTTAGGCTTGGTAGCCCTGTAGCCACCTGACCCCATCCTATGGTGATATTCTTTCTTTGCAACATTTTTCTTATTTATTGTTGACCTTTTCTTAGCCTCCTCCGATTTCTTGTACTCGACAAATTCCTCACTGTGATCTTCTAGCTTCTCATACGCTCCAGTGAATTCCGGAGTCTTTCCTTTCCGGACATAATTCCTGTTCAATATTTTCTTCCAGTTGATAAATTGTTCGGCCATCTTCTTAAGTGTCCACTCATTGACCTTTTCCTCTATGGGATCCTTGATGTTTTCATCCCCCTCTAATGGTTGAGCGTCGTCCAAATCATCGGGACGAGGTAGCGTGAAATTAGCCATCAGCGCCTTCCAAAGATTGTCTTTGGCTCTATCGTCGACAAAAGTAGCAGATGAGCGTCGTCCATCCTCCTTTGGCTTATTCCAGTCTTGAATGGTGATCGGGATGCTGTCCCTAACAACAACTCCGCATTGACTTATAAATACTGTGGCGTGTGTCACGGGAAGAATCGGTCTGCCATCTTCAGCGATGGCTTCGATCTTGTATCTTTCCTCTTTCTCCAACCTTTTGGCTGGCCCTCGTTTGCTGTCAGAAGATTTAATCGATCCGGAGGGCTAAAAGAAGAAAGAGCGTTAATATATGTATATACAAATCAAATAATGCATTTAGTCAACATAGGGTTAATTAATATACCTCGCCGGACCCTGTAGTAATTAAGGTTCGAGAACCGGAGCCGTCAGCTTCTATCTTCACCCCCTCACTGGAGTCGTTCAAAAAGCTCGAGGCGATATCGACGTCATCATCACCGTGGATCATATCCTCCAATATGTTTTCCTATTCTTCGTCTCTGCCGCGATCCATAGTGTCTGCAAAGACAAATGGCAAAAACATGAGTAACCTACCTAATGAAATTAACCTAGGTAATAAAATTAATAAATATTGCTAACAAAATTAACCTAGCTAATTAACTTGACTAGTAAATTGCTAACAAATATTGCTAACAAAATTAACCTAGCTAACAAAATTAACCTAACTAAGAAAAATTGCTAACAAAAATTGCTAATAAATCTAACTAGTAAATCTAACTAATTAACCTAACTAGTAAATCTAACTAATTAACCTAACTAGTAAATCTAGCTAATTAACCTAACTAGTAAAATGGCAAAGAGTTAGTGTTTAACCTAGCTAACCCACCTAATAAAATTACTAACAAAATTAACCTAGCTAATTAACCTAACTAGTAAATTGCTAACAAATATTGCTAACAAAAATTGCTAATAAATCTACCTAATAAAATTGCTAACAAAATTAACCTGCCTAATAAAATTGCTAACCTACCTAACAAAATTGTTAACAAAATTAACCTAGCTAATAAATTGCTAACAAAATATTGCTAACAAAATTAACCTAGCTAAATAAAATTGCTAAGAGGAGGAGATTCGGGTGGTGGCGTCCTACCTGCTGGCGGCGGGCGGAGGAGAGGAGACAGGAGGGCGGCGTCGTCGGGCGGCGGAGGAGCACTTGCTGGCGTCGAGGGCGGCCGGAGGAGAGGAGACAGGAGGGCGGCGTCGAGCGCGCCGAGCCTGAGGCGGAGACGTCGAGGGCGGCGGAGGAGGGCGGCGTCGAGGCCAAGGCGGAGAGCTAGACGTTGAGGGCGGTGCGCTCCTGGTCTTCGAGGACGACGGCCAGCGGCGGGCTCGGGCGTCGAGGGGCATGGCGGAATTCGGCAGCCTGACGGCGTCGGTTTCGTTGCGCTCCTGGTCTTCTTCGCGAGTTCGTGAATGGAGGGAGTGGGGGAGGCAGAGCGCAGTTATAGGGGAGGGCTTTCGTCCCGGTTGATGGCTCCAACCGGGACGAAAGGTGACCCTTTTGTCCCGGTTCCAGCCACGAACCGGGACGAAAGGTCATTTTCGGGGGCACCAAAAGGGCGCGCGCCAAAACGACCTTTAGTCCCGGTTCGTATTACAAACCGGGACTAAAGGTGCTTTTCGAAATTAAATTTTGGGCGCGAAGGCCACAGTTTAGTTTGTTTTTTGAAAAATGTAATAAACTTATAAATTCAAAATCTTTTGATCTGTTTATTAGAAAAATGCAATTAAAATATCAAATTGTTGATAAAAATGTAATCTATCTATTTATAACAAATTCATTTTTGTTTGAGATTTGAGGTGAATTTATTTAATTACAAAATTTGGAATTTGAACTCCATTAAGTTATTAAACTAATAAATTCAATATCTTTTGATAAAATGCAATTAAAATATCAAATTGTTGATAAAAATGTAATCTATCTTTTTATAACAAATTCATTTTTGTTCGAGATTTGAGGTGAATTTATTTAATTACAAAATTTGGAATTTGAACTCCATTAAGTTATTAAACTTATAAATTCAATATATTTTGATCTGTTTATTAGAAAAATGCAATTAAAATATCAAATTGTTGATAAAAATGTAATCTATCTATTAATAACAAATTCATTTTTGTTTGAGATTTGAGGTGAATTTATTTAATTACAAAATTTGGAATTTGAACTCCATTAAGTTATTAAATTTATAAATTAAATATATTTTGATCTTTTTATCAGAAAAATGCAATTAAAATATCAAATTGTTGATAAAAAATGTAATCTATCTATTTATAACAAATTCATTTTTGTTTGAGATTTAAGGTAAATTCATTTAATTACAAAATTTGGAATTTGAACATACATTTTTTCTGTTTCAATTTTCTACCCCTTTTTTTATGCCGGTACCGGGTGTAGTATGCCCAATCAGGAAGAAGCACACGGATCGTGTGTTTCCTTCGAACGCTTGTGAGCCGTTGGATCAGCGGTGTGTTTCTGTCGAGCGCTTGTGAGCCGTTGGATCTCAAGCAGAAGATAAGGCACACATATCAACGCTCCTTTAGTCCCGGTTCCAGGTACCAACCGGGACTAAAGGTAAAGAATCACCCTGATCTTTTAGCTATAAATACCCACCACGAGGAGGAGATGAATAACAAGAGAGCACAACAACAACAGAAAGCGAAGACAGAGGACTCCTCTATGCACGAGTGATGACCCACAAGTATAGGGGATCTATCGTAGTCCTTTCGATAAGTAAGAGTGTCGAACCCAACGAGGAGCAGAAGGTGTTGACAAGTGGTTTTCAACAAGGTTTCACTGCAAGTACTAAAAGAGAAATGTTTTTGGATTTTTGATTTAAAGAACAAGTAAATAAAAGAGTGCTACAATAATTGCAGCAAATAGCCCAATCCTTTTAAGCTCAAAGGACATGCCGGTTGTGTTACTTATGAAGATTAAAACGTTCTCGAGGACACATGGGAGTTTCTGCCTAGCTAGTTTCATTGCACGCCGGTGATTAACCTTCAATGTTTTGATAAAGTGCTGTGTGGGTGGATCTATGCTAATGCACCGCCCTTACTTGGAAAAATACATACTTGTGATTAAACCTCTTGCAAGCATCCGCAACTACAAGAAAGTAATTAAGATAAAAACCTAACCACAGCCTTAAACTCCGAGACCCTACGCTCCCTAGTGCACTAGTTCACAAATTGGGGTTTAGGTTTCTGTCACTCCTGCAACCCTACCATAAGCAAACTAAATACACTATGAATTCCCCTAGGTCCTTTGAAAGGTGAAGTATCATGTAGTCGACATTCACACGATACCACTAGAGGAATAACACCACAACATAAATCAAACCATTAAATATTACTCAACATTATGCAATTACTAGCAACTAGGCTTTCCCCATGTCCTCAAGAACCAAACGAACTACTCACAAGACATCATATAGATCATGATCAGAGGTTATATGAATAAGGGCAACAATCTGATTGTAAAGACAATTCACCGATAAAACTCTCAAGCATCAACTACAAGTAGTAATCAACTCCCGGGATACGATTCCAATGAACTAATAACAAAACAATGACAATTGCTACAGCGGGATGAGATGGCACGGTGACGGTGATGATGGTGCTGATGATGGAGATGGTGTTGATGATGATCCCGATGATTCCCGGTGTGATGGCGATGACGATGTCGACAATTCCCCCCTCCGGGAGGGAAATTCCCCGGCAGAGTTCTCCATGCCGGAGCTATTCTTCTCTTTGTCTGGTTTCCGCCTCGTGGAGGCGGCGGAAAAATTCCTCGTCGATACCCCTGACGTTTTTAGGTCAAAGGGAAGTAATACGACGAAGGGGGGCCACAGGGGCCAGGGGCGGGTCCCACCCACGGCCTAGGGTGGCCCGCGGCAGGGGGCCGCCCCTGCTCCCTGGAGCTCGCCTCTGTGCGCCCTTTTGGCTCCATGGCTTATTTCCCATAATATTTATCTCCGAATTTTTCTAGAATTTTTGGAGCTTCCGAAGTCAGGTGTCTTGACATGTACTTTTCCAGCTGATTCTAGGCTCCGGTGGATGCATCTCCAATAATTGCCAAACATGCAAAATGCATGAGATAAAATAACATAAGTATTGCATCATAATATGAAATATATCAATGAATAAAGATGAATAATGATGTAAAATAGTGATGCAAAATGGACGTATCAACTCCCCCAAGCTTAGACTCCGCTTGTCCCCAAGCGAAAACTGAACTCGGTAAACATGACCACAGGTTTATAGAGTGTAGTGTCGATAAATAAAGAATACGAACATGAAGCATCAGTATTTACTCATCAAACACAAATATATCTTAAACTGCAACCTTTCTCTCATAAAGCTTCTCGAAGACAAGTAATGTAACTACAACATGTTAAAGTGAAAGAAGGCAAGAACTTATTAAGCAAAGACAAACCGAGACTCTGCTTAAGAAACAATTATACTTATCAGCCCATATTTCAAGAAAGATTCATTTAAATGCTTCAACCATCCGGTCATCTTCCCACGAGTTGCAAATCGTCAAAGCTATATCCTTATAAAAGAGTTAGAACTGACATAAGAAAAATGAATAACTATCATGAGACATAAAAGACATAATGTAGATATCATACTTGCTTAACATCAAAATTCAACACTGTAGGTTTGCTTGTAGAAGGTAGAGGAAGTGGGTGAACTGACTCAACAATAAGTAAAAGAGAGGCCCTTCGCAGAGGGAAGCATGGATTAGTCATGTGCTAGAGCTTTTTGGTTTTTAAAACAGAAGTAAAATGATTTTGAGGTATGCATGCTTCCGTCAACGGCTTCACAACAGAGAAGCTATCTAGTCCCCCATGACAAGCAAGGTTTTTAGACTTGTGAGAGCAGCTGGTTTTTAGAGGAGCGAGTACGCTCCTATTTCTCCTTGGTTTCACCACTGTCCAATGTTTGGGCTGATTTCTCAGATTTGCATTGCGCGGAGGAGAATTGTGAGTTATATTTATATTTTTGCTTAAGCTGCTCTCGGGTTGATTCAAGTGAAGACGTAATCCATCGACACCGGGTGAAAGGGGCGAAATGACCTTGCTCGTCACAAGTTATATCTAGCTCTCCACTGCTCCCTCATGAGCTTAAAAACAGAGGCACAAAGAGAAGTATTTTGAATTTTTTAAAGGTAGCACATGACAAATTTACTTGGAATGGCAAGAAATACCATGCATAGGTAGATATGGTGGACTCAGCTGGCAAGAAAGTTTGGCTTTGGGAATTGGATGCACGAGTGAACCATACACTCAGTACAGGGCTTTAGGCTAGAAAGGCTTTACAGCAAACAAACAGTGTTGAGAGATGTAAATCAACTATGCTATAAAAAACAATATGTCAAACATGCAACATAAAGCTTATGATCACTGTTAGAAATAAATCTAATGCAAAGGTGTATGAGCTGGAAGGTTCACAAGCATGTAAGACATACAAGATAGTGTATTTGCAATTAAATTCTTCTTCTCTAATCAAGCACCAAAGCAATTATTGCAATTTAAACGAAGCCATGCTTATCAATACCGAATAAACTTCTACTCATGCACCCAATGTCAAATCATTACTTACCACAAGATCAGCAGATGAGAGAGTTGCCATAATAAAATATAAAGTGCAGAAGAATAAAAGATACTTCTCATTTATATTCCATTATTGAAAACCACACACCAACGGATACAAAGGACTCACAAGGAGTGACAAGATACAATGCAAAACCATACTACAAGATAACTTCTCTACTCATGATACGACTCACAAGACTGCGAAAAATAAAAGACATAAGATAAAGATACCGGGGCACTCCCCCAAGCTTGGAACAAGCCAAGGGAGTGTCGTTACCCATAGTGCTCGAATTTTATTCCCGCAGTGGAGATGGCGGCACCTCAGCCAGAGGTGTCAAGAAATACTGAAGACGTCGGCGAAGCTCCAGATTCTCTGCCTCTAGTATTGCAACTTCCGCTTTCAAGCAACGGAACTGCTCGCAGAACTGATCAGCCACTCTATGAGCTTCCGACTGCAATGGAGCAATATGGGGATCCTGCTGCTGCGGCACTGTCCCTGGAACATCATGAGAATAAGCGTATCGAGGGTTAATGGATCCCACAAAAGTGGTGTTGCCTGGCCTTGGATTCTCTGCCCTTCCTCCCGGTTGGTGTGATGCTGCCCTTCTCACTTCTTCCCGCACGTTGCGCTCCAGCTCCGCCTTCCTAGCGGTGATCTCCTCATTGGTCGCCCAGTTCATGAAGTCCCCATGATAAATGTCTTGTTGGATCCGACGAAGGCGCCTTGCTGCGTAATCTTCCATACTGGATCCGCAAGAAGACATCTAGATGAAGAGTTTTCGAGACCTTGGCAAGAGAAAACTCGAAACAAGAATACGACGAAAACATAGGATACGCTTCTCGAAAAATTCGGGGAAATATATAGCGAAAATTTTTGAAATAAAAGGAAGACGACGGGACTAGGCGGAGTCGGAGGCGGTGTAGCGCCCTTGCTTAGAAAAGCAAGAACACATCGTGAAATATGCTATTCCCTGGATCGAGTATGGATAGCAATTCACAAATAGATGTAATACCATGCATCAATGTCAAATAATTATTACATCGCGAGATCCATAAATAAAATATTCTTTACAAATTGCATAGCCAAAGGCTAGCTTGAATGCAAAGTTTGGCAGCGGAAACATAAGTAGCACAGAGAGCTTCATCATCTTCATGTGCCACTGGAATACATGTTGGTTGCAAGCTCGAAAGGTAGACGTCCTCACTCTTCATCGTAAAAACCTGCAACATTAACGTTGCAGCCCAGGAAATTTGGGTCAATACCTTGTGACAGGCCGGCAAGTGATACTTTGGTGGAATATAAAATGGCAAGTCTAAATCTATATGCATATCTGGCTGGTGGAGTTGAAGGCTATTGCGTNCAAAAACAATATGTCAAACATGCAACATAAAGCTTATCATCACTGTCAGAAATAAATCTAATATAGAGGTGTATGAGCTGGAAGGTTCACAAGCATGTAAGACATACAAGATAGTGTATTTGCAATTAAATTCTTCTTCTCTACTCAAGCACCAAAGCAATTATTGCAATTTAAACGAAGCCATGCTTATCAATACCGAATAAACTTCTACTCATGCACCCAATGTCAAATCATTACTTACCACAAGATCAGCAGATGAGAGAGATTGCCATAATAAAATATAAAGTGCAGAAGAATAAAGGATACTTCCCATTTATATTCCATTATAGAAAACCACACACCAACGGATACAAAAGACTCACGAGGAGTGACAAGACACAATGCAAAACCATACTACATGATAACTTCTCTACTCATGATACGACTCACAAGACTGCGAAAAATAAAAGACATAAGATAAAGATACCGGGGCACTCCCCCAAGCTTGGAACAAGCCAAGGGAGTGTCGTTACCCATAGTGCTTGAATTTTATTCCCGCGGTGGAGATGGCGGTACCACAGCCAGAGGTATCAAGAAATACTGAAGACGTCGACGAAGCTCCAGATTCTCTGCCTCTAGTATTGCAACTTCCGCTTTCAAGCAACGGAACTGCTCGCAGAACTGGTCAGCCACTCTATGAGCTTCCGACAATAATGGAGCAATATGGGGATCCTGCTGCTGCGGCACTGTCCCTGGAACATCATGAGAATAAGCATGTCAGGGGTCAATGGATCCCACAAAAGTGGTGTTGCCTGGCCTTGGATTCTCTGTCCTTCCTCCTGGTTGGCGCGACGCTGCCCTTCTCACTTCTTCCCACACGTTGCGCTCCAGCTCTGCCTTCCTAGCGGCGATCTCCTCATCGGTCGCCCAGTTCATGAAGTCCCCATTGGATCCGATGAAGGCGCCTTGCTGCATAGTCTTCCCTACTGGATCCGCAAGAAGACATCTAGATGGAGAGTTTTCGAGACCCTGGCAAGAGAAAACTCGAAATAAGAACACGCCGAAAACACAGGATACGCTTCTCGAAAAATTCGGGGAAATACATAGCGAAATTTTTTGCAATAAAAGGAAGATGACGGGACTAGGCGGAGTCGGAGGCGGTGTCCAGAGGCCAGGGGCGGGTCCCCACCGCGGCCTGGGGTGGGGCCACGGCAGAGGGCCGCCTCTGCCTCCTGGACCCCGTCTCGTACTCCGTCCAGTCTCCAAATTTTCCTAATTTTCGAAAAATAAATAATATAATTTTTTTGGAATTTTCCGAGACACTTTCCTTACCGAAACAGTTACCTATTCGTTTGCTGATTCTGGAGTCTTCCGGTATTTGGTTTCGATGAGTTCTTCCAGAGAAACCACTTGAATAACATCAGCATCCTTTTCCAAGGGATTATCGGAGATGTAGTGCTTAAGTCACTGACCATTCACCACTTGAGGTTTGTCTCCGTCAAGATTATTAATCTTTATAGCTCCAGAGCGATAGACCTCCTCAATGATGAATGGTCCCTCCCATTTTGATAGAAATTTTCCTGCAAAAAATCTGAGACGAGACCTATACAAAAGCACTTTATCACCAACATTAAATTCTCTTTTCAAAATTCTCTTATCATGCCATCTCTTTACTTTTTCCTTAAACAAACGAGCACTTTCATAAGCCTCACTTCTCCACTCATCCAAGGAATTCAATTTAAGCAACCTAGTTTTACCGGCAAGATTAGGATCAGAATTAAGTTGTCTAACAGCCCAAAAAGCTTTATGTTCTAATTCAAGAGGCAAATGACATGCCTTCCCATAAACCATTTTATAAGGAGACATACCCATAGGATTTTTATAAGCAGTTCTATAGGCCCACAAAGCATCATTAAGTTTTTTAGACCAATTCTTCCTAGACTTGTTAACGGTCTTTTGCAAGATCAGTTTAATTTATCTATTAGTTAATTCAACTTGCCCACTAGTTTGAGGATGATACGGAGAGGAGACTCTGTGATTAACATCGTACTTAGCTAAAACCTTTCTAAAATCTCCATGAATAAAATGAGATCCTCCAACAGTCATAAGATATCTAGGCACACCAAACCTAGGAAAAATAACTTTGTTAAGCATTTTTAGGAAGATCTTATGATCAACTCTTTTAGTTGGTATAGCTTCCACCCACTTAGTAACATAATCTACAGCAACAAGAATATGAGTATTACCATGAGAAGTGGGAAAAGGACCCATAAAGTCAAACCCCCAACAATCAAAAGGCTCAATAACAAGAGAATAATTCATAGGCATTTCATTACGTCTACTAATGTTACCGACCCTTTGACACTCATCACAAGATGAAACAAACTTTTTAGCATCCTTAAATAAAGTAGGCCAATAAAAACCTGATTAAAGAACCTTATGTGCAGTCCTTTCACCTGCGTGATGTCCTCCATAATCACTATTGTGGCACTTCCTCAATACCTCCTCCTGTTCATGCTCAGGAATACATCTCCTCAAGATTCCATCAGCTCCCTCCTTGTATAAATGTGGGTCATCCCAAAAGTAATGCCTCAAGTCATAGAAGAATTTCTTTTTCTGTTGATAAGTAAAACTTGGATGCAAAAATTTCGAGACAATAAAATTAGCATAATCAGCATACCAAGGAGCATCATGAGAAGTTACCTTAACGACGACAAGTTGTTCGTCAGGGAAACTATCATTTACAGGGATGGGATCATGAGGAATATTTTCCATTTTAGACAAATTATCAGCTACAGGATTTTCTGCACCTTTTCTATCAACAATATGCAAATCAAACTCTTGCAGCAAAAGCACCCATCTAATAAGTCTAGGCTTAGCATCTTTCTTCTCCATAAGGTGCTTAATTGCAGCATGGTCAGTATGAATAGTTACTTTAGAGTCCACAATATATTGTCTAAATTTATCACAAGCAAAAACGACCGCTAAAAATTCCTTTTCAGTGGTTGCATAATTTTTCTGTGCACTATCCAAAGTTTTACTAGCATAATGAATTACATTCAACTTATTATCAATTCTTTGGCCAAGGATAGCCCCTACAACATAATCACTAGCATCACACATAATTTCAAAGGGCAAATTCCAATCAGGCGGTTGAACTATAGGAGCGGTGATTAAAGCTCTTTTTAGTACCTCGAAGGCTTCCTTACAATCTTCATAAAAAACATATGGAACATCTTTTTTGAAGAAGATTAGTGAGGGGCTGCAACGTCTTAGAAAAATCTTTAATAAACTTTTTGAAGAAGATTAGTGAGGGGCTGTGACGTCTTAGAAAAATCTTTAATAAACCTCCTATAAAAACCAGCATGACCGAGGAAACTACGAATACCTTTGATGTCTCTTGGATAGGGCATTTTCTCAATTGCTTCAATTTTGGCTTTATCAACTTCAATCCCCCTTTCAGAAATTTTATGTCCAAGCACTATGCCTTCATTTACCATGAAATGACACTTCTCCCAATTGAGAACAAGATTGGTCTCCTCATATCTCTGCAAAACTTTGTTAAGATTATAGAGGCAATTGTCGAAAGAAGTTCCATAGACGGAGAAATCGTCCATGAAGACTTCCACAATTTCCTCACAAAAACCATGGAAAATAGCAGACATGCATCTTTGAAAAGTAGCAGGTGCATTACACAAACCAAAAGGCATACGTCTATAGGCATAAGTTCCATAAGGACAAGTAAAAGTAGTTTTTTCTTGATCTTCAAATTTAACAACAATTTGAGAGAAACCAAAATAACCATCAAGGAAACAAAAGTGAGAATTCTTAGACAGTCTTTCAAGCATTTGATCAATAAAAGGCAAAGGAAAATGATCTTTTTGAGTAGCCTTATTAAGTTTCCTATAATCAATGCACATTCTGTACCCTACAACTGTTCTTTGAGGATTGAGTTCATTATTATCATTAGCAACAACAGTCATACCTCCTTTTTTGGGAACACAATGAACAGGACTAACCCATCTACTATCAGCAATAGGATAGATTATACCTGCATCGAGAAGCTTGAGTATCTCGTTCCTTACCACATCCTTCATCTTTGGATTCAACCTTCGTTGATGATCAACAACGGGCTTTGCATCAGGCTCAAGATTAATTGCATGTTGACAAATAGATGGAGAAATCCCCTGAAGATCATCAAGAGTATATCCCAATGCAGCTCGATGTTTCCTAGGTGAACATAAAAATATATTGAATGATTTGAAAATCGAGATTCAAAAAATTATTGAACAGAAAAATAGTAGGTGAAAAGAAAATAGATTTAAACGATTTCAAACTAGGGATACAAGAAATTTAACGAAAATTGTAGGTGAACATAAAAATATATTTGCACAATTTCAAACCTCGAAGGCAACAAAATTTACGGAAATAGCAGGTGAACATGAAATTATCTAGAATGCAACAAATTTTATGAAAATATTAGGTGAACAAAAATAGATTTGAACGATTTCGAACCTTGAAAAAATGGAAATATATAAGGTAAGCAGAAACTATTTTTATATGAATATTTATCTTATTTGAACATTTTTTAGTAAAAACATTTACCTCATTTAAGCTATTTTCAGTTAAAACATTTATCTTGATTTATTGATAATCTAATATAAATATTTATGTTATTTAAACAATTTAGTGAAGAAGAAAAAATTATTTGAAGGATTATTTAGTATGAAAAGTTATATTATTTGAACGATTTTGCAGAAAAAACATTAATCATATTTGAACAAGAAGAAAGTACTAATATTTTTTTCACAACACCACATTTTTAAAATATAAAAATCAGAAAGAAATCGAAACAAAAAAGAAACAGAAAAAGAATTCGAAAGAAGGAAAACAAAAAAGAAGTAGAAGAAGAAGAAGAAAAAATATAAATAAAAAATAAAATAATGAAAAGAAAGCAAGCAAAAGAGGAATAAAGAAACGATAAATCTTGGATGCATCATGCATGCTACAGGCTACCGCAACGATGGCCCTATGCAGCAACAGTCGTACGTACCCATATGGCCGGAATCTGCTCGGTATCGCCCGGGTGATTTGTACCGCCGTTTTGCTTAAGGATGTTCTTCGCGGGCTCAGCCCATTTACTAGTTCGTTCGCTCGTAGTACGGTCGGGTGCCTTCGTTCGATGGTTCCAGCTTTGCGTTGCTTCGTGTGCTTCTTCTAGGCCTATCACAGAAAACACGTTTTCTTCTCTCCCCTTTGCTTCCTTTCACGTATGCTTCTGTGTCAGTTTTTTTCTTTTTACTTTCTTTTCTTTTTCTTTTCCTTGTATTTTATTTTAGTATGTTTTTCTTTATATTTTCCTTCTCTTTCTTTTTTACCTTTTTTCCTTTTTTTATTTCGTTTTACTTTTCCGTTCTTTCGGTCCTTCCTTGTACGTATGTTTTTCTNACTGTTCTTTGAGGAATGAGTTCATTATTATCATTAGCAACAACAGTCATACCTCCTTTTTTGGGAACACAATGAACAGGACTAACCCATCTACTATCAGCAATAGGATAGATTATACCTTCATCGAGAAGCTTGAGTATCTCATTCCTTACCACATCCTACATCTTTGGATTCA
Source organism: Puccinellia tenuiflora (assembly GCA_012064385.1). NCBI lineage: Eukaryota > Viridiplantae > Streptophyta > Magnoliopsida > Poales > Poaceae > Puccinellia > Puccinellia tenuiflora. Next base: position 612,827 of record QRDG01000553.1, on the reverse strand, counting down.
ATCTTCGTTGATGATCAACAACGGGCTTCGCATCAGGCTCAAGATTAATTGCATGTTGACAAATAGATGGAGAAATCCCTTGAAGATCATCAAGAGTATATCCCATTGCAGCTCGATGTTTCCTAAGGACCTCCAATAATCGCTCCTCCTCTTTCACTGAAAGGTTAGAATTGATAATAACAGGATATATTTTCTTCTCATCCAAGTATGTATATTTGAGAGTGTCTGGAAGAGCTTTTAATTCAAAAACGGGATCTCCCTTTGGAGGTGTCTGGGTCCCCAGAGACTCCATAGGTAGATCATGCTTTAGAATAGCCGGCTGTCAAAAGAAGACTTCATCAATTTCCTCTCTTTCCTGCATAAACATATCATTCTCGTGCTCCTCCATATATTGCTGCAAAGGATCATTAAGAGGCGCACGGCAATAGAAGCAATTCTTTCAATAATAAGATCCTCATTAGGTAATTCTTTATCACAACGATGTCTAGAAAATTTGGAAAAATTAAATTCATACGGCTCTCCAGCGAATTGAACAGAGACCTTTTCTTTCTTAAAATCTATAACAGCACTACAAGTATTTAAGAAAGGTCTACCAAATATAATAGGACAAAATTTATCTTTAACCGACCCCAAGACAAGGAAATTAGTTGGATATTTTACCTTACCACATAAAACTTCAACGTCTCTGACAATTCCCACCGGGTGGATGACATCTCTATTAGCCAATTTAATCTCCAAATCTATATCTTCAAGCTCACATGGTGCAATTTCGCGCATTATTTCTTGATAAAGTGTATAAGGAATAGCACTTGCACTTGCACCCATGTCACATAATCCATAATAGCAATGATCACCTATCTTGACAGAGACAACAGGAGTACCAACAACTTTTGCACTTTTATCCTGTCTAACAATGTTAGTAGCAGCTTCACAAAAATAAATAGAACTTCCATCGACATTCTCAGTTACAAGATCTTTAACCAAAGCTACTGGAGAAGAAATTTCAAGTTGTTCATCAGGTTCATAAGCTTTCCTTTCACTTTTATTAACCACACTAGCCACGATTGAGTGTTCTTTAATTTTTATAGGAAAGGGTGGTTTTTCAAAGTAAACAGCAGGTAAAACAGATTCAACTGTTTGGACAGGCACATCATCACTAGCAAGCACATCCGTTTTACAAACATCTTTAAATGGTTCTAGATACTTATCCCACTTTTCTTTTGGAATATTAATATGGTCAGCAAAGGATTTACAAAGATCAACAACAATTTGAGAATCGAGCACAAACTTAGCACTAAGCATATTAAAACATTCAGTTTCCATGAAAGATGTAATGCAGTCATACTCATAATGTATACCTGATTCTTTACCTTTGTCGATCTCCCAATCTTCCGCATTGCGATAAGTCCTTTCAATTAAATCCCATTTAGCATTAACTTCTTTGTTTGTAAAGGATCCAAGAGAAGAGGCATCAAGCATATCCTTATCATTGCGAGGCAGCCTCGCATAAAAATTGTTAACAACTATATCATTAGGAAGCTTATGATTGGGGCATTTAAGCATTAAAGATTTCAACCTCCCCCAAGCTTGAGCGATGCTTTCTCCTTCACGTGGCCAAAAGTTATAAATATAATTTCTATCTTGATGAATTTCATGAAGAGGATAAAATTTAGAATATAAGAGAGACATAAGCTCTTTCCAATCCATCAAGTGAGAATTATCCAGAAGCATATACCAATCCATAGCTTTATCCTTTAGTGATATTGAGAATAATTTCCTCATGATTACCCTTTTTGATATACCTGCAATCTTAAATAGCTCACACAGATCTTTAATATAAACCAAATGATACCCTGGATGGATGGTTCCATCCCCTGCATAATGGTTACTCATAACATGATCAATAATTCCCATGGGTATTTTAAATGGATCAATTTCAGAGAGCGGGGGACTCTTATCCACCACAGGTGTGGTGGCAGAGTCACTCCCAAACAACATATTAAGTGAAGAGTGCTCCATAACGAAGCAAAGTAACAAGCAAAAATAAAAACAGCACTTACAATAAAAGAGTTTCTTACCAATTCCACTTACCAATAGCGCTACACTCCCCGGCAACGACGCCAGAAAATAGTCTTGATGACCTACAAGTATAGGGGATCTATCGTAGTCCTTTCGATAAGTAAGAGTGTCGAACCCAACGAGGAGCAGAAGGTGTTGACAAGTGGTTTTCAGCAAGGTTTCACTGCAAGCACTAAAAGAGAAATGTTTTTGGATTTTTGATTTAATGAACAAATAAAGAACAAGTAAATAAAAGAGTGCTACGATAATTGCAGCAAATAGCCCAATCCTTTTAAGCTCAAAGGACAGGCCGGTTGTGTTACTTATAAAGATTAAAACGTTCTCGAGGACACATGGGAGTTTCTACCTAGCCAGTTTCATTGCATGCCGGTGATTAACCTTCAATGTTTTGATAAAGTGCTGCGTGGGTGGACCTATGCTAATGCACCGCCCTTACTTGGACAAATACATACTTGTGATTAAACCCCTTGCAAGCATCCACAACTACAAGAAAGTAATTAAGATAAAAACCTAACCACAACCTTAAACTCCGAGACCCTACACCCCCTAGTGCACTAGTTCACAAATTGGGGTTTAGGTTTCTGTCACTCCTGCAACCCTACCATAAGCAAACTAAATACACTATGCATTCCCCTAGGCCCTTTGAAAGGTGAAGTATCATGTAGTCGACGTTCACACGATACCACTAGAGGAATAACACCACAACATAAATCAAACCATTAACTATTACTCAACATTATGCAATTACTAGCAACTAGGCTTTCCCCATGTCCTCAAGAACCAAACGAACTACTCACAAGACATCATATAGATCATGATCAGAGGTGATATGAATAAGGGCAACAATCTGATTGTAATGATAATTCACCGATAGAACTCTCAAACATCAACTACAAGTGGTAATCAACGCCCGGGATACGATTCCGATGAACTAATAGCAACACAATGATAATTGTTACAGCGAGATGAGATGGGATGACGGTGGTGATGATGGTGCTGATGGTGGAGATGATGTTGATGATGATCCCGATGATGCTTGGCGTGATGGCGATGACGATGGCGGCGATTCCCCCCTATGGGAGGGAAATTCCCCGGCAGATTTCTCCCTGCCGGAGCCCTTCTTCTCTCTGTCTGGTTTCCGCCTCGTGGAGGCGGCGGAGAAATTCCTCATTGATGCCCCCGATGTTTTTAGGTCAGGGGTGAGTAATACGCCGAAGGGGAGCCGGAGAGGGGCCACAGGGGCCAGGGGCGGGCCCCTGCCGCGGCCAAGGGTGGGCCCGCGGGTGCAGGCCGCCCCTGCCCCCTGGAGCTCCACTTCGTGCCCCCTTTCGGCTCCGTGACTTATTCTTCAAAATATTGACTTCATAAATTTTCTGGAATTTTCTGAGCTTCCTACGTCAGGTATCTTGACATGTACTTTTTCAGCTGATTTCCGGCTCCGGTAGATCCATCCCCAATATTTGCCAAACATGCAAAATAAGACAAAATAACATAAGTATTGCATCATAATATGAAATATATCAATGAATGAAGATAAATTCTGATGTAAAATAGTGATGCAAAATGGACGTATCAGACACCTGACTTGAGCTTGGCTATTTTCATGAATGACTAATTAGATGCTTTGAAGAATGACTGATACTTTACATTGGAGACATAATTCGCAATTCTTCTTTCTAAACCTTATGTATGGTTCCATGTCTCCAACGCACTTATTCATGAAAAGTTTCTAGCATTTGTTAGCTAGCATTTGTTAATCATTGTTTTCTTAATGTCAACTATAGACAATTGTTTTGGATCACCTTATTCACTTCATGTGCTTTGCATTACTATCTTGATCAAGTTTGTGTTGGTTGCATGTCTCAGCAAAAATTATTTGTTATCACTTACCTACTCGAGGACGAGTAGGAGTTAAGCTTGGGGATGCTGATACGTCTCAAACGTATCTATAATTTTTGAGTGATCCATGCTAGTTTTCTGATATTGTCACATGTTTTTACTGTCATTTATATCATTTTCATGCATTTTGTCGGACTAACCTATTGACAAGATGCCAAGTGCCAGTTCCCTGTTTTTGCGGTCTTTTTGTTTCAGAAATTTACTTCTGGAAATATTCTCGGAATTGGATGAAAATTTACGAGGAATTTTTACTCGACGGAAGGCACCAGGACACCAAAGGGCAGCCCTGGGGGCCACCCACAGGCCAGGGGCGGCCTGCTGCCGCGACCTGGGGGCCACCCATGGGTGGGGCCCGCCCCTGCCCATGGGGCACCTCCTCGGCCCCCTCCGACGCCTATAAAATCAGAAATAACCTAAAAACGTGGAGGCGGTCGTTATTTTCCAGAAACTCGACCCCGATGCGCCGTCACCAAAAACCCTAGTTCGGGGTCCAATCTGAAGCTGATCCCGGCACTCTGCCGGAGGGGAGATCGATCCCGGAGGGCTCTTCATCGTCATGCCTTCCTCTGGGATGATTTGTGAGTAGTCTCACCTTGGACTACGGGTCCATGGCAGTAGCTAGTTGGTAGTCTCTCTCTTGTGCTTCATGTCTTATGATCTTGTGAGCTGCCTAACATGATCAAGATCGATTATTGTAATGCTATGTGATGTGTTTGCTGGGATCCGATGGATTATGAAGTTATGTTCAGATTGTGCATGATTCTTATATGAGTAATTTATGTTCTTGCATGCTCTCTGATGTGCGTAGTTACTTTGGCCAAGTGATTATGTGTACTCCAAGAGAGGGTATTTATGCTAGATAGTGGGTTCATGCCCCCTTTAGTTCCTGGGCACGAGTGACTGAAACGTCTAAGGGCGAGGGTGTGCTGTTGCTACTGAGGGTAAAACAGTGGTGTTAATGTCTATTTTAATATTAGTATTGCTTAATTCATGCACTTTACTTAATGCAATTGTCTGTTGCTTGCAACTTAATACCGTTGGGTGACAGGCTGGATAGCGATCCCACGGTGGACTTTTTAGACAAAGACGCAGTTGGACTCAACGGTCTTTGTTCCTTGTAGTGATGCCTCCATAAATATTGTCATGTTCTTTTTGTCATAGCTAAATTGGGTTTGTGTCATGATCTTGTCAATTGCCTAGCTATAATTCATTCACCCATCACATGCATATTTTATTTACTTGAGAGACTCCACTAGTGAACCCATGGCCCCCGGTCCATCTTTTTAGATTGTTTACAACCTCATTTACTTGCTTTTAATCATCATTATTCCTCTGGTCACTTTTCATATTTCATCATACAATTAACCGCTTTGTTTTCTGCGAGACCGGAAAGATTGACAACCTTTCCGCCGTTGGGGGCAAAGTATTTTGGTTGAGTGTGTGCAGGTCCGCGTCTGTTGAAGGTCAAGCGCCAGAGATTTTCAACATTCACCTCGTTTTTTATTTCAAAGTCCTACTGGTTCGATAAACCTCGGTTCGTTAAACGAGGGAAAACTGCTACTAGCTGCAATTCCGCCTTCGCTTGGGGCACCACCCAACTTATTTTAATACAGCAGCATTAATGCGTTGTTCTGGGCTATTCGAAAGGGTAGACCTTAATTGCCTATAGTTCCAAGTTGGCCCCAGTGAAATGGGCAGGTAGGACAATAGATGTTGTGCAAATTCTCTTGGTTAGTGCGCACAACTAATTATGGAACACATACCTACATATATTGGAGTTAGAGATAAGTCCCATTGCTATATGAATCTTATTATATGATCAATCTTATTCATGCAACACCCCGCTGTCACCTCATGCCTACGTTTTAAATCTCTGAGTTACACTTTCACTTTTCCGGTGAAAACTGGGAAACCTTTGTTTACTACTGCTGTTTCATTTTGTTTGCTTGAATCATTCTGCTGCCATCACTATTACTGCTGCAAGTTTATTGATATACAGGTGTGGTTGAGAGTGACGCCTCAATTGCTAAAGTCTTATTGGTATTCTTGTGTTCCCATCGAGTCGAACTATAAATTTGGGTAATACTTCCGAACGAAGATTTCAGCGATCCCCTATACTTGTGGGTATCAGCGACGGGATTTTTTACCCCCCGGTAGGGTTTCGCCCAAGCTCCCAAGAAGGTGGAATGGTATCTGGCAACTCCACCGCCTCCTCCATTGCAGAAATCGATCAATACTCCTCCATATGTGTTGATCTTAACGACCTCATCTTCAGGAGGATGCCAACAATGACCTGGCAAGATCCTTGCATTCTTCCTCGGAAGATCCAGAATAGCAAGTGCCTCTCATGTCATCTTCAAAGACTATGCAGGATCAAATCCCCCCCTTGTCGTGATTCTAGTTGTTCCAAGACGACCAAATAGCCCACATTGTGGTAATATTTTTTGCCCGGTAGTCTTCCACGAACATTTGATCACATAAGATATATCTCGCCCTAGTTACCGAGTGAAGCCGTGGTAGTTTAAATTGGAGCCAACCTTGGGCTTCACGCCAGAAAGATTGTGCATGCGAGCATGTAATCAATGCATGCATAAGATCCTCTTCTGTTGCAAGGCAGATATTGCACATGCTGCTCTCGGTAATGTGTCTATGCTTCAATAAACTTTCAACTGACAGTATACCTCGCAGCACACGCCACCGGAACCCCTGAATCTTTGGCACCACATTCTATTTCCACAATGATGTCCATAGGTGTTTTTTGTCGTTGAGGGTTCGGTCATCGTCCCTTCACATAGAGATGAATGCTCGTTATGGTTCACCAGAGAACAATACGGGGTATATTTGCATCCGCTTTCGAAGCAAAGGTGTAGCGGACCTGCACTTAAAAATAGGCAAGATCCCTGTGTATAGTGCTAATCCCTGGATCGAATCGCTAGCACACACAGTTTACGATGAATACCATAACATTGTATCAATTTATTACACGAATGATCCAGAATTTACAAATATCCATTACAACTTGCATAGCTCAAGGCTAGCATTTTACAAAGATTAGCACAACGGAAATAAAATAGCAATGAGTCTCCATCACCTTCATGTGCCACAGGCGAACATGTTGGTTGTAGACTCGAAACCCTTAATCGAAACCTCACTCAGTGTCGGAGAAACCTGCAACAATAAAAATGTTGCAGCAAGGTGGGTCAGAACCATATGAATGGATCTGGCAAGTGACACTTTGTGGACTCATATGGGAAAAACTCTAATAACCTATATGCATATTTGTCTTGTGGAGTTTGAAGGCTGTTTTGCATAAAGCCAATTTGTCCTATCTCTTTTCAAAACACTTTTTCATCTAAACGAGACAAGTATGGTATGACAACCATTGTCTCAACTACCATGTTTCACCCCTCAAAATTTTAACTTAGAGAAATTAGAATGATGAGATCTTCCGTTGACGTCCTCATCTAGCCGCTCATAATTGTCCGTAACCGGGGACACGGCTAAGTACTTAGTTTGACACTCTGCAGAGGTTGTGCACTTTCACCATAAGACTTCGTCAACCAATTCGGACCTTGACCCTTCTTGAAGTGAAAAGGAAAGGAGGAGATGAAGACGAGACTTTTCCGAAGTATTTTCCCGACCACTGCCGTCCTGACGCGCTCCACCTACATACCTCTACCACCACCTGTCAGGCCGGGCCGGTTCCATACTACATACTTAGTCAAGCCAGAGCCCATATGACTTATGGCTGCACGGTAAGCCAACTAAACTCGGAGTAACATCGATCTCTTTGTCCCTGGGTGGCCGTCCGCAAGTGAGCCAATCTCGGGTGAAAAACACCATAGACATGGCCCCGAGTAGCCACTCAACAATAAACCACCAAGCAATGCCAAAATCCACCCAGGAGTTTCTTTAACTTAGTAGAAGTTTTACTTTTCACAAAACAACATTTAGCATAGCATTTCCATAAATCTACTAAGTGCTCATAGGTGTATCTAGACCATCTAGTAAAAGGGAGTAAACTACACTTAACAGTTTTAGCATAGCAATACTAATAACCTATCATGCAAATTTTCTAAGTAAAAGCTACAACAATGCATATATCAAAATAATAGGACGAAAGTATGCAAGTGTGCCACTTGCCTTTTTGGTACTTGACGATCGTTCACTTCGCTCAATAAATCACGTAGTTCTCCGTTCAAGCTATAAGATAAAAAGTAACACAACATAAACACACATTCCAACAACAAAATCAAGCAAGGAAAACAAAGAGTTGTGTATTTGTTTTAGCTTAGTCTTATTTTGCCTTAGCGCTCAATGGACAAGAAGGATGTGGCATGAGGCTTGGATAGATATGGCTGAATAGGTTGAATTGCTAAGAACTTAGAAAGAATTTGGAAGTGAGTTGATATTGCTCACAAGTCAGATAAATGGCTAAGTCCAAAATGATGTTCCTAAGTTGTTGGGGGGTTTCAACACTTAGCAAAATAGCAAGACAATGTTTAGGCTTGGGCAGAGAAGTTAGATGGAGAAATTCTAAGTCATGAGGTGCGTATTTCTCTCATCTTCTTGTTCTTCTGAAGTCCCTTATCCTGGAGCATCTTGGTTCTTCTCTTCTGACTAGTACTTTTCTTCAGAGTTGGTCATTTCTTCAAACTTGCACTTTTCTTCAGACTTGATCATTTCTTCAAACTTGCACTTTTCTTCAGACTTGGTCATTTCTTCAAACTTGCACTTTTCTTCAGACTTGGTCATTTCTTCAAACTTCTCCTCCATGGTCTTGAGATGAGATAGAAATATGACTAAGTAGTTTTTGGTGGAGAGTAGCAAAAGTCAACTACTTAGAAGAATTTGGGTAAGATGAAGTTGATAGGTTGTGCAGTTAGGCATAGATAGAGAAGGGAGTTTTCACTAAGTCTTAGGTAGAGTTGGTCATTAGGACTTGGTGAAAAAGCCTAAAAGGTTCTAGTCGATAGATATGATCATAAGATCCAACTTATCAAAAATGATCATATTGAAAAGAATTACATAATTTAAGTTGTGACAAAATACTCAATATCCCTCATTTGAGATTCGAATATATTTTATCTGTCAAAACTTGAAACTAACAGTTGTAAAATAATCTACAGATCCTGAGGTTTTCCAAAAGATAAAATTTATAAAATTTGGACAAACCAATAAAAAGTTATGATGGTCCTAAGGTCTAGGGGGTTTTCTGCCAAATAGCCAATTAAAACCTATTCGAAAAAAAAAACAGAAAAAAATAGGCTGGCCAAGTGGCAGTTCCTGATTGGTTGGGCTCGGTCTCAGATCGGCTCGGCTGGGCTTGAGCCGTGGCTCGACTCGGCTCGGATCGGGCTCGGCTCGATCTATTTTCCGCTGTTGGATCGGGATCTAATGGGCAGGAGTAAAAGGAACAGGGGATGGCGGCGTCTCACCGGTGATGGACGGGACAACGGCGTGGGTCTCGGGTCGAGTACTTGCTCGTCGTTCCATGGGCTTCTGGACTCCAGGCGAGTTGACGACGAGGTGAGGCACGAAGAGGCGAGGATGATGGCGGTCGCGGCGACGTCTTGCACTCCCTGGACCGGCGACGGCTGAGACGTGGATGTGCCGGTCGCTCTGATGCTTCCCCGAGCTTGGGGAGATGGCGATGGCGAGCGACACGACGAGGCGAAGATGATGGAGGCGATGGCACCCTCGATTTCATCCTGGTGCAGCGATGGAGCTCGAATGGAGGTGCGGCGGCGTAGTTGACCTTCAGGTCGAGCACGGGCACGTCAATTTGCTGCGGGGAAAAATCAACAGAGCGCACGAGGAGTTTTGCATTGACATGAGGAAGAGATAGGGCCCAGAATTGGTGTCGGGGACGCACCATGTCGGCCGGAATCGGAGAAACACGGTGGCGGCCGTGCTCAACTCCGGCGAGAAAATCCGGTGGCCTGGGGGCGAATCGGAGGGGGCTTTTGAGGGGGAATGAGAGAGGAGGACGAGGGCTTTTTATAGGAGGAAACGGCGCGTTGATTGGGGCAGTAAATCACCCGCAATCAAATCGGGAAGAAAATGCCATCGGTGAGCTGTTACGGGCGGAAATCATGTCCAGGACGTTGAAGAAGACGACGACGTCATCGATGACGTCATCCTTTTTTTTTCTGTTTTCTGTTTTCTTTTATAGATTTTGATTTAGGACTCAAAATCAAGTCAAATAAATTTGTAGAAATTTGTAAAATTCCCATTAGTCAACGTAGACATTTAGGAACCATTTCCAAAATATTTCAAAACTTGTAAAATTCAATTGATGCATAAAGGCTTATTTGACACCTTTATGTCATTTTAGAAAATATGATTTTATAAATTCTTTTTGAACTTAAATAAAATCCAGAAAATAGTATGAGTAATATCATTCAAAATGATAAACTCAATAAAATATTTTGGGACAAAGTACTTTATTTAAGTAGAGTTTGATAAATCCTGTTTAAATACAAATACCCATTTAAATATGGGCTTGTCAAAATATGAAAAAAAAATTGCAGAAAAGGTTTTTTAGGATTTTATAGAAATCCAAATTAAGTATTTTATTTCCAAGACTTTAAAACTTGAAAATGAAATATAAAATAATATTTAAAATAATAACCCCTTTGAAGAAATCAAAATAATCTACAAAGATGGTTTTTTCTTGATTTTTGGAGACTTTATTTATTTAATAATAAAAGTTTTAAATTGTTGTGATTTTTAAAACATTCCAAAATTTGGGATGTTACAAAAGGTGAAAGAGCATGGTTGCCCCCATGTTTGGTTTTGGTAATTAATGACAATCCTTATGTACTAATGTTTGCTTTGAGTTATACTTGTAGGTTTGGTCTATATGCCATGCTTGAGAGTCAAGGCTAAAAGGAGAAGATTGCATGTTGATCAAGGCTAAGTGCAAGATTGATCAACACACAAGGCTAGGGATGTATCATGAGGGATCGTATGATCTCATGGTATGGTAAGCAATTGTCAATATAGCCTTGTAAACTAACCCATCATGATGAGGACATCCCAAGTCCTTTACCATTGTCTTCCATCTGTTGCTGTTCAAGACAAACCCAATGAAGTGAGGATTGGACCAATGACAAGAGCTCGTGCCAAGCTACTTGGACAACACGTGAACTCACTCTTAATTGAATATGATGTTTGTGATAACGAGAACTTTATACTACAAGTCTATGTATTTGTGTATGATCAGGGTTGTTGATAACACAAACATTGGAGGAGGGCCAGAGGAGCAGCAAGAATTGGAGCACAATGTCACATATGGCGCGAGGGAGGAGCGGGAGGCATGCGCAAGGAAGGTTGATGAAGAAAATCAGACAGCTTGGCCTGAGGCCGGCCCCAGGCCGGCCACCCACCAGACGCTCCCGGCCTCCCAGACGCCCGAGGCCGGCCCAGGTCGGCCTAGGCCGGCCACCCACCCGAAGTGCCCGGCCTCCATGGAGACCCAAGGCCGGCTCAGCCCAGCCTAGGCCGGGTATGCACCCGAGACGGCCGTCCTTCCGCCCGGCCTCCAACCCGGCCAGGCCGGCCAGGGGGTCATGCAAATCCCGACCCTGCCTTGAGGCCGGCTTCAGCCCGGCCTCGACCCGGCATGCGCGCTAGTTTTCGGCCGAACTCACTTTTGGGTCGGTTTGTACCTGTTTGAGTCCGAACCAAGTTAGGTTTTGAGTCTAGGTCAGTTGGCTCCCTTAAATATAGCCTAGGCCGGCGGCTAGAAGAGGTAGACCACATTTTGATTAAACCCTGGATAGGATTGCTAAGCATTCATCTATACTAGAATTCCTCTTTGCTTCGATCGGGAATTCAACCCTCCACTTTGTTGTGATCTGGAGGTTATTGCTACCAAAGTTTGAGTGTGATCTGTTGTTCCATTGGGAATTAGTAGATTGCAGAAACCGCTTCGTGGTCGGCGGCTACGTTGCATCGGTGTGAGGTGTCGCGAATATCCATTGGGTTGAAGAGCTGTTGCATTGGCAACAGGGGAGCAGCCGGAGAGTTCGTCAGAATCTTGCAGGTTATCTACCATCATCATCTATCTACCACCGCTCATTGAGAAGATCGGGCCACCCCATATCATCTTGGTATCTGATTTCTAGCGTTTACTCAGTGAGCATCCACAAATCCATCCCCATCGATTTACTGTTTTCGTCCTATCCAGAAAAATCCAAAAAAAAATATTAGGGTTAGTTTTCGCCATAGCCTTAGATTACATCCTTAGTCAAGTTCTAGTTGCTGGTCGTTTTTCCTTTCGCGTACCTTCAATTTTCCCTTTCCGACACAGTTTTGGTAAAACGGCCATAACTTTTGCATACGAACTCCGTTTTCGACGATCGACCTCTCAAATCGAAGAGGGGAAAAAGTTCTATCCAACCACTCAGAATCCCCAAATTCGTCCGGGAACATCATGTTTTTGGTCTTTGAAAGTTTCAGTTTCGGCAAAAACCGAACTTTTTGTGAAAAACATAGACACAGCCTTTCTACAGCCCGTGTTAGGAGTTTACCCATATAAGACTAGCTAACGTTTTGTGCTCATAGGCTGCTCATTGACGTGTGTCTTGGTGTTTTCGAAGTTGTTGGTCATAGATAGTTAAAAAAAGGAGATAGTTAAAATATATATATATATGTATATATATATAGATCGACGTGCAAAGTTTCTTTACCCTTTGTGACACCGTTAGTACTTGAGCAATCGTGTGCCTGTTTTCTGAGCTACTTGCTAGTGTCTTTCTAGTGCACTGTAACATCCTTGTTCATAGTTGCTTTGCCCAGTTTATCTCCACCGTGTGCGTTTCCCGCGTGTCATACGACCAGCACTAGGGTTTGCCTTTTGGTATAGTTAGGTATCCCTACCAAGCTCCACTAAAATACCCCAGTTTTGTTCTGTAACACTTTGAGACCCATAATATTCGCTTCACCCATCCGTGCAAGTTCTGTTCATACAAGTGGTAAGCTATACTATTCACTTTGGAACGGTAAGATACACAATTTTTTTTGGTTTGAGTGAGTTGAGAGTTTTCCACATACATATTTCTATATATCCTTGTGAGCACTAATCATGACTTCAGGAGATGAGAATGATGGTGTTGTGAGGCAAAAGAAGGACGGCAACACTCCTGTCTGTTGGGCTGAATATGACGCTCTTCGAGATCACCTGACACATCAGTTCAGCGCTCAATGTGACAAGTTACAAGCAAATTTGACTGCTACGGATCTTAAGGTTGACAATGTGCTACAAACGGAAACTGAGTCTGTAGCTGCCTTGGCAGGGATACAGAATTCTATTGGTACATTGAACCGTGTCGTGCGAGTGTTGACGCAACGATATGAGCAACCTGCTGATGACGCAAGTGTTCATGGTGATCACGGTGTTGATTTTGATGTTGAGCAGGATGATGAGCAAGCTGATGCTCGTCGTGAGAGATTGCAACGGCAACAACAACCACAACCACATGCTAATGGTGGACGTGGAGGTGGCCGGGGTGGTGCTGTACCACCTGGCCGTGGATTTGCGCCTCTTGGTGCGTGCCGTATGATTGGCGAAAATTTTGGTCATGCAGCCAACCGTGATGATGATAGCGTTGGTAAGCCCAAATTCAGTATTTCCAAGTTTGAAGGTTCTGTTGATGTGGAAGAATATATTAACTAGGAGTTGAAGATGGAGCAACTTTGGCGTTTGCATGACTACACTGAAGATAGAAAGATCAACCTTGCATCTTCTGAGTTCGATGGCTATGCTTTGCTATGGTGGGACGGTCTTGTGAGTGCTAGGCGTGAAGCAAATGATGTACCAATTTTGTCTTGGTGAGAGATGAAGGCGGAGATGCGTCATCGTTTTATTCCTCGCAATTACCTCCGTTCTTTGTATGATAAGTTGCAGAATTTGAAGCAAGGCGCCAAGTCTGTGGATGAGTACTACAAGGAGATGGAGATGATCATGCAGCGTGCTAAAGTGCGAGAAGAACCTGAACAAACTATGCAGCATTTCCTTTCAGGTTTGAGCTTCAACATCAAGAGAATTGTGCGTCGTCATCAATATGGCGATGTACAAGATTTGTTGCATCAAGCATGTGAAGCTGCGTTACAGTTGGCCAAAGATGCCAAATATGCGCCTCGTTCTTCCTATGGGCGAGGTAGTTATTCATCACGAATGAAACCTAGTGCGGTGCCATCTAGTCATGCTCCTAGTTTCCGTGGTGCTGCTCCTTCAAAGTCAGTTTCGGTTGGCCCTAATGCCAAGCCATCACCACAACCTGCTGTAAGTGTTGCTGGCTCTTCCAATTCCACAGCTCGTACACGTGATAAGAACTGTCATACGTGTGGAGGCAAGGGTCACTTCAAACGTGAGTGTACAAACAAGAAGGTCATGTTGATCAATGAGGAGACCGGCGAGTATGAGAGTGGTGATGAGGTTGATCCTAATGCTGAGTTTGAGGAGGACAATGAAGATGAGTTGTATTATGCGGACGCCGAGCATTTACCATCTATTGTGTGCACGCCAAAGGTGTTGAGTGTGGCCCCTAGTCCTTCGGAGCAGCGATGCAATTTGTTTCAAACCAGGGCTGCAATTGGCAATGGACGTTCTTGCAAATTAATCACTGATGGTGGCAGTTGCCGTAATTTAGCTAGTAAAGAGCTAAACTGAATCTGAAATATTTGTCGCATCCCCATCCATATTTTATTCAGTGGCTGAGTGAAAGTGGGGAGTTGAAGGGTTAATCACATGGTACAAGTTGAATTTCATATTGGACCTTACAAGGATAGCGTGGAGTTTGACGTGGTTCCAATGACCGTTTGTCACTTGTTGTTGGGACGTCCTTGGCAGTTTGATACAGATGTGCGACACAATTGGGAGAACAAATACATATCAGCTCAATTGGCATGGCAAGGAGGTGATGTTGCGGCCTATGACACCTCAAGAGATAGTCAATGAATCTCGCCAAAAATTTGAAGTTAACCGTGAGGCTGAGCGTGAGAGATTAGCTAGGCGAGAGACTCCACCTTCGGTGAGTGAGAGCCACAAGCCAAATTTGAGTGGTAAAAAGAGAAGTGAGGGAGAGAACAAAATAGTAATGTTAGCCACCAAATCTGATTTGAGAGAGTTTCGTGAGGATCGCACTCTAGTACCTCTTGTGCTTGTGTGCAAGGGGGAAATTCTTGTTTCTAACGACATGAACTCTCTCTATTGGTGTTTCTAATGTTTTACAGGATTTTGGTGACGTTTTTCCGGAGAAAGTGCCCACTGGTTTGCCTCCATTGCGGGGTATTGAGCATCAAATTGACTTGATTCCAGGAGCAACACTTCCAAACCGAGCTCCCTATCGGACCAACCCGGAGGAGACAAAGGAGATACAATGAAAAGTTCAAGAGCTTCTTGACAAAGGGTATATTCGTGTAGCTTAAGTCCTTGTGCTGTTCCTGTTATTTTAGTTCCTAAGAAAGATGGTACTTGGCGCATGTGCGTATATTGTAGAGCGAGAAATAACATCACTATTCGTTATAGACACCCTATTCCCCGTTTGGATGACATGTTAGACGAATTAAGTGGTGCTGTTATTTTCTCTAAAATTGATTTGCGTAGTGGTTATCATCAAATTAGGATGAAAGAAGGCGACGAATGGAAAACTGCCTTTAAAACAAAATTCGGTTTATATTAGTGGTTAGTGATGCCTTTTGGTTTAACTAATGCACCTAGTACTTTCATGAGATTGATGAATCATGTCTTGAGGCATTTCATTGGTAAATTTGTGGTAGTCTATTTTGATGATATATTGATTTATAGCCGCAATGAATCTGAACATACTGCTCATATTAGAAAAGTTTTGCAAGTGTTGCGTGATAATAAGTTGTATGGCAATCTTGCTAAGTGCAATTTTTGCAAAGATAAGGTCGTATTTCTGGGTTTTGTTGTTTCTAAGCATGGAGTAGAGGTTGATGAATCTAAAATTGAAGCAATTAAAAATTGGCCGACTCCCATGAATATTAGTCAGATTCGAAGCTTTCTTGGTCTTGCGGTTTTTTATCGACGTTTTGTGAAAGACTTCAGTTCTATTGCTGCACCTTTGAATGATTTAACAAAAAAAGGTGTTGAGTTTACTTGGGGCGCAACCCGGGATGGCGCTTTTGATGAGCTGAAATGTCGTTTAATTTCTGCACCTTTGCTTATGCTTCCTGATTTTAATAAGCAATTTGATATTGAATGTGATGCTAGTGGCATTGGAATAGGAGGTGTGTTGATGCAAGAGGGTAAACCAATTGCATATTTTTCGGATAAATTAAATGGTGCCCAATTGAACTATCCTATTTATGATAAAGAATTGTATGCACTTGTTCGTGTTCTTGAGGTTTGGCAACATTATTTGTGGCCAAAAGAATTTATCATACATTCTGATCATGAAGCTTTGAAGTATTTGAAGTGCCAATCTAACTTGAATAAACGACATGATAAATGGGTTGAGTTCATTGAATCTTTCCATGGTTATACATTATTAAGTATAAAAAAGGCAAAGATAACGTGGTTGCTGATGCACTCTCTAGGAAAAACATGCTTTTGACACAATTTGATGTTCAACTCCGTGGTTTAGAGAGTTTGCGTGATTTATATGCTAATGATACTAATTTTTTCATGCCTTTTGCTAAGTGTTCTGCTGTGAAAATACATTACTAAGTGTAAGAAAGGCAAAGATAACGTGGTTGCTGATGCACTCTCTAGGAAAAGCATGCTTTTGACACAATTAGGTGTTCAAGTCCGTGGTTTAGAGAGTTTGCGTGATTTTTATGCTAATGATACTGATTTTTCCATGCCTTTTGTTAAGTGTTCTGCTGTGAAAGCTTGGGAAAAATACCATATGCATGATGGATACTTGTTTAGAGCTAACAAATTATGTGTGCCAGAATCGTCCGTGCATTTGCTGTTGTTGCAGGAATCTCATGGTGGCGGTTTGATGGGACATTTTGGATGTGAGCAGACGTTATTGATGTTGGCTGATCACTTTTATTGGCCAAGGATGAGGCGGGATGTGGACAGGTTTGTTAAGCGTTGCATCACTTGCAACAAGGCAAAGTCCAAACTGAAGCCTCATGGTTTGTATACTCCTCTTCCTGCACCTACAACTCCATGGGAGGACATAAGCATGGATTTTGTGTTAGGATTGCCTAGAACCAGGAGAGGACATGATTCTATTTTTGTGGTAGTGGATCGTTTTTCTAAGATGTCAAACTTTATTGCCTGCCACAAAAGCGATGATGCGTCGCATATTGCTAATCTGTTTTTCAGGGACATCGTGCGCTTACATGGGGTACCAAAGACGATTGTTTCTGATCGAGACGTCAAGTTCATGAGCTATTTTTGGAAGACAGTTTGGGGCAAGCTGGGAACCAAGCTGTTGTTCAGTACCACTTGTCATCCCCAAACTGATGGCCAAACAGAGATGGTGAATCGCACACTATCAACGCTGTTGCGAGCCATGATCAAGAAGAACTTGCGTGAGTGGGAAGACTGTTTTCCGCATGTGGAGTTTGCATATAACAGGGTGGTACATTCTACCTAGCAACTATGTCCGTTTGAGGTGGTGTATTTCAAACCCATTAGTCCGCTTGATTTGCTGACGCTTCCATTACATGAGAGAGTCAACATGGAGGCATCGAAGCATGCAGATTTTGTAAGGAAGATACATGAGAAGACTAAAGAGGCAATTGATAAGAAAGGCAAGTACAATGCAGCCCGACGACATGGTTTGGGTACACTTTCGCAAAGACAGATTTCCTGTTCAGCGCAAGTCTAGGTTGATGTCATGTGGTGATGGTCCATTCAAGGTTCTTGCCAAGATAAATGATAATGCATACAAGATAGATCTTCCTACAACTGAGTTTGGCATCATAAATACTTTTAATGTTGCTGATTTGACGCCATATGTTGGAGAAGACCTTGACGCGTCGAGGTCGATGCCTTTTCAAGGGGGGAGGATGATGAGGACATCCCTAGTCCTTTACCATTGTCTTCCATCGATAATGTTGCTGTTCAAGACAAGCCCAATGAAGTGAGGATTGGACCAATGACAAGGGCTCATGCCAAGCTATTTGGACAACAGGTGAACTCACTCTTAATTGAATATGATGTTTGTGATAACGAGAACTTTATACTACCTAAGTCTATGTATTTGTGTATGATCAGGGTTGTTGATAACACAAACATTGGAGGAGGGCCAGAGGAGCAGCAAGAATTGGAGCACAACGTCACCTATGGCGCGAGGGAGGAGCGGGAGGCATGCGCAAGGAAGGTTGACAAAGGAAACCAGACAGCCCGGCCTCAGGCCGGCCCCAGCCCGGCCAGGCCGGCCACCCACCAGACGCTCCCGGCCTCCTAGACGCCCGAGATCGGCCCAGGCCGGCCTAGGCCGGCCACCCACCCGAAGCGCCCGGCCTCCATGGAGACCCAAGGCCGGCTCAGCCCGGCCTAGGCCGGGTATGCACCTGAGGCGGCTGTCCTTCTGCCCGGCTTCCAACCCGGCCAGGGGGTCATGCAAATCCCGACCCGGCCTGCACGCCAGTTTTCAGCCGAACCCACTTTTGGGTCGGTTTGAACCTATTTGAGTCTGAACCAAGTTAGGTTTTGAGTCTAGGTCGGTTGGCTCCCTTAAATAGCCTAGGCCGGCGGCTAGAAGAGGTAGACCATATTTTGATTAAACCCTAGATTGGATTGCTAAGCATTCATCTATACTAGAATTCCTCTTTTCTTCGATCGGGAATTCACCCCTCCACTTTGTTGCGATCTGGAGGTTATTGCTACCAAAGTTTGAGTGTGATCTGTTGTTCCATTGGGAATTAGTAAATTGCAGAAACCGCTTCGTGGTCAGCGGCTACGTTGCATCGGTGTGAGGCGTCGCGAATATCCATTGGGTTGAAGAGCTATTGCATTGGCAACAGGGGAGCAGCCGGAGAGTTCGTCGGAATCTCGCAAGTTACCTTCCATCATCATCCATCCACCACCGCTCATTGAGAAGATCGGGCCACCCCTTATCACATCATCTATGTGCTTGTATCTCTATGTGTTGTTAGGTGTTTCTCCATGAGCATACAACAAAAGGGATATCCTATGTAGCCCATGGAGGATGGCGTCACGTTGTGATCGTCATCAAGATAAGGGCCGGGTGAAGATATATCAAAGAGTTCCTCTCCCATCTTGGGGTATGGGGGAGCAATATGTGAGTCTTCACCAAGCGGAGCACAATCAAGAAAGGTGGTCCATCTTGAAAAGACAAAGATCGTCATCATCTAGCTCAAGTGGATTATACGCAAGGCAAATGTATGATCTTGATAGGGTTTCTATTTTGCCGGTCTCATGATGTTAGTTGAGAGACCGGGTTATAGGATAGATAGCCGTACTATCAAGAGGGGCTCTCGAGCGAGTATCTTGATCGTATCGTTCGTAGAGAGCTCCAACCTTTGCATCCTTGGCATCATCTTTATTGGTACTTATTTCTATCTTATCGTGGTGTGGTCTTGGTGTTTGTCGTGCTCGTCATGACAAGGCCAAGTTCACCAAAAATGTATTTCGTATGCGTCTTCTCTTGCGTTTTCGGTTTTGGAGATTTTGCCGGTACATCTGTACGGAAGGTTTCACTCTTCCATTTATTACCAAAATATCTTTTGCTTGGTTTCAATATTTTCACTTTTTGTAGGGTAGCCCTTGTCGTCCTCTTTCCAACAAAATTGGATTTACCTCGATCGGAGTTTCCTAGCAAAAGTTATTCAGTTTCAGGGTTTTGCTGTTTTTCTCTGTGCAGCGGTAGTACCGCCGCCTCTGGCGGCAGTACCGCCAGAAGTGCCGCCAGCACTACCACCAGGGAGGTGCTCTGTTAGCCCTCAGCGGCAGTACCGCCGCCTCTGGCGATAGTACAACTGCTGGGGACTTTGAGCCCTCTTCTGGGCTGTGCAGTGCCACCAGCACTGCCGCCGTTGATGCCTTCTGTTTCACCCCAGCGGTAGTACCGCCGCCTCTGGCGGCAGTACCGCTGCTGCGGGATCTTTTGATAGCCGTTGGTCGGCTAAAACGTGTGGGGCGGTAGTACCGCCAACCCTGCCGGTAGTACCGCCCCTGCGCGAATCTGCCCCCAACGGTTGGTTTTCGGGGCAACCTATTTAAGTGGCCTTCTTCCCTAATGGTTTCCCAACTCTTTTGCACTCTCTCTACTCCATTGTTGACCTTCTTGAGAGCTTGCTTCCTCTCCATCCCTCCATGATTCTTGCCTCCATTTAGAGGGAAAAGAGAGAGGAGATCTAGATCTATATTTCCACCAAGCCATATCTCCTCAAAGTGAGGGGAACCCTTTGGATCTAGATCTTGGAGTTGCTTTGTGTTTCTCCTTTGTTCTTCCTCTCCAATCCCTCCCTAGCATTAGTTGCTTTGGTTGGATTTGAAATAGAAGGACTTGACCACTTAGTGTGTTCTTGCCATTGCTTTTGGTGCATCGGTTTGTGCTCTCCACGGTGATACGTGGGAGTTGAAGTTCGAGAAGCTTGTTACTCTTGGGTGCATAGGGTTCCCAATAGCTTGTGCCTCTTGGGTGCATTGTGTACCCTAGACGATTGGTGGGTGCCGCGAAGATCTTCAAGTTGTGAAGCTTCGGGCAATTTGTACGGGTTTGGTCAACGCCCTCAAGAAGACCTTATTGTACGGGTTTGGTCAACACCCTCAAGACGACCTCATAGTGGATGAGAAAATCCCCCCCCCCCCCTCATATTAGGTTTTGTGCTTGATAAATTAAACGCTAGTTTTATTCCGCATTTATCAAGCCCTAAACGTAAAAGTTTTAAATCGCCTATTCACCCCCCGCCCTCTAGGCGACATCTCGTTCTTTCAAAAGGGTGGCCGGCCACCTTGGTGGGCTGTTGGCCCATATGGCTGCCCCCCCCCCCCCCCCCCCCCGCACACACACACCCACCCACACAATGGGTGTAGCCTAGTATGAGCAGCCCAAGAAACCTCCCGTATTTTTCCAAAAAAAATTAGACATTCTAAAACCTTTCCAAAAAAACCGAGACACCTTCTGGATGTTGCGAGACAATCCCGACATTCTGGAATTTTTTTGACATCATTAAAACCTATTTTAATGACTCTGGAAATCATATATACACTATAAATCTCGGAACTCTTCCGATAATCTCTCTGAATAATTTCGATCGCGTCGGAACCATTCCGGTGACTCTCTTTTTCTTGTTCCAAACCTTTATTATACACTAAAGACTATAGCTAACTTAAGTGTGTGACCCTACTGGTTCGATAACAACTGGACATGGCTCAGAACACTTTCTGATCAATAATCAATAGCGGCGTCGTGGACGCCGATATTGAATCCCATTTTTATGTGAATGTTGCTCAGATTGAACCTATCAATTGTCGTATTAATTTCCTACCGCTTCACGATACTGAACGCCATCTGAGGTGAGATATTCAGATATCTTGTGAAGCAACTCCTTGATCACGATATCTTATTCTCCTTGTTACCGATGTGTTCCTTTTTACTCGTTTCCGTATTCTGATATCCCCATTATATAAATACCATGCATTATGTGCAGAACATAATGGATACCTTTATATTGAGTGGGCTCAGGTTGTATCTCTCTTTCGTCAGAAGAGCAATTCCCAATCTTGGAACCACAACCTTACACGTGTGCATGAGTTTTCCTCTGAATCAACCATTATTATTGCCTCTTGTGCATGAACTTTTCTATCTTGATAGGCACATTCATTTTCCATATATTATTATTATCTAGCAGTACTGAATGAATAAGGGCCTTGTTCATGGGTTCCACAAAGAATTTATCATTCCCATATAATTTCCGACGAAAAGCTGCTTCCTTCCTTTCCGGTTCGTAGTGGTTACAAGCAATTCGTTGTTTCCTTGTGTGAACGGACCATTCCAACCACCCAAAAAGAATGTTACCTGCCGCAAGTCAGGATTCGACTAAGTCCCACCTCAAAACGCAACAGGCGGAGATGTTTTCAAAACTGTGACTCTAGGTTGTTATCGCTATTAAGAGCACTCGCGCCCCCAAGACCTAATAGGGGTCCGTACACACAAAAATACAACCCAACGCCCCCCCCCCCCCCCCCCCTAAATTGTTCGACACCCATGAGGGGTTGGCTCAGGGGTGTCGGACACGTCCGGTCACGTCCACCAGGTAAAACCGGCCGACATGTCACCCACTCAACCGCGCGGGGAGGTGGACGAGCGGTCGACTTGGGGTATTTTTTATGCCTAGGCGCCCGTGTGGGTCAAAATAAATAAATGGTTTATATGATCAGAGAAGACCCGCTCAATGCTCAAGCGATCCACTCATAAAAGTTTCGGTGCCTAGGCAAACTCATGTGTATTGTGTTTTACAAGCTATATGGTAGAGAAAACCCACCGAGTGGGTCGAGTGGCCTGCCAACCTTCAAGTGATCCATCACATGATTTTTGGTGGCTAGGTGTACCATGTGCCATGTTTTCTCACGGTCTATAAAAAGAAATTCAACAGCTGATAATCCGGCACTTGTCCGGTCTGTTTAGATGCTTGGATGCGGCGCCGCTCCTGGCTTCAGAAATGCCGAACACATTTTTGAGTCTGCCCGTGCAGATGCTCTAAGCAAAATAGTGCATTTTTTTAGCAGACACATGCAAATCTTAAAGCAAGTGCAGTTAACGGTTGGTATGACACTGACACAGCTAGCATGGAAATTTTTCACTAATTTTTTTAGATAAAAGGCAATACTGCCC
Organism: Puccinellia tenuiflora; assembly: GCA_012064385.1. NCBI lineage: Eukaryota > Viridiplantae > Streptophyta > Magnoliopsida > Poales > Poaceae > Puccinellia > Puccinellia tenuiflora. Next base: position 590,055 of record QRDG01000553.1, on the reverse strand, counting down.
AGCTTTGAATTAACAAAGCCCATAGGTTCACCGGCAATTACAAGATGTTGATCATATAGCTTACATGCCACAAAGACACAAGCGAACGGAAGATAAACAGGAAAAAAACCAGCTTGAGTCTCCAGTGCCACAGTCCCACAAAGAGCACTCTCAGGAAAGCAGCAGGCTGGGAGCAAAACTTCACCTTCAACGGGCAATCCCTAACCCCAAAGTCCACCGTCTTTGCCGCCGGAAGGGACCCCGTGTCCCTCGCCTAGGGTCGAAGGCGCTGCACCGTCGACGGGGCGAAGAGAGTTCACCCGAGAACATCGGTAGACCATGGGAGCTAGGGTGCCGGAGAGGGGGAAGAGGCCTCCGTCGCACGTCGCCACCGTAGAGAGAGCGCACCGTCAGACCGAAGCTGCAGGACGGAGATGCACCGAAGAGGAAACGGCAGGAGTAGACACCAACACCACCGCGGTGAGCAGGGACACCAAAGCTTGGACGATCATCGGCCAGCTGTGCTGCTGTTGCCGCAGAGGAGAACCCTTTCCCCTCTCGCCCGGCTCGTGGGCGTCGATCCGCTAGCAAACAGGGGCCGCAGGGCAGCGAGGAGCTCGGAACCTGGACACCAGCTCGAACACGAAGGGATGCCGCTGCAGAACAAGCAAAACCGCCACAGCCTACCTAGCAAGCACCAAGCTCGAACACCTCCCCTGCATTCCCAAGACGGCGCCTCCAGGGAGGGGAGTGACGTCGCAACGCCGCCGCCGGCCAAACAGGGAACTAGGTTTTCGCCAAGCAGGGGGGGAGGGTGACAGGGGACGAGTACCTCGACGAAGCCTTCAGGAAGGAGACCGACGCCGCGGGCGTCGCCATCGTCGTGGTCATCACCGCTGGCCAAGGGTTTCCCCCGGTATCGACGCACCCCGCACCAGCCGACCTGCGCAGCACCCAGATCCAGCGGGTAGGCGCCGCCGGGGATCCGGATCTGGCAGGAGGACGAGCGAGGCGAGCAGGCGCCCGCGCGACCGAGGGGGTGGCTGAGCACACCACGGACGTCTCCTGCCGCCAGACCGACGCCGTCCCACCTGCCCGCGGCCGCCACCCCGACGTTCTGTAGCCCTCCACACGGGGTGAAGCGACAAAGGCCCCGCCGCCACCTTCCTAGGCGTCGCAGGAGCCTTTGCTCTGGAGCGCCTCCGGTGGCGGCGAGGTGGCAGGGAGGGGAGGGGGTAGGAGAAGGGGGCTAGGGTTTCGCCCCCCGAGTCGCCTCCGGAGAGACGACGCGAGGGGAGGGGCAGTTTTCTTTGATGATCAAATTTTTCACTATCATGCAAAGAAGACCTCCATTTTACATGGAGCAAACCCTCTTTGCGTTGCCACTAGGCCCACTATATGCTCCTATCTACTCCGTAGTTCCGTATTTTGCAGACACCATTTCTACATGATCGGCAGATAACGGAGCTTGCCGACTCGTCCTTCATGGCGTCCACCGTGCCATGCTCCGCCGGCCTCGTCGCCCTCGCGTCTCAGCTGTCGCGACACCACAGCTGCTGGTTCCAGCAGCGTCAGCGACCGGGTAGCCTCGTCTCATCAGGCAATCGATCAAACCATCCCTTGTCTTGGACTGTCTATCAATTGCCTTGTTATGATATGAGGTGGTCTTTGTGACGGATGGAAATGACTTAATGTAGCTAGAAGAGATGGCCAGATTAGAGGTATGACCGGAGTGAGAATGGATGGCTGGGCACAGCATGAAGCACCGGTTGCGGTGGTCACCGGGGCGTCGAGAGGGATCGGGAGAGCCATAGCTGTTGCTCTTGGCAAAGCAGGGTGCAAGGTGAGTATTACTTTACTTGTAGTATGTTGGGATCTGCAATCGAAAAAGAAACTAGATTACCAATCTTGGAATAAAACAAGAAAATTGTACTATGATTACTGGTTGGAGGCTTGGAGCTAAGCATCGTCTTTTGTCTGTGTAAGGTGGTCGTGAACTATGCCAAGTCAGGTATGGAAGCTGAACAAGTGTGCAGAGAGGTGAGTAAAACCGCTATTTCGCATGTCGATCCTTTTCTTGCCATGCTTGTGCCAACACATACATAGCGTGATCCGTTCAGATTGAGGAGTACGGTGGGGCTGCCATCTGCTTCCCGGCCGACGTCTCCATGGAAGCCGAGGTCGAATCCATGATGAGAGCGGTGAGTTGTCATTACTCTAGGTAATATATAGGATTAACAAAACAAACAATTTGATGTATGGAATATGCTCTTGTCCGGGTGCCACAGGCCATCGATACCTGGGGAACTCTGGACGTGCTGGTGAACAATGCAGGTTCTGCAGATTTTTGTCTAGCTCTGGCCTGCAGAACTAATTGACTACCTAATTCAGTTGGTACTTATGTCGCCTTGACAGTGTGATTTCTTGATGAGCAGGAATCACACGAGATGCGCTGCTAATGCGGATGAAGCGGGCCCAGTGGCAGGAAGTGGTCGACGTGAACCTCACCGGCGTGTACCTCTGCGCCCAGGTCAGATCTTCTCTTGTATGCTGTTGAGATGTTGTGTCGTCCATGAAGCTCATATTTGTGCTATCCCGTTTCAGGCCGCGGCGGCAGTAATGATGAAGAGGAAAAAGGTACACAGATCGAGACGTACCTGTGCTGGTTGTTCATTTGTAGCATGATGATCAAAGGTTGGAACGATTTTTGATTTGCCCTCAGGGAAGGATCATCAACATCGCGTCGGTTGCCGGGATCATCGGCAACATTGGGCAGGCCAACTACTGCGCCGCCAAGGCCGGGGTGATCGGATTGACCAAGGCCATGGCCAGGGAATACGGTAGCAGAAACATAAATGCAAGTAGATCCCACGGCATGCCATTGGCAGGCCAGCCAAGAACAAAACACACCTTAATTCTTAGGCTTGTCTGAAACTCTGCAATGTTTGGTTTTGTAGGTGAACGCGGTTGCCCCTGGCTGGGTGGCGTCCGACATGACCGCGAAACTAGGCGACGACATCGAAAGAAAGGCGCTCGAGACAATACCATTAGGTAATTAAGCACACTGCGCGCGATTCCTCTGAATAGTAGTAGTTATTTTGCCCTGTATTTTACTCCTTGTTCTTGCTGCTGCTCGCTGCTGCTTCGATCTGATGGATATTCCAGGACGGTTCGGCAAGCCAGAAGAGATCGCGGGTCTGGTGGAGTTCCTGGCCGTTCATCCGGCTGCAAGCTACGTGACCGGGCAGGCAAGTCGCCAAATGGTTTCTCATGTTATTCGCAGACTCGCAGTTGACATGGACATGGTCTGGGGTTTGCGTATTGACGATTTTAACCTGTTTATAATCTGCTGGTGCAGGTGCTCCCGGTTGATGGTGGCCTGTCCATTTGAGTACCCAACCGCAGCGAGGAAATTTCCGATGAGAAACACAAAGTTGTGACACAAAGAAGCAGAGAGGCTCCATGCCTTTGCGTCAGGCTTGGAAAACAGTATCTACTGTTGTTGTTCGGTACAAGAAAGTTGTAGCCAGAATGAACTCCAAACCATTGTACGGAGTAGTAAGATTAAGGAGTCGTCACTGTTCCTTGTTGCGAGAGCTCTCCTTCCTCTCCCTGAAGTAGGCGAACCACAGGTTGCCCACCCAGAGCACGCTCAGCACTATCCCGGAACCGATCACCACCGTCCACGACGCCCAAGCCCACGCCGGCACGGCGCCGTCGCCAGCCCCGGCGCCCGCGGCATAGAACCTCACCATCCTCACGAACCACACCGGCCCGAGGACCGCCCTCATGGCCGTGTACGCCGCGTAGAACGGGAGCGACAGCGCCGCGTGCGCCCTGGCGGCCGCCGGCGAGGTGGAGCGGCGCATCTCGGCGAGCGTCCACAGGTTCTGCGCGAGGCTGGTGGCCTCAGCGAGCACCTCCAGGGCGAGCAGCGCGTAGGCGCCGCGGCGGACTGAGGCGCGGCAGGTAGCGAGGACGTAGAGCGTGGCGAGGTGGTGCGCCACGAAGAGGGCCTCGTGGGGTAGGAAAACGAGGTAGTGGACGAGGTCGACGGCGAAGTAGGCGGTGCTGAATTCCAGGGCGAGCTCGTCGGCGGGCGTGTTGGGCGCCGCGAGCGCGAGGTCGCCGGCGGCGGCGTTCGGGTTTGACAGCACGGCGCGCAGGGCGAGCAGCATCGCCGGCGTCCCGTGGAAGAGCGAGGTGAAGCAGCTGGACGCGTCCGGCCGGTGCTGCCGGCTCCAGCGGCGGAACACGACGTTGTAGCCGAGGAGGTAGATGACCGCGAACATCGCCAGGAAAGGCAGGAACATGGAGTCCGTCGTGCGCGTGTGGGATGGTGCGTACTCCATTGATTGAGCGATGGAGAGCTCAGGTTTCGGTAGAGAGGAAGATCGGCAACGGGGAGAGTAGTGTGATGCTGTGGTTGGCTTGGCTGAGCGGTGACGAGCCGTCGCTTTCTGACCTGGCTAGAGTTTTGGCGCCATTTTCAGGAAGCATATTCTTTGCCCGGAGAGTTTGCATATTCTGAAAAGGTGTGGTTGGAAGTCCGTGGAGGATCATTACTCGGTTGGTTCCACTTCTCAGTTCAGATAATCAGATCACAGTAGATGACTCCATGTACAATTAGAGGTGACGCGGCCAGGCTGAGCTTACCCAACAGCCGCGTCGCGCCAGGCTGGCAAGCCAGCGGTACCCAGCGAAGGATTGGACACGGTGAGAGGATAAAAGGGAGAAGCAACCTCAGGATCGGTATCAAAGAACAGACTAGTGTCACGTCTCTCACCCTCCTCCTGCTGTATCTCCTCTCCCTCCCGGCTCTCCCCTCAGATCCCCTTTTCCCTTCTCTGAATCCTTGTATCCAGTACAATTGTGTGTGTGTGGACACGCTGCAACGTAGCATGGACGCCGTAGTGTCCACCAATGGCACCGGAATGTAGAAACTGCAGAATTTTCTGTTGCATTGCTATGTCCCCCCCCCCCCCCCCCCTTCCCCCCACCCAAATCTTACGCTTGTAATGCAGCAAACCACCATCCCACACCAGCTGACCGCGGTCACCGCCTGCTTGCTGCAACTGCACGAGCATTTTCTGTGTGACTGCATCAGTTGTATACCCCTCCTGAATCTCTTGCAACCACTCTGATGATCCCATAGTAATAGCCAGCACCTCTCCCAAGTCAAAAGTCGGGTGACGAGACAGTGCATCAGCGACCTGATTAACCGCACCTTTCTTATACTCGATACTGTACTGGAGACCCAGCAGTTTCGTCAGCACTTTCTGCTGCCACGGCGTCGTGATTCGCTGCTCATCAAGATGGGAGAGAGCTCTCTGATCAGTACGAATAACGAACGGAGACTGTCGCAGGTAAGGACGCCAACGATCTACTGCCAACAGAATAGCCAGACTCTCTTTTTCATAAGTGGATAAACCCTGGAGGCGAGGACCCAAAGCTCTACTGAGATATGCCAACGGGTGTTGATCTTGCATCAAGACCGCGCCAATGCCACGGTCACTGGCGTCAGTTTTGCTTGAAATCTGGCAGTGCCAGCACCGGAGCCGAAAGTAACGCCTGCTTCAGAGTTTGGAAAGCCTGTTGGTGATCCTGTGTCCAGACGAACAGTTGATGCTTCTTCAGCAAATCAGTCAACACTCTGCTAATAAGAGCATAATCCTTGATATATTTTCGATAATACCCCGTGAAACCCAGCAGCTTGCGCAGATCGCGAGCATTAGTTGGAACCGGCCATTCTTTCACTGCCTCCACACTTTTAGGATCCGTCCTCACTCCTGCCGCCGAAATTACATGCCCTAAGTACTTGAGCTGTGACTGAGCAAAGGCACACTTGGATTTCTTCACCTTTAACTTATGATCCGCTAGCAACTTGAACACTGCACGTAAATGCTCCTGGTGTTCTTCCAAACTTTTGCTGTAGTCAAGAATATCGTCAATAAACACTAGCACACAACGCCGAAGGAGAGGTGCCAGAATGGTATTCATCGCATTCTGCAACGTGCCTGGCGCCCCTGTTAAACCATAGGCATAACTTTGAACTCGTAGTGGCCATGGTGCGTCTAGAAGGCGGTTTTGTGTTCCTCTCCTGGCGCCATCCGGATCTGATGATAACCCGCTCTGAGATCCAAACTAGTGAACCATGCTGCGCCAGCTAACTCATCCAGAAGCTCATCAATGATCGGTAGTGGGTAACGGTTCTTGATTGTCAGCGCATTCAGATAACAGAAGTCAATGCAGAAACGCCACGTACAGTCCTTCTTCATCACCAGCAGGACCGTCGATGCAAATGGGCTAGTGCTGATGCGAATGATACCCTGGCGAAGCATTTCAGCAATTTGTTTTTCTATCTCGTCCTTCTGCTCTGGATTGTAGCGATACGGCCTTTGGTTCATGGGACGAGCCCCCGGCAGCAATGGAATTTTGTGATCAAAGTCTCTGCTCGGTGGCACCCCTTGCGGTTCTTCGAACAGAAAGTCGAATTCCTGCAACAATTCCTGAATTGGGGCGGGACACGGCTCCTTTTGCTCTGTTTCCTTTACCTCACGAAGCTGCACAGGTGACAGATAGCTTGAGCCTGTACCAAAGCCTCAAACTGATTGACCGCAATCTCAGGACAGGAAGTAGTATCTGTTGCGATGCCTTGTAGCTGAACCGCTTTTCCTTGATACTGAAAGGCAAGCCATTTCATACCCCAGTGCACCACCATTGATCCAATACTCTGCAACCAGTCCATCCCCAATATTATATCATAGCAACCCAAAGGAAAAAGCCGCAAAGTGGAGCAGAATTCCGTCCCCTGCACTTGCCATTTACAGTCCGGCACCAACTGATCACACCTGAGAGTGCCCCCATCTGCTACCTTAACTTGCAAAGGTCGGCCTCGCTGCACTGACGGCCACGACGCTGCAATTGATGCGCTGATGAAGCTGTGTGTGCTACCCGAGTCCACCAACATAAGCACCTCCCACCTATTCACACTCCCCTTGAGACAAACTGTCTGTGGCGGCTCCACTCCTTGTAATGCCGCCTCTGAGATCACGCAGATGTCTGCCCCACTGTCCCCGAGGAATTCGCATCCGTCTCACCTCCCAACAGTGCCATCAGTTCCTCTACCACATGGAGCGGAACTGTCGGACCACAGACATGATCGCGTGCCCACTTCTCCCCGCAGGTGTAGCAGAGACCCTGCGCCCGACGGTAAGCTTGCATGGCTTGCACCTTGTCATGAGTGGAAGGTGTTTGTGCGCTCGCTGCTCCCCGCTGGTCTTCAGCTCGAGTTCCAGCCGCCAAGCCCGGGGGATGGTGGCGGCGGTAGAGGCAACGCCGTGCGCGGCGGCATCCGAGGAAAAATGGCCGTCCCACTCCCCGCACGCGTCGCCTCCCCACGTAAGCTCCATCGCTTCTTCCTGTAACACAGCGAGAGAAACAGCAGAATCCAAATCCTTGGGCTGTTGCACCATCACAACTACGCGAATACCAGAACGCAAACCATCGACGAATTGTGTGACAAAGTACAACGGATCCCATGATCGATGATGGGCGATCAAGCAGTTCATGACTGAAAGAACATTTCCTAACCCCTATTAGTTTTGTGTGTTAGTTAACAACACTAATGATTATCTAATATGATGCTAAGTGTTGCAGGATTATTGACATATTTTTCCCCTAGCATCATTCACCAAAAAGTGAAGAATTGGCAAAGTTTTCTTGTTGCAGGAAATCTCCTGACCGGAGTCTCCGGCCCCTGGGTTTTCCTGCCCTTCGCCAGTTTCTGTGGTGCGGCTCTGGTGTCTATCCGGAGGGTGCCCGGAGGAAGCCCGGAGTCTCCGGGGAGGCCGGAGTGTCCGGCCTGCGAGACCGGAGTCTCCGACCTGTCCCGCATCTTCGACAAGTTTCCGCCCGGGTGCGGAGTTTCCGGCCAACACCGGAGTCTCCGGTCCCCCAACACCGGAGTCTCCGACCCTTCTATCAAGCAAGCAAGGTGTGGGGAGCCTCTGGTGCCAGTCCGGAGGAACCCCGGAAGGATACCGGAGTCTCCGGCCCACTTAGGCCGGAGTCTCCGGTATAAGTGACCTCCAACGGTCAGAATTTTCAGAGGGGTATAAATACCCCTCCACCTACCTCAGACCAGCTAGCTCGTCCAGCATTTATGAACCCTAATATTTGAGAGCTCAAAATCGCAAGATCTCCCAATTCCTCCGTCCAAACTCATTGATCTTCGGAGGATTGAAGGAGAAGACCCGGATCTACATCTTCACCAAGCCGTTCTTCATTTCCCCCTCATTCACTTGAGGATTCTTGTTTCTAGGGTTAGCTTTGTGTTACCCTAGATTCTTGTGCTCATTTGTGGTTGTATTTGTGACAGTGTTGTTGATTTGGGAGCCCCCAATTCAGTTGTGGGTGTGTGCCCCAAGAACCGTGTAAGGGCTCCGGATTCCGCCTTGAAGGACTCCGATAGTGGAAGGTGAACCAAGCCTTTGTGGCGAAGTTCATCGGAGAATAGGGTGAGGCCTTCGTGGCGTTGAGTAGGCCTTTGTGGCGAACTCACACCCCTCCAACGAGACGTACTCCCTTAACAAGGAGGAACTCGGGAATACACCCTTGTCTCCGCGTGCTTCCCCTTTCGGTTACCTCTTTCCCTTTGTAGCCTTTACTTGTATCGTTAATTGCCTAGTTGTTTAGTTTGCTTCTCATATAGGTAAATTCACCGTAGTTGCATATCTAGATAATTTACCTTTGTGTTAAGCCTTAAATTGAAAAAGATTAAAAATTGGTGTAGCACCTATTCACCCCCCCCCTCTAGGTGCCCATACGATCCTTTCAATTGGTATCAGAGCCTTGGCTCTTAAGTTAGGCTTCACCGCCTAAGAGAGTATGGGTGACGGTGATGGTGTTACGGGTGGTAGCACTCCCCCGGTGTCCATGGATGATCTCAAGAATTTGGAAACAAGCTTGACATCATCCATGAACACTCAAATGGAGGAGTTGCGTGCTATGATGAGGCAACTCTTGAAGGCTAACACGCCACCCGCCACACCATCCCTAGAGGCTAATGCTTCCGCCGCGCATAGTGGGGAGGGCGAACAACACACTGATGAATCCCCTCCTAAAATTGATGGTGGGAAGACCGGAGTACCATGGGGTTCCATTCACGTACTCGGTCGACCCACCTATCCCGCATTATCATATAAACAATAGGGGTGATCCACCTAAGTTTAATCCATCTTGTTTTACTAATTGGCAATTTATGATGAAATCTCATATCAAGAGCGCTTCGAGCGAGCTATGGAGAATCATTCAAGTTGGGTTCAAGGCCGTCGACCCGAACAACATGACAAGAAGAGAAGTTGTGGATGGTCAACTCAATGACTTGGCTCTCAACATAATTCACACCGCCGTGGGAGAAAAGCACATGTCTCTCATTGAGATGGCCACCACCGCCAAAGAAGCTTGGGATATTCTCACTCAAGAGTTTGTCGGTAATGAGAGCATGCAAAGGAATAGATTTGAAGCCTTGAGCAACCAAGCCGAGGGCTTTTTCATGGTAGAGGGTGAAGATCATGAAGAAATGTATCGAAGACTCAAGACCCTTGCTACTCAATTTCGAGCTCTTGGTGCAACCTATGTGGATGATGCTTGGATCAAGAGGAAGTATGTGAGCGCCCTTTGGCCGTTTGAATCCACCGACTTGAAGAGTCTCCAAGGAAGACACAATTACCACCTCATGACATCTAATGAGGTCATGCAAGAGATGGCGGCATACAAGGTGGCCGCCAAGAATGCCGAAGATGCTCGAGCCCGAGCCATTGGAATGCATAGAGGAACCTCACTTGCTTTGAAGGCCAAGGTTGTGGAGCAAGAAGATGATGATGAGGCTCAAGAAGATGTGTCACATTGGGATCCCAAAGAACTTCAAGATACTCTCAAGGACTATGCGGCTCTCACATCTAAAGTCTTTTGGAAGAGTCCGTCCAAGGCAAGGGATTTCGTCAACAAGGCAAGTGGAAGGAAGGAGGGTGGCCAAAGAGTTCGTTCTTGCTACAATTGCCAAGACAAATATCACTTTGTGGCCGAGTGTCCGTTTGAGAATAGAGAACTTCATGGAGGAAAGCTCATTAGGAAGGACAAGTCAAAGGACACACATAAGAAGCCTTTCTTCAAGAAGAATGCTATCAACAAGAAACCTCCAAGAATTGTGTTGCTTGCTCAAGAAGAATATTCATCCGGGGAAGAAGAAGAAGAGCCCACAAATGAAGTTGCCGCCATTGCTATTGCTTCTTCATCATCTCCTTCCCTATTTGAATCCCCCAATGAGAATGTCTCTATCTCCTCCGCAAGATGCTTCATGGCTAAGACCACCGAGGTAACATCACCCTCATCTCCTAAGGCAATGAGTAATATGGATGATGCTACTAGTCTTAAAATCAAAGAGGAAATAGTTGCTTTCGATCATTTTATCACTAACATGCAAGGTGAAACAAAGAAGCATGTTGAGACTCTTATGAGTCAATATGGTGAAGCTCAAGAAATGCTTGAGATAAAGGGTAAGATTGAAAGAGAGGATGCTATGGAAATTGCATCCTTAAAAGACAATCTTGAAGAAGAGCATGAGCTTAGAGTTTCTCTAGAGCAACAACTAGAATCTATAGAAGAATCAAATGATGCAATTGTTGCTAAACTCATTAAAGAACGTGACCATGCAATTGCTAAATACAAAGCATGTAAGAAGGAAAAGGTCGAGCTTGGTGTTGGTCATTCTAGACTAACCGAGGAGCTAGAGAAGCTCTCCAAGGCCTACAAAGCTTTGGAGAGTGAGCACTCTACCCTCACCAAGTCGTATGAACAACTTCAAGCTCAACCGCCTAAAAATGATATGCCTAGTTCCTCTACTCCTATTACTTGTGATCATGCAAATATCATTGAGGAAAATGCTAGGTTGAAGATCAATCTTGCTAAGGCCATCTCCCTAGGTAAGAAACCGTTTGTCACTTCACAAAAAGGGAGAGTTGGTCTTGGGTTCGTGGAGGAAGAAAAGGAGAAAGAGAGCTTCATGAAGGATGCTAGAGCTCCTCAAATTAAGAAGGCCAATGTTGCTAGTGCTCCTCAAGCAAAGAGGATCCCTCAAGCAAAGAAGAAGGTCAACATTGCTAGTGGTGGTGCCACAAGGGGCAAAACCATTAGTGATGACTTTGCGGGAAAGACTAACCCTCACTACATTATCTTTGTTGATTATTATGGGGATGTCTATGCTAAGTTTGTTGGTCCTAGAGATGTACCCATTGCTCGTTCTATTTGGGTTCCTAAGACCCTTGTTGCTAACAAAAGAGGACCCATTGAAAAATGGGGACCTAAATCCAAGCAATGATTTCTTGTAGGACTATGCTTCCGGTGGGTCAAAATGGGTGCTTGATAGTGGATGCACAAAACATATGACCGGAAGCAAGGAGTTGATGACGGAGTTGAGACCAAATCTAAATCAAGCAACCGTCACTTATGGAGATCGATCAAAATCCGAGGTATTGGGCTTTGGCAAGGTGGTAGTCGCTAAGGATATCACCTTAGCGAATGTCATGCTTGTCAAAGACCTTGGTTTTAATTTACTTTCCGTTCATGCACTTAATAAGATGGGTTACGCCGTCTTCTTTGATATTGATGTTGTGGTAATCTTGTGGAGCAAGACTCTAAAGGTCGCTTTCGTTGGGTACGTCGAGGATGATTTGTTTGTGGTTGACTTTTCGAGGGAAACCACTTCAAATTCGATGTGCCTATTCGGAAAGGCCGACAAGGGTTGGTTGTGGCATCGCCGCCTAGCCCATGTCAATATGAGAACTTTGCAAAGTCTCCACAAGGGTGGCCACATTCTCGGACTAAAAGAAGATGTCTCTTTTGCCAAAGATCGTGTTTGTAGGGCTTGTGTTGAAGGAAAGATGCATGATTCTCCCCACCCTTCCAAGACTATTATTTCTTCCAAGAGGATCTTGGAGCTCCTCCATGTGGATCTTTTTGGAGCCGTTCCCGAAGCAAGTCTAGGTGGGAAGAAGTATTGCTTGGTGATTGTTGATGACTATTCAAGATTTACTTGGGTTTATTTCTTCAAGTCGAAGAGTGAGACCCAACAAACCTTCATCGACTTCTCCATTGAAATGCAACGTCAACACAATGTCCCCATATTGGCAATTAGAAGTGATAATGGCTCCGAGTTCAAGAACTACACCCTCAATGAGTTTCTTAGTGAAGAGGGCATTCGTCATCAATATTCCGCAACCTATACCCCTCAACAAAATGGTGTAGCCGAGAGGAAGAACCGGACTCTTATGGATATAGCAAGGTCCATGTTAGCGGAGTTTAAGACTCCGTTGACTTTTTGGGCGGAGGCTATTTCCACGGCATGTCACTCCTCCAACCGGCTCTACTTCCGCAAAGGGTTGAACAAGACCCCTTATGAGATCCTCACCGGCAACAAACCTAACATCTCCTACTTCCGTGTCTTCGGTTGTAAGTGTTTCTATTTGATCAAAGGTTGTCGCTTAACTAAATTCGAATCTAAATCTCTAGAGGGTATATTTGTTGGTTACGGTGCCGAATCCCACACTTATAGAATCTATGATAAAGCCACACGGCGTATCATAGAATCTTGTAGTGTGGTGTTCGAGGAGAATAACGGCTCCCAAGTGGCGCAATTTCATGTTTCCGATGTAGATGATGTAATTCCTCAAGAAGCCATAAGAAGAATGGGTGTGGGATTTTTCCGCCCCATTGAGGAACCCCTTGTGGTGGATCGAGAAGGACAATGCTCTACTCAAGTGGAGCCTTCATCTTCATCAGAATTGCAAGCAACTGCTACTGGAGTCACTGATGCACCTAATCAAAATCAAGCTCAAGACCCTCAACAACAACCTCTTCTGCCTTCTGTCGCCAGGCCGGAGACTCCGGCCATCTTGGCCGGAGAATCCGGGGGGCCGGAGATTCCGGTGCCCCAGGCCGGAGACTCCGGTCTACATCCAGCAGAAGAAAGTTCAGCTCAAGACCTTGGTCCTTCCACCTCTTCCAACAATGCTGATATGTTTTCTGGGGATCAAGGACAGCTTTCCGGTCAAGGCGGGGACTCGAATGATCAAGATGATCAAGTGATACCTCCAAGATGCAATGAGGATATCGAAGCCCGTCGTCGAGCTAGAGTTGAAAGAACCATGGCACGTCGTGAACATTTCCTTGAGAAAGTGATTGGTGATGTGAGAGGCAAAGTGTCCACCCGAAGGCAATTGGCGAACTTTAGTGACCATCAAGCTCATATTGCCATGTTTGAACCGAAGAAAGTGGCCGAAGCTCTTGAAGATCCGGATTGGTTGCAAGCTATGCATGAAGAACTCAACAATTTCGAGCGCAATAAAGTTTGGAAGCTAGTTGAGAAGCCAAAGGAGTGTCGCAATGTTATCGGCACAAAGTGGATTTTCAAGAACAAGCAAGATGAGCATGGCATGGTTGTAAGGAACAAGGCTAGATTGGTGGCTCAAGGGTACTCTCAAGTTGAAGGCATTGATTTTGGAGAGACCTATGCTCCCGTGGCTCGCCTTGAGTCCATCCGTATCCTTCTTGCTTATGCATCCCGTTATAACTTTAAATTGCAACAAATGGATGTTAAAAGTGCCTTTCTAAATGGTCCCTTAAAGGAGTTGGTATTCGTTAAGCAACCCCCGGGGTTCGAGGACCCCAACTTCCCTAACCATGTCTACAAGCTCGATAAGGCGCTCTATGGACTTAAACAAGCACCACGTGCGTGGTATGAGCACCTTAGAGAGTTATTGTTAGACCGTGGATTTGAAGTTGGGCAAATTGATCCCACTCTTTTTACTAAGAGGGTTAAAGGGGAGCTTTTCGTATGCCAACTATATGTTGATGATATTATCTTTGGCTCGTCTAACAAAGCTTTTAATGATGAATTTTCAAAGCTTATGACCGATAGGTTTGAGATGTCTATGATGGGCGAGTTGAAGTTCTTCCTTGGATTTGAGATCAAGCAATTGAGAGGAGGGACTTTCATTAGCCAAGCAAAGTATATTCAAGACATGCTCAAGAGGTTTAATATGGCCGATGCTAAGGAGAAGAAGACACCTATGGATACCAAATGCCATCTACAACTTAACCCAAAGGGTATAGATGTGGATCAAAAGCTTTACCGCTCCATGATAGGTTCTTTGCTTTACCTTTGTGCATCTAGACCCGATATTGTGTTGAGTGTAGGTGTGTGTGCAAGGTATCAAGCGGCTCCTAAGGAAAGCCACATGTTGGCGGTCAAGAGAATCCTACGATATTTAGTTCATACCCCAAGGTTTGGTTTGTGGTACCCAAGGGATTCTTCTTTCACTCTTCGTGGGTTCACGGATTCGGATTGGGCCGGTGATCAAGATGATAGGAAATCAACTTCCGGGGCTTGCCAATTCCTTGGTAGGTCCTTGGTGAGTTGGTCTTCTAAGAAGCAAAATTGTATTTCTCTCTCCACCGCCGAAGCCGAGTATGTGGCCGCCGCTAGTGCTTGCACTCAATTGTTATGGATGAGGCAAACTTTAAAGGAATACGGTGTCATTTGTGACAAAGTGCCTCTTTTGTGTGACAATGAGAGTGCTATCAAGATCGCCTACAACCCGGTGCAACACTCAAGGACCAAGCATATTGAGATTCGTCATCATTTCATTCGAGATCATGTTGCCCGTGGAGACATTGAGCTAGCATATGTGCCAACCAAGACCAACTTGCCGACATTTTCACGAAGCCACTTGATGAAGCAAGATTCACTTATTTGAGGAATGAGCTAAATATCGTGGATTCGAGGAGCTTGGCTTGACCATCTTGCATACACACCTATAGCTTCAACTTCTATCTTGGTTTAGGTGTGGGCATGAATTTAGGGGGAGTGTTGTCCTAATAAATTGGGCTCTCCCTCCCCCCAATATGCCTATAGCAACAACTTATTTATCTCTATCTTCATTTCATGAATTGTGAGCTTAAATGACGAGTATTGGTTATGGACCCAAGATATATCTTCGCGGTGCCATGCCATAAACTCATACATGGTGGCCTAGGCCACCAACCTCTTCTTTGTGAAGAGTTGGTTCTTTTGTGGTTTTATTGGATTTTATTTGCAAATCTCTTGTTCTTATGGGAAACTCACTCAATCTTGGCATTTATTGTTTTTGGCTTTTGCAAGTTGAGTGTGAAGTACCATCTCAGTTTGTGTTGTCTATCCCAAGCCTCCCCTTGCCCCCAAAACTTGCTCCTCTTGCCACATACATGTCCACCACCATAAACTAGCTTTTCTGAGGTGTGGGGGCCGGAGACTCCGGTGTCTAACACCGGAGACTCCGGTCTGAGCAGAATCTCCGCCCTAAGCCACGGAGACTCCGGCACCCCGGAGACTCCGGTGTGCTTAGGCCGGAGACTCCGGTCTCGGCGTTTTCCAGAGGGGTCCTAAAGGGTGTCGGGGTGGGGGTTGAATCACAACTCCCTCACCACCCCGACCCCTACCTCTCCCCCTGCTGCCGCCCCTGCCTGGAGAAGCTTCCCCGGCCGCTTCCCGCCGCCGGAATCCGCCGTCCAGCCGGCCCCTCTTCCTCTCCAACGTTGGGGAACGTCCTCCCCACCATTGGAGACCTCCACCATGTCGAGCAGCGGTACCTCCCTCTCTCCCTCTCTAGGTTTCTTCCTAGATCTTGGATAGAGTGTGTACTGTTGCTCCCTATGGTGTAGAATCTCTTGCTGGCTTGTTTTTACCTCAATGTATCAATTCTAGCATCTTTAGCACCGAATTTTGACCTAACCCTAGATTCTCAGCCTCAGGGCCGGAGACTCCGGTCTGTTCCAGACCGGAATCTCCGGTGTAGATCACATTTGTGTGCTTTTGATTCTCCAATTGATGCATCTTTTGTTTCCCTGGACATGTATGCTCATCCCCCTGCTATCCCCTCTCTGTTTACTCACAGGATCCTCGCATCGACTCAAGAAAATCACTCACAACCCCAATAAGGTGACTCGGAAAGATAAGAGGGGTTCTAGGGCCTATTTGGATCCAACCGAGGATGGTCGTTTGGTTCAGCGTGACAGGGGTGCTGCTGCTAGAGAGGCTGCGCAGAGAAGAGCCGAAGAAGAATTCCTTGCACAAGAGAGGGCCAAGAAAGCAAAATTTGACAATTTGACCACCATTAGTGGGTTGAACAAATCTGAGTTCCGTGCTATGAGGTCACAGCCCTTCTTTGATATGCCGCAAAACTCCAACAATCCTCATTTTTGGAGAAGGGAGCAAGAGGTAGTGATGAATGATGTCTATGCAAAGCTCTCGGGTCCTAATATCGTTTGTGTGCAAAAGGTCCTCAACCTCTCCGCTCTTAGCACCAAACCGTATTTCCAAGAGGCCGTGTGGATAGTTCGCAAGCTTGGGTTGGAGCACCTCATGACTCTTCAACAAAACTATGACATCAAGTTGGTGCACCAATTCTTTGCGACCGTTCAGTTTGGAGAAGATGAAGATGTCAAGTTGACTTGGATGACCGGGCCGATGAAGTGTGAGTCCTCAATGACAAGGTTCGGTGAATTGCTTGGATATGTGTTCCGCAAGGGTGAAGCCTCCCAAGGAAGAATCATGCATACGGAAGGAGTTCATTATGATAAAAACAAGATGACACCGCTCTACCTCAACAAGTCCGCCGTTGGCTCCAACAAGGATCTTCTTCCCACTTTCAATATCCTCCTTCGCATGTTTAGAAGCAATATTGCACCCCAAGCCGGGAATGTGGATGCAATTCGTGGAGGGCTTGTCAACCTCCTTATTCATTCCTATGCGGTGCTTCAAGCCGGAGTCAATTGTCAAGGTTTTGAGATCGATGTGATGGATTTTATCAAATGTGAGTTGCATTGGGCGGTACATGAGATGAAGAATCCTATTTATGCACCTTATGTGATGAAGCTAATTCTTGATCAAGTGCCACACCTCAATCGTGAGCACTTCACCGTTCACAAGGCCGGCTCCCTCCAAATTCTCAAGCATGACAAGCCATCCTCTTCTAGTGCTCCCTCTCGTGTCCCATTTGCATCAAGTGAAGAAGAGGAAGAAGATGTGGCACCCGTTCGTAGGAGGAGTAAGAATGCCGACCCTCCCTCATGGGCTAGCAAGGGCAAAGATGATGTGCAAAAGAGAGTAAAGAAGCTTAGTTGGTTTGAAAGAGTGATGCTTCACATGAATGTGTGCATCCACAAGGAAAATTACCAAGCTCACAAGGAGAGGAAGTTGATCATCTCAAATCAAAGGAAGTTGTACAAGGAGTTGGAGAAAAAGAGGGACAAGACTCCTCCCCCTCCTCCTCCTCCTAGAATTGGCAAGGACACGGATAGTGAGTCTCCCAAATCCACCGAAAGTGAGAAGACAGTTAGCTATGATGCTTGGAATGCAAAGCAATTCCCTTGGTCCGATTTTGATTTTGAGGAAGTGTCCTCCATGCCTTCTTCCTCGCGCAACACCGGCAAGGCTCCAATGCCTCAAAGGGAGATTGAAGATCAAGATGCTAGTGGCTCGGAGTATGAGGATGATGATGATGATGATGCCACCGACGAGGACTCCGAGTGATCTCTATGGGACCGTTAGCATCGCCTTTCTTCCTTTTTGGTGTCTCGATGCCAAAGGGGGAGAAATGGTTCTAGTAGGCTATCCGTGGGATTTGCATGGGTCGGGCACAAGCATTTGCTTTTATCATTCCTTGAGAGCTTGTGTCCCTTTATTATTCGTGTGTTGAACTTGGTGTTGAACTCTATTTGCTATTTGCTACTTTTATGTGAGATGTGGATCTAGTTGTCGTTTTATTCTTGAGACATGGTATCGGTGATTATCTATTGGTTGAGTTATTGTGGTGTGAGATGTGTTTTGGAATCATCTTTTATTCTCACACATAAGGTATGGTTGTCAACCCCTCTATATCATGTCTTAGGTTTGCAAATGTTTGTGTCATTGATATATCATGTCTTAATTTATTTGTGGCATCCTCCCCTATATGTGGGTTTCCTCTCATTTGTGTAACTTGTCTATATGCACACATTTAGGGGGAGATGCTATTTGTCACTTGATATGATCTATTTATTTTGCAAATCCTAGTGTTGTCATCTAACACCAAAAAGGGGGAGATTGAAAGAACATTTCCTAACCCCTATTAGATTTGTGTGTTAGTTAACAACACTAATGATTATCTAATATGATGCTAAGTGTTGCAGGATTATTGACATATTTTTCCCCTAGCATCATTCACAAAAAGTGAAGAAATGGCAAAGTTTTCTTGCTGCAGGAAATCTCCTGACCGGAGTCTCCGGCCCCTGGGTTTTCCTGCCCTTCGCCAGTTTCTGTGGTGCGGCTCTGGTGTCTGTCCGGAGGGTGCCCGGAGGAAGCCCGGAGTCTCCGGGGAGGCCGGAGTGTCCGGCCTGCGAGACCGGAGTCTCCGGCCTGTCCCGCATCTTCGACAAGTTTCCGCCCGGGTGCGGAGTTTCCGGCCAACACCGGAGTCTCCGGTCCCCCAACACCGGAGTCTCCGGCCCTTCTATCAAGCAAGCAAGGTGTGGGGAGCCTCTGGTGCCAGTCCGGAGGAACCCCGGAAGGATACCGGAGTCTCCGGCCCACTTAGGCCGGAGTCTCCGGTATAAGTGACCTCCAACGGTCAGAATTTTCAGAGGGGTATAAATACCCCTCCACCTACCTCAGACCAGCTAGCTCGTCCAGCATTTATGAACCCTAATATTTGAGAGCTCAAAATCGCAAGATCTCCCAATTCCTCCGTCCAAACTCATTGATCTTCGGAGGATTGAAGGAGAAGACCCGATCTACATCTTCACCAAGCCGTTCTTCATTTCCCCCTCATTCACTTGAGGATTCTTGTTTCTAGGGTTAGCTTTGTGTTACCCTAGATTCTTGTGCTCATTTGTTGTTGTATTTGTGACAGTGTTGTTGATTTGGGAGCCCCCAATTCAGTTGTGGGTGTGTGCCCCAAGAACCGTGTAAGGGCTCCGGATTCCGCCTTGAAGGACTCCGATAGTGGAAGGTGAACGAAGCCTTTGTGGCGAAGTTCATCAGAGAATAGGATGAGGCCTTCGTGGCGTTGAGTAGGCCTTTGTGGCGAACTCAGACCCCTCCAACGAGACGTACTCCCTTAACAAGGAGGAACTCGGGAATACACCCTTGTCTCCGCGTGCTTCCCCTTTTGGTTACCTCTTTCCCTTTGTAACCTTTACTTGTATCGTTAATTGCCTAGTTGTTTAGTTTGCTTCTCATATAGGTAAATTCACCGTAGTTGCATATCTAGATAATTTACCTTTGTGTTAAGCACCTATTCACCCCCCCTCTAGGTGCCCATACGATCCTTTCACTCCCGAAAGGAAGCATCTCCCAGTGCCAGCCCGGCAGAGCCCACTCCCGGACATGCCCAGCGGAGCCCAGTCCTTGGTCGTTGCCGCGGAGTCGATGATGAGGACGCATCGTCGCCGAAAACAAATTCCTATGAAACTAAACTAAATCTACATCTATTTCTATTTTTGGCATCATTTCACTTCTATTACTTATTATGTTCACAAATATAACACGTTTTTACACAAAATTCTATAAAAAATTCTACACAAAATTTCTATCAATTATACACAAAACCAATTTCTCACCTAGGATTTCGCCGGTGCGGGCGAGGGTGAGGACGAGGGCGACGGCGACGGCGGCGGCGGCAGCGCGAGGTTGACGGCGGCGGAGAGGTGGCGGCGCGCGGAGAGAGATCTGAGGGAGAAGATTTAATGCCTCTGGCTCGGGCAGGAGGCCATTTATGCAGAGGAACTTTTAGTCGCGGGTGGTAACACGACCCGGGACTAAAGGTTCTGGAGCCTGCCGCGGCCTGGCGCAATCCCTTTAGTCCCGGTTCGTGACACGAACCGGGACTAAAGGTCCCGTCCGAACCGGGACTAGAGGTGGCCGTGCGAATGTGCCGTTTCTGGCCGTTGGAATCGGAGCATTAGTCCCGGTTCCAATTGAAACCGAGACTAATGCTCCGGACGGAAGCCCTATTCTCTACTAGTGTTGGTGTGAGCATGGCCGGCGATGGAATCATCGACGGCGCAACAAGAGGACTGGGAAGGGAAAGCAAACGCAGAACGATGGTGCCAACGGCAGCAGTGCGCATCCCGACGATGACTGACAATGACAACGGCCTCGCTGCGCAACGCTGCTTCAGCTGTGTGTGTTTAGTACTACTCCGTACATGTAGTACTACCTACTCCCTCCGTATCAAAATATAAGATGTTTTAGACTTTCGCTTTCCATCCGTATCTAGACATGTTTTAGTGCAAAATTTGTAACCTTGCACTAAAACATGTCTAGATACGGATGGAAAGCAAAAGTCTAAAACATCTTATATTTTGATACGGAGGGAGTAGTACGCACGTCCTCTTCATGACACGCAGCGCTGTCAATTCGTTGTAGATATATTTTGTTTAGACGAAGTTGGTTGACGCCGATACATACATGGGCTTGATATTGTTCATGAATTTTTAGGAGGGGTAATTTTTTTCGGCGAAGAAAATATATTAATATAAAAAATACCAATTACATCTGGTCTCTATATCAACAATATCAAGAACTAGTTGAGACATCAAAAATTCACACGGAAAAGAAAAAGAAGAAGAAAGAACAAAAAATCTCGCAATAATGATCAATTACTCGCAGCAGCCGGACCCAAACTACTAATACAACACACGTCCAAGACATGCAGGTTCTTCAGGTGTGTGTTTAGTACTACATGAGTACGTCCATCCTCTTGATCATGACATGCATCGCTGTCAAGTCGTTGTAGATTTTTTTTGTTTAGATGATGTTGCTTCACAACGATACATACAATACAAGGGCTTGAACATTATGCGGGAATAGTCATGTGGTGTGGTGGCTCGATGGTGGCCGTTGCTGTCGGGCCTGATCTGGGCTTACGGGCTCCCGTCGTAGCAGACTACACCATGGGTGGTGCAGTGCCTGTTGCTTGCGGTGGGCGTGGAGGTTGTGGCCTGTGGGTGGTGCACTGGTTGTAATGTTGGCCATCGGGCCGGCCCGGCACGGCCCGAGCACGAACAGTAGCTTTCGTGCCAGGCACGGCCCGAGCACGCGGTGGCCCGATTCGGTTCCGTGCCGTGCCGGGCCGGCCCACGTGCCGCGAAGAGGAAATAAGCCCGGCACGCAACACTTCGTGCCCGGCACGGCCCGGCCTGATGGATTTCGTGCCGGCCGGCCCGACAGGCCTGTTTCGGGCCGTTTTGGCTTTTTTTTTCCCCTGTTTCGGCAGAATTTCCTGTTTATTCGAAAATGACCGAAAAAAACACCGAAAAAAATAAAAAAAATGAGAAATAGAGGTCAAGTGAGTCCGGGACTGTGAAGATAAATAGTGAGATTTATTAAAGTTGCCTCATTAAAACCTCGGTAAGGAAAAAGAGTACAACGCTTGCTCGAAATGAAAAGAAAATTATAAGAAGAAAACAAAATTACAACTATTCATCTGGAGGAACCCTGTCCCTATGCCTATTGAAGTGCCTGATCAAGTGGCCGGTTCCGTGCTCACTCCAAATGAGTCGCATCCCGCATGTATGGCACCGTGCCATCCACTTCAACTTGCCATCCGGCTGCACACACTCCTCTTTTGTGAAGTGCTGCCACACTTGTGAGACAAAGCGAGGTGCACTAAGATCAGCCATGGAGAAGAACTCAAAAAATCTGAGGTGAATGAGAGAGGTGTGGTTGAGTGTGGGAAATTATAGGGGTGTGCAGCCACTTTTATAGGAAAAAGTGAGCCAATTTTGGACCAATTTGCCCTCCAAG
Source organism: Puccinellia tenuiflora (assembly GCA_012064385.1). Classification (NCBI taxonomy): domain Eukaryota; kingdom Viridiplantae; phylum Streptophyta; class Magnoliopsida; order Poales; family Poaceae; genus Puccinellia; species Puccinellia tenuiflora. Next base: position 568,193 of record QRDG01000553.1, on the reverse strand, counting down.
TGCCACATGGGGTAAATAATGAGCTTTATTAAGGTTGCCTCGTTAAAACCTTCCAGGTAAACTCCCCTTGGAGACAAACCTTCCAGTTTAGCCCTAGGATCTAAAATAAATGCAAATGCATACAAAACAGGAATTTCTCTCCAATATTTCAAATATTTATTTTGCATTTTATGAACAGCATGTTCTAAAAATGGATCAGTTTCATGTTGTTTTAAGTGAGAAGCTATCAATAGAAGCTTATGAACCATTAAAGGCGATGTGGGATAATAGACCCCAGATAAAGCATGTGTTGCATCCGAAAGTATTTCCAAAAAATCTAACAAAACTTCAGCAGCATGCCAATCTTGTTCGGTAAGTAAGATAGTTCCGTAATTGGAAGTGCTGCCACACGGCGGAAGTTGTGCGACGCTTTTTGTGCCGGAGGTGGAGGAGGTGGATGCACTAGTGGAACCGCTCGATTGGGAAGGAGGAGGCATATTTGCACTATGAATGTACGTGAGATCGTCGGGACTAAGCCCCTAATCTCCGCCACGAACGAAACATTATCACCAAGATCGGCTCCTCCGCCTTGGTGGGGAAAGTGGTGGAAATGGTCATCGGCCATGGAAACAAATGTGAGGTGAATGAGAGAGGTGTGGTTTGAGTGTGAGAAATGAGAGGGGTGTGCAGCCCTATTTATAGCAAAATTTGGGACATTTTCGGACAGAATTGCCCTCAAAACGGTCAAAAAATCGAATTTTCGGGTCCAAAACACCACAATTCAGGCTAAAACAATGCAATTCGGGTTTAAACAGTAAAATTCGGGCCAAAAATAGGGTCCCACCGCACCCCCCGCTCCTTCCCGCTCCCCTAACGTTCAAATTTGAACCGCGGGACCCACCCACCCCGCTCCAGACACTCCCCCACTCCTCCGGTCCACTCCCCCCGCTGGCCCCGCAGCCCCCGCTCCTTCCCGCTCCCCCCCCTCCCGTTCAAAATTTTGTTTTTTTTTTCAGCGAACCGGCCGCCGAACCCTCCCCAGAAATCGGGCCTTCGTGCCGTGCTCGGGCCGTGCTCGTGCCCGGGCCGGCCCACTAACTTCCGTGCCGTGCTCGTGCCAGCCCACGGGCCTAAAAGAAAAAAAAAAGCACGGCCCGTGGTGGGCCTCGTGCCTGGCCCGGCCTGAAACAGTGCGTGCCGTGCCGGGATGGGCCTCGGGCCACAATTCCGTGCCTTCGTTCGGCCCGAAAAAGCCCGGCCCGATGGCCAGCATTAACTGGTTGGGGTTGGTCGGGTGGTCGAGGTTGGTCGTCCTAGGAGCAGATCTGCTCAAGCTCCCTCCCCTCGCGGCACCTTCGGCTTCGTTGCCAGTCCCGACTCAGGCTGCTGCACGTAGGGTTGTTGCGTGGCGTTTTCGGCGGGGGGCGTTGATAGTCACCGGCTTGTGTCCCCTCCTGGTCTAGGTGGGACTGGTTGGGGATGCCGTGACTCGGTGGCTATGTCAGGCTAGGAGTGGAAGGAGGTTACTTTCGACTTTTCCTACCGTGGTTGGTGAGTTGTGACGATGAGCAGAGGTTCAGAATCTTGAATCGGAATCTTGGATGACGAGGCGGCGGCTCACGAAGGTGAGGCATGTAGACCCAGTCATATGGCATCTTCTCAGAAAACTATAGTGATAAAGCATCAAGATTGACCAAAATCAATGTTCGCGTCTTTGTTATCGATGGCTACGTCTCCTACGGTCTTACCATAGATACCTACTTGTAAAGTTGAACTCACGCAACATATTTTTTTCATAAGCAAAGAGGGACAAGGAAAGTAAACAGGGCTGGTTTTGTGTTTATATTCTTGATTCTCAGCTAGCTCAAACGCACGTAGCAGCAGTTCTAGCCCAATTGAGAAGCCAGAGCCGGCAAAGCAAAGAAGGCCCACTTAGCATGGCCCAAGCGGACGGGACCTAGGCAAGGATCGACCGACCTTGAGGTGTGCTAGAGAAACAGCTACGACAAGGAGGCCTTGAGCGCTCACGGTAGTTCTGATTCCGGCAAAAATTAGGGCACCAAGACCAGTTTACGTACGTGTGCGTCTCCTCCTTCCTCCTAGACTAGACTTGGAACCCTAGCTAGCTAGCTCCTCCAGTGATGGACATGACATACGAGGTACTGAAAATAATGTCCACAACCCCGACAAAGGACGACATTGACCTAGAAGGCCCCATAACCATCGGATGCGAGAACAAGGAGGATGAGGCGTTTTTCGCGTGCACAAAGAGGACGCAAGAACAAAGAGGAGGAGGCAAGAACAAGGAGGGTGAAGAGGCTGATCCGACGAAGAAGACGGATTGCAGCAAGGAGGCTGAGGCGTTCTTCCGGTGCCTGCAGGCCAAAAACGACATGCTCGTGGCGCTCATCGCAATGGCACGCGCCATGGACGGCCGCTCATCCGCCGGGAAGTGAAGATCCGGCCGTTTCACGTTGGTTGGTCGTGCACATGTATCTGTATAAATATATGAGGAGGCCGGCCTAACTAACTAGATCTCGTCGATTTCATTATTAGTCAGCTTAATTTCTGTTGTGTTTTGCACTTTATTTATGTTGTCAAACTCTTTACGTTTATGTCTTCTTTTGGAAAAATGGACGAAAATAACCAGAAGACCAAACAAATTCATAAAATAAACTTTGTCTGAAACTTTTTCACGGATCTAATTCTTTTGGGTAGCGCCCTAGCAAGGCGCTATGGTCTGCATTATAGCGCCTAGTGTCAAGGCGCTACACCGCGATATAGTCGTTTCTAATAGGGCCGAAGCCATAGTCCAATGAACCCATGGCAGTAGCTTAGTGGCAGCATCCATTGTCTTCTTTATCTTGCACCCAGAGTTCGAGCCCCTTTGTAGGCAATAAATTCCTAATCTTTTTGCTCTCTCCTCCGAGCTGACAGGTGGGTCCCATTTATGACAAAAGTTCAGAAATAAATTCTCATTCTTTTCTTTTGGCAGAAAATCACAGAAATTGATATGTTTTTGTAAATTGCATAACTTTATATGTTCTGATATCAGAAAATCCTAAACTTTCTAAACATAATATTTGTGTACTGTTTTGACAAATAAAATTTGAACAACATTTAAATTGTTGCAATTCATATCTTTTGTTCCACTTTTCAGAAAATTGCAAATAATATATCAAACTAAATATAATTAATTAATCTTGTTGAGGGGATCATTCATCATGCATGTTGACAAACATATACCGTTTTACGTGCCTCCTTCTTCGATCCTACTCGAACCGTAGCTACCTCCTCGGTCACCCGCCGCCATGGGCGAAGAAGCATCCAGCGCCGACATCGACAAGTCTGGTCCACTCGATGGGATCATGTTGGCCGCCTGGAAGGAAGTCGACCAACCATCTGTAGCCATAGCGTCAATAGCCATAACCATCGGATGCAAGCGGAAGGAGAAGGCCGCGTTTGATGCCTGCTATCCTTAAACTGACTGGGTAAACAGTTTGCGGGCAAATCCGACGAGGTGGCGACCACACCTGCGAAGTTGGAATGCGCAGGTGCCTGCAGCCCAGGATCAAGCTGATCAAGGCGCTCGGGGCATGGGCACGCCCCAGCCCCAGCCCCATGCACGACGGCGACAAGAAGGATTAATTAGCTCGGCCGGGCTGGAAGCCGTACCGTACACCTTCGTTGTCGAAGCTCTGACCGAGATCAAACTGGTCGCGTGGATACCATTGATAGCCATCTCCAAGCATAAGGATTAGGGCGGCTAAACTGGATCCAATTGATCTCTCTTTGTTCGTTTTATCTTATGTTTTTATGCCTTTTCAACTTGTCAAACTCTAGACCCCTAGTGTGGATTCAACGTAAGATTATGGATCGTCTTCTCGTACTGCAAGGATGTTAACAATTTTAGTGTGTTCGACCTTCATGACCTAGATATTGCAGCTTTAGGTCATCAATCATCAATCAGTCACGCACATGCATACGTGTTCTTTATTTTGTATCTTCCATCCAATACCGCCGTGCTAGTTTTGTTCCGTGCTTGAGGAGATTCTGCCCTAATCTAAACAACGGACATGAAGAGACCAGACGGTATTTTCGGGAATAGTTAGGCCAAAACGCCTCCGCACACAGGGGAAAGTTTATAGGGAGCAACTAGGGCTCACTCGAGTAAGTATTTAAATAATGTCATCCAGTTGCATGTAACTCATGTGTACACCATGTGCAACTGAGAAATCTTAGTTGCAACTATGCACAATCCATATACAACTGAAGAAATTTGAGTTGCATAAATGACATACCGCACGAATCACGATGCAAATCTGACGGGGTTAGAGTTGAGTAAGTTCTAACTTAATTCTCACTCGAGTGAGCAAAAGAAAAACCGAAGTTTATATGCTTCTTCTTCTTGGACGCGTACGTCCGAGGACCGAGATAGTACGTTTTTCGGTTTGAGATCTCCCTAACTGATTCCGCACCAAAATAGCACCTCTCCGGCCATGAAGATCGGACCAGACACGACTATATCTGCGAGACCTCCTTTTTGTTCCTCGCTCTCGATCGTGCTTCGCCTCGATCATCCATCAGCCATGGTCAACATACTTATATCCATCATCTTTCCTTCATCGATCCCCCAAATGATAAAGGACGGCGTCAAAATCACCTGCCAAAGTATTTCGCCAAACACTCATCAGAGGATGCGATGAGAACATGCTCGACGTCGTGCAACCGCGTCGCCGCGAGGATGCCGGAGAAGGTGGAGGCGTGCGAGAAGGCGACGGCCGTGCTGCGTCGGTGCCTGGAGGCCAACGCCGACGTCATCGAGCGGACGCTCGCCGCAGCGCCAGCACCCGCCATGGACGAACGCCACGACCACTAGATTAATTGGGTGAGAAGTGAAGCCCTGATCGATCTCCCACAAAAAGATGGATGGATAGTTGGATTTTTCTAATATATGTTTTTTTTTTGAAAATTCAATATATTAAGCTAGCAAGCCGCCTCATTAAAAACCTTACAGTCCCATTCGGTACCTTGGTAAGGAAAAGAGTGCGTCTGAAACTTGCTGCTTTAAGCATCCATAATAGTTACATCATTTGCGAGTAGCTCAGAAATAAAAACCGGCGGATCCTCCAGCCAAACAATCGACTGGGGTCCCTCTGCCTTACAAGCTAGAGTATGAGCCACTGCATTGCTTTCCCTAGAACTATGGAAAAAGATAACATGAGCAAAACCTCTCAACAGAAAAGAGCATTCCTCATAGATAGCAGTTGTTGGACCGATGGAATTGCCGCCCCCTTGCATGGTTGTAATGACATCCATACAGTCACTGTTGATGATTAACTTGGTGCAGCCAACCTGTCCCGCCAGGATAAGGCCATCGCGGAGGGCTCGAGCTTCGGCCATAGCTGCATCTTCAACAGACGGTATGCCACAGTTACTCCCAGCAATAAACATACCCCTATCATCTCGGATGACGGCTCCCGTCGCTCCAGTATAAGAATCTGCATCAAAAGCCGCATCAATGTTAAGTTTAGTATAACCCTCCTTCGGTTTCTCCCAACCTCCTCGACGGATCCCTGAATCCTTTTTGCAAACTCGAAAGTAATTCATCGCCATGGCTGATATTGCATGTGCAGACCTTGTTGGTGTTGCTACTGTCTCATCATGTGCTATTCGTCTCCTTTGCCACCAAATGTACCAGCAGGCCGTTGCAATGGTTTCTCTTAACCCTGTATCATGTAGCCTAGGCGCAAACGCATCCGGTTGTCGAAGCAGAGCCTCGAACACTGCTGAACCTGAATGGTCCATTGTCGACATCTCGTTGATCATCTCGTTCAGCCCAAGGTTCTCCCAGGTCTCCTGGACCCTGGGACATTGGAAGAAAGCATGAAGCGTATCTTCACAGTAGATACTACACACTGGACAGAGGCTGCTGGTTATTATGTGCCTATTTGCCAACGTGCACTTGCAAGGAATCGCCTCATGTAAAAAGCGCCAGGAAAAGATTTTCACCTTTGCCGAAACCTTCATGGACCAAACCTTCGACCAAAATGGATTTATTTCAGCCGTTCCTTGCCCGTTCGTTCGGAGGAGTTTCCTTCCATGCTGGTGATCCCAGTCTGTATAATATGGCGAGCGGACAGTAAAAATACCCGTTCTTGTATTATTCCAAGAAACAAAATCTTCCATCATACCAATCGCTAGAGGAATCTTCAGAATACGCTGAACATCAATTGAGAGGAATAAAGAACGTAACAAAGGCTCATCCCAAGCTCGCGTGACAGGGTCAATCAGATCGGAGACCCTAGTGATAACTATATTTCCTCGGCTTGAAATCAACTTCCTTGATGGACTTGAAGGGATCCGAGGATCTTCCCAAATATTAATATCCTCCCCATTACCCACTCTCCATATATATCCTTTCTTAAAAGATTGAATACCTGCCCATATGCTTTGCCACGTGTATGACCGACCCTTTCTTTAATTCAGCATTAAGGAGGTCACTTGATGGAAAGTATTTCGCACGTAGCACTCGAGCACATAAGGATTCAGGTTCACAAAGGAGTCTCCATACCTGTTTTGCTAACATTGCGAGGTTAAAACAATGGAGATCACGAAACCCCATACCGCCTTTCTTCTTCGGGATACACATCTTACACCACGCAAACCAGTGCATATGTTTCTGATCATCATCATCTCCCCACCAGTACTGGGTCATAGCATATGTGGGCCCTTTAACGACTAGTTTAGGGAGCTTGAATACTTCCTGTTTACAATTTCTTTTTTTCTTTTGGTCAAACTTTATGAAGAATTGTTGAAGTTTATAGAAACATATATAATAATATCAATATCAATCGATCCATTATCATTAAATAAGTATTCATAGAATACAATGGTGTGGTTATTTTTTTTTAGATAAAATGCATACATGATGCCCGACTTTATATTAATAAAGCCCAATAAATTTGAATGATAGAAACAAATTCCAACGACCACGTAGAGATAGATAACGGCCTCCGGCCCAAGAGAGTACAACTAAACACTTCAGCTAGAAAACAAATGGTTGTTGGCGACACGGCACAGAATTTTCTCTATAAAGTTGTCACACGGAGCCACCAAGAGATTGTCAATGACTTCTACATTTAATATTTTTAGCAAAAATAATGTAATACTAAAATACAAGAAAACTCATAGATAATATTTTTGTACAAATGTTGGGCTATTACATCTTTTTAGATATAGTTCAATAAGGAAGAGAAAGCGAAAAGCAAACCAAGAATTTCTGCGATATATAAATAATTCTATTTGGAGCTCGGTCTCCATTTGTCCGCGCTCCTAAGAAAAATAGCTATTTTTGTGAATCTTAAGTCAATACACATATCTATCTATATATGCAGTGCGGCGATATGGAGGCCGAGCTCTATGGAGCTCGGTTTTCCAAAAAAATTAAATCCGCAAATTTTTGTTACAAAAAATTCTGAAAAATCATAGTTGTAGATAATACATTGATCTACCATTGTAAAAAAATTCATGACCAAATACCTTGTATTCTGATCTGGGGAAAAAAGACAAATCGGCAGATCTGAATCGGTGAACAGTGCAAAGTCTTAAAATTTTGAAATTTTGCCAGATTTGTCTTTTTGGTGTAGCTCATAATAATATGAATTTGTACTTGAAATTTTTCACAGTGGTGGATCAATGTGTTGTCTACAACTCTGATTTTTTGCAGAATTTTTTGAAACAAAAATTTGCGGATTCAATTTTTTTTTGAAACCGAGCTCCATGGAGCTCGGCCTCCATTTGGACTTTCCGATCTATCTAACTATACTATTAAGTTGGGATCGGGTTGTGATGGTACGTCGGGTGTGGTAGGATCGGTCGTGATGGTATGTCGGGTGTGGTACGTCGTCCGTCGCGTTAGTTCCCCGATCCATCATTGGGACTTGCCGGCGCAATCGAGAGCCATCGCTGCGCACGGTACCATGTCCTACTCAAATCACGTCCTCGCTATTCACGTCGTGCCCCTTCCCACCAGGCAAGGCGATGTGATGAAGAGCTCAACCACGCCGTCAGATTGCAGGAGCTTGCCAGGCCATTGGACCGTAGGACTGTAGGAGCTCGAACACGCCGTCGGACTGCATTTACTCGACCAGGCGCCGTTCCACTTCGAACGCATCTAGTTGCTGCGAGCGCCAGTGCCCTTTCACCGCTCCCTCACTCCGCCCTCACCTCGCACACTGCTGGTAGCCGCGATCGCCGGTACCCCTTTCATGTGCAGACGCGATCGACGGTTCATCCTTCTTCTTCGGCTCTGGGACGGATGTGGTCTTCTTGACTCGTTCGGCAACTTCCCGTCCGCAACCAACAACGTCAGGTCGGCTCTAAGAGTAGCAGCAATGGCGGCGCGCTGTCGACAAGGTCTGGAGGTTGAAGTCGAAGGACATCTCAAGGATCTTGTTGTAATTTTCGTTTTTGTTGGGATGTTTTGTACATTCGCGGTTTCTTTAAATGCTAGGTCATTTTCGAAAAAAAAAACATCCGACCAGCCACGAGCCTGGGCAACCGCGCCAACATGCTCCTCATCACCTCCGATGGCCTGCACGTCTTCGACGACGACCCGTCCATTGGTCTGTGCAGCTGGGAGATGCCCGTGTGGCCCGGCCGCTACCCGCTCCGCATCGAGGTGGTAGGGACCTCCAACGGTATCATCTGCATCTGCTACGACTTCGGCGGCATTGTTCTATACAACCCGGTCAGCATCGAGAAGCTGACCCTCACGAGCCTGCCGCCGCCGCACCGGAGTGGCGGTGCTGGACTTTTGCACCGGTACAGTTTCATGTACGGCTAGGTGACTGGGCGATACATGGTCGTGCACGTACCGTATTCCTCTTACCAGGTCGTGGTGTTCACGCTAGGGGAGGCGTCCTGGCGGGACGTCATCGTACCCTACGACTTTAACGTGTCCCAAGAGGACGGTTTTGTGACCATGGATGACGCGATGTATTAGGCTGTGTCGCGGGGCATATGGGAGAAGGAGAAGGTCATGCCATATGACCTCGACGGCATGCAGGCCCCATCGCGGTCTAATTTGGTTTAGAGCACGAAAAGTTGTTGGAGCCCTATTTTTACCCCCAGGTGATGTAAAATGCGGTTAAATGATTTTACATCGCCTATAGGAGATGCTCTTGGTGTTAACCTTTTTCCATGAACTCTATTAACCGTCCTGATTTGTCTCATTGCCACATTAAACAAAAAACAATTTAGCAATGGCATAATGGCATGGTATGGCGCCGCACACATGTTACCCAAGGAAGATGAGATGATGAGAAGTATTATTGTTTGCGCGGAATAAAGAGAAATATTAGGCTTCCCTAAAAAAAAGAGAAATATTATGCTAGTAAGCTTAAAAATTGACCAGAATACAACAGGAAAACTCATACTGTAGAACATATTATTCTAGAAAATGTTGGGCTATTAAACAACTTTTTAGATAGAGTTTAATAAGGAAAATACAGGGAAAAGCAGAACAGTAATTTCAGAGAAATATAACTAATTAATTATATTTGAAGCTGGGCCTTCATTTGTCCACGCTCCCAGGAAATGTAGCTTTGCGAATCACGAAGTCGATCAACAATACGCCCCTGGCATACTTACGTTCCATTTGGACGACCAATGGATGGATGGAAAACCCTGCCGGGCGGTGTACGTGTCTGTGTCCTTGTCCGTTACGAAACCGGGTCTTACCCGAGACTAACCTGCGGCAACTTAAATCGCCAGATCAATCGGGTCCAAATTAACAGACTGGGAAGGTGGAGAAGACGATCGATCGAAACAATGGACGACGGCGCGAACCTCCCCACCGCCACGGACGTCCTGGCGTGCATCCTCCAGCGGGTCCCGCGCAACGACCGCCGCCGGCTACGTCTCGTCTGCCGGCAATGGCGCCACCTCGTCGACACGCGCACGGCCACGAGCCTGCGCAGCCGCGCCAAGACGCTCCTCGTCACCGCCGACCGCCTGCACGTCTTGGACGACGACCTGTCCAGCTGGAAGATGCCCGTGTGGCCCGGCCGCTACCCGCTCCGCGTCGAGGTGGTAGGGACATGCAACGGTATCATCTGCATCTGCTACGACTTCGGCGGCATCGTTCTGTACAACCCGGCCACCGTCGATACGCTGGCCCTCCCGAGCCTGCCGCCGCAGCACCGGAGCGGCGCTGCTCGACTCTCGCACCGGTACAGCTTCACGCACGACCAGGCGACTTGTCGATACATGGTGGTGCACGTACCCTATTCCTCGGCCAAGGTCGTGGTGGTGTTCACGCTTGGGGAGGCGTCCTGGCGGGAGGTCGTCGTACCCTGCGACATTTACCTACCCCAAGAGGACGGCTTTGTCACCATCGACGACACGATGTATTGGGCCGTGCCTCGGGGTGGATGGGAGACGGAGAAGGTCATGTCGTTTCACCTCGACGGCATGCGGGCCCCATCCGTAATTCCGCTGCCATCATCTAGACTAGCCGGCACATGGCGAATCACACAGGTGATCGGGAGGCTCGGCGTCGTCTTTAGCAACTTATCAGGGACGGTGGATAAGATGGAGGTGTGGGTCTTGGAGCGAGGCGCTTTGGCAACGTCTAAGCATGCCAGGTGGAGCCGGTGGCATACCGTGCACATCCAGCGCACGCCGCGGAACCAACCACAATGGCATGACCACCAGCATCTCACATGGCCACACTTTGCTCATGAAAGCAATCATATCCTGACCTGGAAGTGGTTACCCACAGGAGAAGGTTGTGCCTTGTACCGACATGTAATGAGCAATGGCAATGGTACGTTGGTGATCAACGAGAGGAACCAGGGTACCTTGCTACCTCATATTGAGACGAAGTATGATACCTTTAAGAGGTTTGACTATGTCCAGACCATGGAGATGTTGAGAGTCTACAAGTGCTGGTGAAAGCTATGGTGCACTAACCTAGTTGCAATTGCACGGTCTTAGATAGGTCAGATGCAAATTTGTCTCTACACAAAAGCTTTGCTTGGTTCAAACTTTCTATGTCATTTTATGCACTTTATCAAATGAATAAAGAATTGTCAAGATTTTTTTGGTCAACAACCCGGACAATTTTTATTTGTTTGTTTGTCCAAAGCACTCGCTACATGTAAATGGATGTGTTGTTGACATGTAACCCAAGATGTGTCGTGTCTTGGATCATGTACAACGGGAGGCGTCCTGGCGGGACGTCGTCATACCCCGCGACATTTAACTGCCCCAAGAGGATGGTTTTGTGACCAACGATGACACAATGTATTGGGCCGTGCCTCGGGCAGATGGGAGAAGGAGAAGGTCATGTCCTTTCACCTCGGCGGCATGCGGGCGCCATCTGTCATTCTGCTGCCGTCATCTAGACTAGCTGGCACATGGCGATTGACACAAGTGATCGAGAGGCTCGGCATCATCCTTAGCAACTTCTCGGGGACGGTGGATAAGATGGCTTGACAACTTACATTAGTTTTTTCTTTTCTGTTTGTACATATGTGTTTTGGGTAATAAAGTAAGGTTGTGTGTGTTTCCCCTGCAGTAAGGTTTCAAAAAAAAGATGGAGGTGTGGGTCATGGAGCGAGACGCTTCGGCAAAGGCTAAGCACGCCCGGTGGAGCCGGTGGTGTAGCGTGCAGGTCCAGCGCACACCGTGGAACAACCACAATGGCACGACAACCAGCATCTCACATAGTAGCACTCTGTTCATGGAAGCAATCACATCCTCACCTGAAAGTGGTTACCCACCGTGAGAGGTTGTGGCGTGTACCGAAACATGGCCGCACTCTGTTCATGGCAGCAACCATCCCTGGCCAAACTGCGTGCCACCGACACCTCGCAGCCCCACCCTTATCAAATCTCGGCCTCCGCCGGTCCGTCATCACCCCGGCCTCCTCGACCCTCACCACTGGATCTTCGTCGCCGGCCGCATCCCCACCCCCACCGATAAGTCCATTGCTCACATCCGCTCGCTTCATTCTCGCTGGCGCGTCGCCGACGCCGTCTCGGTGGTCGGTGGAGAAGAAAAAGGGGTTGACACGTGGAGAAGTAAGGTAGGAGCGTGACTCGCGAGCGGCCCGACCGAGCGAGCGATCCGTCTAAATAAAACATTTTCGTCTCCAACCACAGGTTGGTTCTCAAGTTTGTTACAAACTTGAAGCATAAGAAACGTCCAAATTCCCTTAAATGTTTCCCTTTTAATCAGCCTTTTACTGACGACGCTTAGACTGGGTAGGAGGGAGTAGGTACGTGTCCTGCTTGGAGATCACGATCCTATACTCAGAAAAAGAGATGCCGTGCAGCATCAAACTGGATGGAAATTATGAGGGCAGACGTACGGGACACGTACACATATACGTACATAAATTTGAGTCCATATATATAAGTACCGTAATATATACCGACCATAATTTACGTGCCTCGTCGAACGTGCTTGCGATCCAGGGTTTCAGAAGAACCCTAGCTACCTATCTCCTCGGCGCGCGGTCACCCGCCGCCATGGGCGACGAAGCATCCAGCGCCGACATCGACAAGTCTGGTCCACTCGATGGGATCATGTTGGCCGCCTGGAAGGAAGTCGACCAACCATCTGTAGCCATAGCGTCAATAGCCATAACCATCGGATGCAAGCGGAAGGAGAAGGCCGCGTTTGATGCCTGCTATCCTTACGGCGAGGTGGCGACCACACCGGCGAAGGTGGAGGCCTGCGACAAGGCGGCCGACGCGTTCCGCAGGTGCCTGCAGCCCAGGATCAAGCTGATCAAGGCGCTCGGGGCATGGGCACGCCCCAGCCCCAGCCCCAGCCCCATGGACGACGGCGACAAGAAGGATTAGCGATTCTAGTTTTGAGAAGTGAAGCCCCGCCATGTTAACGATTCTAGTTTGTTTTGTTTCTTCCATATATACGTACCAGGGTACTAGTTTGGTTCTAGAAACCAAACGGGCCGTATACGTACGAAATTACTTTTGGAAATATTCAGACAAATATGCCTCCGCGTACATGCAGGGAAAAATTATATTAGGACTCTTAAACCGATCAAAGTTTTCGTGCGCCTCTTCTCTGTTTTCCTCCTCAGTCTGTCTTGGATCACGGGGGTGACTTGGACGACCCGATCTCTCGGTCTGATGTATTCTTCACGGGAGGCTTGCAATATTTGACACTCACTAGATCTGGCATCTTCTTCTCAGTTAATAAAGTTTGTCAATACTTACATGCTCCTAACACAGTTCATTGGACAACAGTCAAACGAATTCTGTGGTACATCAAGGGTACATGTACAACAGGACTTACCTTCAGAAAATCCTCATCTACTCTAATCAGTGCCTTCTCAGATGCAGATTGGGCAGGATGTGTTGATGACAGAAGGTCCACCGGCGGGTTTGCCATATTTCTTGGACCTAACCTTATATCATGGAGTGCCAAAAAACAACCAACAATATCCAGATCTAGTACAGAGACTGAGTATAAATCCCTAGCAAATGCCACGGCTGAAGTCATTTGGGTTGAAACTATTCTAAAAGAACTTGGCGTAAAAATCAGTGAAGTGCCATGCCTATGGTGTGATAATATGGGTGCCACTTATTTATCTGCTAACCTAGTTTTTCATGCCAGGACAAAACATATAGAAATTGACTTTCATTTTGTCCGAGAAAGAGTTGCTCAGAAGATGCTTGATAATCGGTTCATCTCCACACATGATCAAGTCGCCGACGGATTTACAAAACCTTTGGCCAATAGAGATCTAGAGAATTTAAACATAATCTCAACTTGTATAAGTTTTGATTAAGATATGATGTTAGATAATTAGATTAATTAGATTGATATCTTTCCATATCTGTAAACCGAATATGCTGGAATATGAAAAGAAAAACTGATGAAAAATTGATCGTACCGAGCGAATTGTTTCAGACTGACAATACGAAAGATCACAACCTCCGATTGAGTAGGTTTCTGAGTCGTTGGAAAGCTCTCGTGAAAGTAGGCTTTTACGACTTCTAATATTTGACGATCTGATGGATTTCACATACGTGAACACATCCCGCAAGTGCATGTGCGGTAAATCTCGGCCACAAAAAAGGCAGTTTCGACACTCAAAAATGGCTCGCAAGATTAGAAAAGGTGTTTTTCTCAAGATTCTCAGGGTCATCGTGTCCGTTTGGTCATCAGGTCTAAACTTACCACCTACTGATTGGCTACAACAGTGTGTTAGGCTCATAGTAGAGAGCAAACAAAGAAAAAAACTAATAAAAAATTGATAATACCGAGCGAATTGTTTCAGGACGTTTAAGATTTCTGGGCAAAATAATAATAAATGGTCGTTCTTACCCATGGCGCATGGAAAGAGTGGTGAGCCACGGATAGTTTCAATACTAGTGGCGCATCACTCTGAGATGTGCCATAAGTAACATGGGGGGGGGGGGGGGGGGGCAACACCACGGTCAGACGGCTCCTAGCGATCCGATGGCTCACAGCGACTTAAACTAGCACACAATCCGTGTGCTCCTTTCTTCTTATTTCTGATTGGTCGAGAGGATGGAGGCCTGGATTGGCACCTCTCCTCCTCTCTTCCTCCTATACTCCTCCTCCTCTCTTCCTCCTCCTCCTCCTCTCTATCTCATCCTCCTCCCCTCCTCTCTTCCTCCTCCTCTCTATCTCCTCCTCTCTTACTCCTCCTCTCTATCTTCTCCTCCTCCTCCTCGACGGCCTGCGGAGACCTCCTCCACGAGGGCGAGCTCCTCCACGACGGCGCCTCCTCCATGACGTCGAGCTTCTCCACGGCGACGGGCGACCTTCTCCACGAGAGGGCGATCTCCACGACGGCGCCTCCTCCATGACGGCGAGATTCTCCACGAAGGCCGGCGCCTCCTCCATGACGGCGACCTCCTCCACGACAGCGCCTCCTCCATGACCGCGATCTCCTCCACGGCGGCGACCTCGACGACGACCTCCTCCACAATGCGAGCAACTCCATGGCGAGCACCTTTACGAGCACCTCCACGATGGCCGTCCGGCAAGCAACTCCATGGCGAGCACCTCCACGATGGCCGGCGAGCTTCCGGACACGCCGACGTCGGCAGTGGTCGGTGGTTTTTTTTTTAATTCGAAAATTGATAGCCGTGGCGCACCGAAACTAGGTGCGCCACATGTATGTGCATATAGCCGTGGGGCATCAAAATGAGGTGCGCCATGGGTATATAAACATACCCATGGAGCACGTAGTTTTGGTGTGCCACGGCTAAGTATATACCCATGGTGCACCATGTTGCCTGCCCGTGGCGTGGCAATCCGTGGCGCAGCGGGCTGCGCCACGGCTAAGCCTTTTTGGTGCGCCACGGGTAGCTTTTTTTGTGCTAGTGCGAGCCTTGATTTCCAGGGTGAAAACCCAAGGTTTGGCCTTCATTGGTTGTATCTGGCAATCATCTTGTTGAAGGCATTGTTTTGGAAACTCGGTCTTTCTCCGGGGTGAAAACCTAAGATCTTCGATCGGGCGACGACAAAGCTTATGCATTGTTTCCTTTCTGAAGGCGCTGCTTTTTGGAGAGCCTAGTTTGTAGTACGGGTGTTGTATTCGGTGGTGGTTAGAGTGATTCTGTTGCGAGTGGTTGTACACCGCGACGGGGTCTTTGTTTTCTTTTCTCTCTTTTTATTTTGTTCTTGGCTGTGTGCATTCTTGGTGTCTTTAAACATCTCGTTGGTGCAGAGGCTGGATGTAATTGATATCTTCACGATATTAATATATTCCCTTTATATAAAAAAAGAAATAAGTTAAGCGGAAATTCACTTTGGCTCCCGGGTGCACCTGCACCCGGTATGCCTTTTGATTTTTTAAAAATTGAAAATGCTTCGAAATTTTTTGAAAAAAATCATGCACGTACCTGAGTATGCTCCGCACCACCGTGAAAAATTTCGCACCGAAATGACACCGTATGCTCCCTGTGCAAAAATGACAAAATTCTGACAGAAATTCAAAATTTTGGATCTCATTTTCTGTCAGAATTTTGTCATTTTTGCACAGGGCGCATACGATGTCATTTCGGCGCGAAATTTGTCACGGTGGTGCATAGCATACTCAGGTACGTGCATGATTTTTTTCGGAATTTTTCGAAAAGTTTTTCAAATTTTTTTATGCTCCCGAAAAAACGGGAGCAGGTGAGCCCGGGAGCCAAAACGGCGCTCCCTAAGTTAAGCAGGTACAATGGCGACAACTGATGGTGTGGTTTCCGTGACATACGGTTACAGAGAACGGGGCATGATAAGCCATGGCAAGGCCTGCCTTGCGCACAGGATACAGTGGCCACGGAGGTTTTTGACACCTTGATCAAGATCAAAGCTGGGGATGGCCGGAAAGTGCTTTCCTGGACCTACAGGTGGATAACTGGGTTCAAAGCAGTTGAAATGAATCACACGACTCTAATTTCTAGAGTTGAGCTACGGGTACAAAAATAATAATTCACGGACACTATGATGCAAGCATGAGGCAGGCCGACCAAAGATACCTTCCAAGTAACCTCGGGGACGAATGTTGATAGTTTTTCATGAGGCTCAGATGACACTTTTGTGGAAAGCTCGATCATTATGCTCAGGGACCTGTCAATGCGGTTTGTGTCTGATAAAACCTCATATTATCCATTGTCCTCATAAGAATGAATTTCAACGACATATAAATAATTATATTTGGAGCTCGGTCTCCATTTGTCAGCGCTCCTAAGAAATATGCTACTTCCTCCGTCTTAAAAAGATGTCACAAATTTATCTAAATTTGAATGTATCTAGACATGATTTAGTATATAGATACATTTAAATTTGAACAAATCTGTGACATCCTTTTTGGAACGGAGGGAGTACCTATTTTTTGCGGATCACGAAGTCGATCAAGAATATACGCACATACTACGTACGTTCCATTTGGACACGACAATGGATAGATGGAAACCCTGCTGGGGAGTGTACGCGTCTGTGTTTGACACGAGTATGTACCCTTACCTTACCGGTTACGAAACCGGGTGCTACGCGACTAACACCCGGCCTCTTTAAAACGCGACGAGACCAGGTCCAAATTAACAAAAGGGTGGAGAAGACGATCGATCGGAAACGATGGAGGACGCCACGGACTTGATCCCCACTGACATCCTCGTCTACATATTCCAGCGGCTCCAGACCAACGACCGCCGCCGGCTGCACCTCGTCTGCCGGCACTGGCGCCACCTCGTCGACACGCGCACGGCCACGAGCCTTCGCAGACGCTGTCCCGCCAACATGCTCTTCGTCACCGTGGAGCGTATGTACGTCTTCGACGACCTGTCTACCAGCTGGGAGACGTCCGAGTGGCACGACCGCTACACGAACCGCAAAGATGTTGTGGGGAGCTGGAACGGCATCCTCTGCATATGCGACAAGTTCGGCGGCATCCTCCTATACAACCCGTTCACCCCGCGATAAGCAGGCTGTCCAAAGCCCGCGGTCATGGTGTCGGTCCGACGCCCGGACCTTCAGCTTCACACATGACCCAACGACGGGGCGGTATATGGTCGTACCACGTTACGACCGGGTCATGGTGTTCACGCTCGGGGATGCGGCTTGGCGGGAGTTCGTCATACCGTGCTATATTTTCCTGCACGACGACGATAGTTTTGTGACCATCGGCAACATGATGTACTGGTCCAGATGGGACAATAAGATCATGTCGTTATGCCTCGACGGTGAGCGGACTGGTCCAGATGGGACAATAAGATCATGTCGTTATGCCTCGACGGTGAGCGGGCTCCATCCGTCATTCCGCTGCCATCATCTAGACTAGCCGGCACATGGCGGTTGACACAGGTGGTCGGGAGGCTTGGCATCGTCTTTAGCAGCTTCACGGGGAGGACAGATAAGATGGAGGTCTGGGTCATGGAGCGAGGCGCTTCGACGGAGGCTAGGCGAACCAGGTGGAGCCGCTGGTATAGCGTGCAGATCCAGCGCCCGCCGCGGAACAAGCCACAATGGCATGACCACCAGCATCTCACGTGGCCGCACATTGCTCATGGAAGCAATCAAATCCTGACCTGGAAATGGTTACCCACTGGGGGAGGTTGTGCCTTGTACCGACACATGGTGAGCAATGACAATGGTACGGTGGTGATCAACGAGGATAACCAGGGTACGATGGTAGCCCATATTAAGACGAACTATGATACCTTCCGGAGGTTCGACTATGTCCCCACCATGAAGCGGTTGTGTCTCATTTTTCTATGATGATGTATCATAACAAGTGCTGGTTATGATGCATTTACTTATTTGTACGTACTGGTTACAACCTTAGATACGGCAAGCTCAAATTTTCGAGCTACACCATATCCCGAGGGGAGTAATGAGCATCTACGCATCATCAAAAGAAAGAATGTCAAAGCTTATATTTTCATAGACTACATAGTTTTTGCTGACTTGCATTGAATCTCAAACAAGTAAGAACTTTGATTTGTGTTTCCTTTTCTACCTATATTGTTTTAATTACAATTCTTGGATACAAATACACTTGCATGAAGTAATGAAAAAAATCTAACATCGCTAACGTATTCTCTCAAACTTAGAAAGGTCCATCCACAATACTATATTACTGCAATGAGTAAACATTTAAAATTAAATAAATGAGAGACTAATGCTTAAAAATGCAGAAGATAAATCATCATTAATACTTGACACCAATGGATAACGAGTTGTACGCTAAATACAACTGATTGTGTTTCTTCCTTGGTTGTGTGCTTGTGTGTTCTTGTGTTGTGTGAGAGACACAAGTGAGATAGAGAGGTTGAGAGTTAGAGAGAAGAGAAGAAGAGGAGCTGCAACAGTTGCAGCTCCAACATTCAAATACCATTTTCGATTTTTTCAAAAAAAAAAAAACGGCCATCATGGAGTTTGTGGTTTCCGGTATCTTTCTGTAGACATGCCCCAGTGCGAATACAATTAATGTCACCAAATGATCGATATCGATCAGTCTACTGGATACAACGTAGCATACCTTCTGCTCCTGGCACGACTGCCTTTGGTTGGTTTGAAGTCCACCGGCAGCGGTGGCGGCGGCGGGATTGGCAGGTCTCCACCAAACGCCGGCATTGGCGGAGAAGTTGGTAATGTGAACTGGGGCGGATAGCACGGCGGATACCACGGCGGATACATGGCCTGGACCGAGCTCTCCTTTTTGGGCTCATCTTTTTTATCCCCGTCCTTTTTGTCACCTGATTTCTTATGATCTGGACCGCGTTGGCCGATCTGAAACGGGCCAGCATGTTCTGCCAATATCCAGACGATGGTCGTGAGCTCACCGCCACGGCTGAGCTGTCTGGCATGGGATTCCCGGCTGCATCGGGTGCCCGCATAAAGCAGCTTGTCCACCCACACGTTGAAGACGAGCTCCAACAGCTCCGGCATCTCCGACTGCTCGGCGCCGAGCAGCACCATGGCGATATTAGCTCCGTCCGAAACAAGACGAGTTTTGTCATGCTCCAAACCCCATTCGCTGTCTGCATCCTTCTTGTCTCGCAGGATCCTGGCAAGCTTCTCCTCTCTGCCGGTTGTCGAGCAGCTGGAACTGGTGTCAGCCTCGTCGCGCCATATGTCCTGCAAAGCATCACGGGTTACTTCGTACAGGCTGCGGAGAACAAGGCCCGGTAGCATGTGCCGGCGCACGGCAACGAGGAACATCAGGTACTCGGATAGTGCCTTGATCGCCTTGGCATGTGCATTCTTGCCACGGATCAGTGATTGGTTGCTGCCGCCGCACATGAGGAAAACTTGCGTGGCGATGTGCCACACCAGGATGTCCTCCTGGAATTCACGGCCAAAGGCCAGCCGGAATCTCCTCAGCTTCTTCTGACGCCTCTTGGCTGCCGCCTGACCCCAAAATGCCGTGATGTCATTCATGGAGTATGCAGCATCCTCTCCCTTGTCCTCGTATGTTGACTTGAGTATTTTCCCTACACGTTTGAACACCAACCTCTTGACATCTTCTGAAAGCTCAAGGCCTTGAGAATGGCGGTGTTCGTTCCAACCTTCTTCCAGTCCAATCTTCTTGGCTGCTCTCCCGCATAGAGTCGTGTCACGGGTGCACACGTCTAGCAGGCTGTACTGCCCTATGGTGCCCGACCATGTTCTGTAGCGGCTTGGCGCCATGAGAAGGATTAATCGGCCAAGATCCAGGGACACCACGACACGACGGAGCCGGTACCATCTCCTAGAGCTCAGAGCCTTATGGTGAAGCCAACACAATGGCCGAGCCTGCAGGAAAGCGTGCGTCCAGGTAGACCCCAGTGCCCTGAACAGCCATCTCATATCCAGGAGGAAGGTAGCTACCAGCAAGGTGTAGGTGATGATCACATCTTCCCTCCTCTGGCCGTCTTTGCTGCACAGCAGAAACAGAAAGAAAGCCGTGATGGTGGCGAGCGGCGAAACAAAACGGATCAAGTAGCCGCCCCAGGTGTGGACCATGGCTGCCTTGGTGTAGAGTATGTCGTACATGAGAGAAAGCTCCATCTCCACCACCTTGCACATATTCTCCCACCCAAAAGGGAATATTTTTCTGCTTGCATCAAGGTCAGGTGAATCCATATCGACAGAAGAATCAGTCATTGCACGCTGGCAGAATGGGAACATGTTGTGAGCAACCATCAGGGCTTGCTCATCGTCCACCCGTCCCCTTCTGAAGACACAGGCATCAGTGAATCTGCTTGGTTGCTTCTTCTTCTTCTTCTTCTTGCTTGAGCTCCGGATGTTGCCCAAATTGCCTCGCCGTAGCGCCAACGCCTTCTCCACATACTTGGCAACACCGACAGCGAGAATGATGATGGATGCTAGAAGCAAAACCCCGTCGCCAGCGCCCATGTATATGTGCTTGTACAGGACATAGATGGCTCCCCCGACCTGCACGAAGACATTGAGTGCTTGCCGCCCTGACAAAACGTTGTCCTCCAGAGAGTACGCGCTGATGTTGTCCGGCCCGCCGAGATGCTGCAGGAGGAACGGCGCCCAGAACGCAACAAGCTGCTGCTGCTCCTGCGACTTGCAGCCAAAGGACAGGTTACCGAGGGCGTATGTCGCGGCCCAGTTACCCAGCTGGTATGCCAGCCACAGAAGGAGCGTTCGCCCACCGGAGGCTTTATGCCGACGGATTCCGGCGAGGAGGATGAGGACAAGATGCGCAGCAAAGCTTGAAAGGACCGCTATCCGGATCATCCATAAATCCAGGAACTGCGCCATCTGATTCAGCCATCCTTCCATTGCTCCTCCTGCACTGAAATCAAAATTAGATGATCATATCGCATGTGCAATCATCTACACTAAATTTTGCATCATGATCTGCATGCTTCAGAGGGGCGTTGCTAGTCTACGGTCACCCGTGACCACGGGCGAAATTCCGACAACAACTGTAGAGCTGTCGGAACGATGGAAAGAAGAAAAGCAGGGAAGGAGAGGGAGGAAGAAGAAGATGGCAGGAGAAGCACTGCCGCACGTCAGAGAGGAGGAAGAAGAAAAACGGCGCCGCCCGCACCACCCCACCTCTATTCCCCCGCTGCCGGCGCCGGCCTCCCCGCCCGCGGCCGGCGCGCTGCCGCGGCGCCTCGCCGCCCCTCACTGCCCCAATCTCCGCCTCCGCCGGTCCTTCGCCGCCCGGCCATCCCTGTAAGAACTCCCCACCTTTCTGCTTCTCCGGCGAGGCGAGCCTGCACCCCACCCCCATCGTTAAGTTTTTCCTCTCCTCCGCAGCGCCGCCGCTCCGCGTCGAGCTCCGCTTCCGGCGAGGTCCAGGATCACCGTCGCCGTCTCCGGCTCGTTGGATGGTTGCGCATCTGCTCTCCATCGCCGGCTCTCTCTCGGTGGGACGGGGAAGAAGACGCGGCTTGCGTAAACAGATAAGATAGGGAGAGAGATTTGAGGCCACGGTTTAGAAGCGGGGCCCACCATTAATCAGCTTAATTTTTTTAATAATACGTGAAAATTATTAAATTCTGGAAGTTGTACGATCGTTTTAATTTTTTTTCAAAATAGGATCCAGTCGTCTACGCCGAAACCGACAGGAGCTACTCGTCTTCGCTGATGCCGACTAGGGGCCAGTCGTCGTTGGCAAAGACGACAGGCCAGTCGTCCTCACGGCCATGCACTTGTCGTCCTTGCCGAAGACGATAAGCTTGTATTTTTTTTTTTCCGAGGGAGCAGGAGGCGTCTTGTCTGCCGGAAAGAATGGAGGACTGCGGTGCAGTGGAGTGGTTTGAAAGGGAGGAAAGAGGTGAACCGAGAGGGACTGGTGTGCCTTGGCCGGCCGGCTTCTACCAGTGCTAGTAGAAGTAGTAGTAAATGGTACTGTTGGAGTGTGGGATCTGTGTGCTTGTTTGTTTACACTTTGTTCTTCGTCCTGACGCGGAGATGCGATGCGATTGAAGAACCGGCCCGCGACCTCCCACCCCCCCGAAACCCACCCTAGCCGCCGCCGGCCCCCACCGCCTCCTCCTCCCTTTTCCCCCAACCCCCTTCCCTTCCCTCCCGTGACCTGCGCCACCCCCGCGGCGGCCGGGCCGCGCCTCCGCACCTCTGCCCCTAGTCCTCCCTCCTCTCTTCCCTCCCGCCGTCGCCGGTGCGCTGCGCCGACCCTTGGCCGGCCGGCCCCGGCGGCGGCGGTCCCCCAGCCTCTACCCTCCTGTGCTTGGGCGGCGCGGGGCAGCCTGGGCGCGGGTGGTGCTGCTCGGCGGCGAAGGTCCGGCGCGGCGGTGGGGACTCCCTGGTGCAGCGTGGGTGGTCAAGGTGGTGGTGGTGCTGCCGTTGGTGGCGGGACGACGGTGGTGTTGTGCTGGCTCTGCAGGCCCCGATCTGGGCCCTATGGGCCCGATCTGGGTTAGGGCGGGTGCGGCCCCGTTGCCTCCGGCTGGCCTGGTGCGAGGCTTGGGATGGGGATGGCGGCGATGACACTGCCCCTGCTGCAGCGTGACGGCGGGAGCTTCGCGGGGCTTTCCGGCTCCGGCCGGGCCTGTGGGCCGATCAAGAGGGTGGCGGCCTACGTGCTGCAACATGGCGGCGGGGACTTTACGAGCCTCCCGGGGCTCGGCCGGGCCTGCCCGGCCTGGTGTGTCCTTGCGGCCGTGTCCGGTCGGCACCCGCAGGTGGCGGTGGAGGACGCCCTCCAGGTGGCCGTGTTGCTGCCGCCCTCCAGCTACAATGGCCCGGTGTGCTCTTGTCGAGGCGTCCGGTCGGCTACCGCCTATGGCGGTGGAGATGTTCTCTCCCGCGTGGTTGTCATGCTGCCGGACCTAGTCTCCCGTTGTTTCATCTCGGGTTAGCCGACCTGCTACTTTTGCCATGGTGAGACGACGAAGGTGGCTTCAAGACCATGGTGGCGTGCGTTGGTGGATGGCAAGATTGGTGGAGCGCTACGATTTGCCCGGAGTTGTGGTTTTTTGGGGGTCGGGAGAAATCCCTGTCTTTGACACCGACGCGGTGACGCTTGTGAGTGTCGCCGATCCTTCCTGAAGGGCGTCGGCTGTACCCTTTCCCCACTACCGGTAGCGTACTGGGGGAAACCCTAGGACCAGTCCGGGCAGCAGCAGCGTCATCGTCGTCGTCCTTCTTGGAGGTGCTGCTTGGTACGCGGCGACTCGGAGTGCTAGACTCGTGGTGGGAATGCTCCGGAGGACGCAGCGGTGGCGAGTCGTTTTCGTTTTCGTTGATCCGCCGGTGTCGGCTTTGTTTTCTCTCTTTTTCTCTTTCTTTCTTTTTGGGCATGCTTGTGCTGTTTTGCCCCAGCAGTGGACTCAATCTTGTATCGGGTGGTTGCTATATTAATATAGCGGGGCGAAAGCCTGTTTCGTCGAGATGCGATGCGATGCGATGTGCTTCTCGGTTGGAGTTTTGTAATGGAGATGGAGCCGAGGCACTGCCGCTGCTGCGTGCGTGGGCCGGCAGGTTTGTGTGGGGGAGTGGAGACACCAAAACGAAGAACACGCAGGGAAGGGAAGGAAGAAGAAAGAAGGAAGAAGAAGGGAGGTTGGGCACTTGGCAGGGACTTGTCGTCCTTGGCGAAGCCGACTGGGCCCGCCCTGTCGTTGTTGGCGAAGCCGACAAGGGCTCCCAGGACGACGGGATCGGCGTCGACGTGGCCCAGCCACTTATCGTCTTCCACGTGGACGAGTGGGTCCTGTCGGCATCAGCGTGGACGAGTAGCTCCTATCGGTTTCCGCGTAGACGACTGGATCCTATTTTTGGAAAAAATAAAAAGAGCGTGCTATTTCCAGAATTTAATCATTTTCGCGTATTATTTTAAAAAAATTAGCCACTAATCACGCCCACGCGTCTCCTGAGTTCAAGTACAACATACTGGCATGAAGCGTCGGCTGATCCATCTAGAAATTAAGCTCATTTCCTAGGATGCTTTACTCCTATGATAGGACACAAAGTATGTCCACATTCTTCCAACATGGAAGTGGTATTCTAATGGTTAATTACATCAGTTGGCTACGGACATGGAACATCACCAGAATTACCTTAATTTCTATAGAAATTTACTCTTTCAGGAAGAAAAGAAAAAAGGAGCAATAAACTCGTTTCATCCTCACAGGACATAAGGTTTTGCATATATCATCCCAGAATTCCATGAATTAGGATCTCGGAATCCCCAATCACATCTCATCCAAAAGCTAAACCGTGAATAAATTTTGGACCGAAACAGATAGCAGTTAAAAAGATTAACCCGTAAAGTAGCACCCGGCTGGTAAAATTAGGAGATAACAAAAGAGCAAGAAGAAAAGATTCATCTAAACATAACACATGTAACCACTCCACACGGGTTAACATGGGCGGGAAGAACCAAGAACACGATGGTGGCCTGCAACTAGAACTCGGCAAATGATTTACTGAAGAAATCGTATCATTCGCGGTTACCTGCGTTAGGCCGCCGGGTAGTGGACGGCGGTCGCTCCGGCAGCCACCTATCTCGTCGCCGGCTGCGCTCGGACGGAGTGGTGGCCTGGTGGAGTGGTGGGTGACTGGGTGTAGCACTGACAGTAGTATAGTCGTCGCCCACGCCGCGTTTGTTTGAGTGGACCACCCCGCGTGGACTAGAGACGGATTGATTACCGTCTTGCCCATCATCCTTGCCGCGTGCCATCCACCCAGGCCAACGATATTATGGACCGAGTGGTGGGCTTGGAATCCTAATGGCCTGCATCGGAAGGCCCAATTATGGATGTCTATAGCAGCTTCTAAATACGTCTCAAGTAAATTCGTCTTTGTTTCTCTCAAAAAAAAAGTAAGGACGCGACTACGTTTAGAACGATCTATGATTAGCGCTAATCATAGAACGTCCAGCGATCAATCAGAAACCCACGGAAAAGCAGCGGGAAGCAGTCCCGCGAGCACGTTACCCACGCGAGCGCTCTCCCGTGAAAAAATTCTGCATGTAACTAACAGACAAAAAAGCTTACGTCATAAGAATTAAATGCGAAAATCCGAAAATTTAAAAAGTTTTGTAGCTCAACTCGTATATCCGATTTCAGATCCGTTTTCACCGTTGGACTAGTCGCAACGAGATTTTCGAAACTAGATCCCATGTTGATATGTTTCGATGAATTTTTTTTTTGACCTAAAAGTTACCCACTTCATAACACGTGAGTTACCCAACCTGTTGTATGTAAGTTACCCACCCTATGAACGATCAGTTTTGGCTTCCCACTTTTGGGTGTTATTTTTGGTTTTTTTGAGTTTTGAAGTTACCATCCGGTTTCATATGTATATATGGGATGGGTAACTCCATCAGTACTGGGTGGGTAATTGCATCAGTCCATGGTGGGTAACTCCTCAGTTCTGGGTGGATAACTCCATCAGTACTAGGATAACTCCATCAGTACTAGGTGGGTAATTGCATTAGTACATGGTGGGTAACTCTATTAATACAAGGTGGATAACTTCATCAGTGGATAACTATTATCGAGACAGGAGGGAAACTATATGATCTCGTGGTGGATAGCTATCTCATGAATATATGGGTAACTCATCCGTTCTGAATGGGTAACTCCATCAGTACTAGGTGGGTAACTGCATCAGTATGGGTGGGTAGCTCAATCAGTTCTGGATGGATAACTCCATCAGTACTGGGTGGTTAACTGCATTATCTATCAGTACTGGGTGGGTAACTGCATCACAGGGTGGGTAACTCCAGCATTATTGGGTGGGTAACTCCATTATTACAAAGTGGGTAACTTCATTAGTATAGTGTGGCTACATATTATCGAGAGAGTAGGGGAACTATATGATATTGTGGTGGATAACTATCTAGTGAACAAATGGGTAACTCAATCATTTTTGGATGGGTAACTCCAATAGTACTCAGTGGGTAAGTTCATCAGTACGGGGTGGGTAACTCCATCAATACATGATGGGTAACTACACAGTAGCACGCCAGCCGAAAATCGTACCAGAAGTTTAGAAACTGCAGGTATTTCCAATTGTTGCTCTCACGCTTAACTGAATCTGTAACGAGCGGCGCAGAAACATGCTAGACTTTTTTGATCCAAAAGTTACCCACCTGTAACATATGAGTTATCCAGATTGTAGCATGTAAATACCCAACTGCTCAAGACGTAGCTATCTACATGTACACGATACGAAACCATTATGATACTCATGTAGCTAGTTATCGACTTCTGAGCACATGACCATCATCAAAATTTATATAGTTATAATGGTTGATCATGTACAAAACTAGGTGTTCACACAGAACAAGTAAAAGTAAGATTCAACTTCAAACGGAACTAATTTTTTAATAGGTGGGTAACTCGTGTATTACAGCTGGGTAACTTAAGTGTTAATGACGGGTAACTTTTTGGTCCGAAAAAAAGTTGTCCGAAACATATCAATATGGGATCTATTTTTGAAGATCTCGTCGCGACTAGTCTAACGGTGAAAACGGATGTTAAATCGGATGAACGGTTTGAGCTGTAAAACTTTTTTAATTTTCGAATTTCGTAATAAATATGGATGACGTAATGTTTGCATGCACCAGACCATCCTCCAATGATTCCGCTGGTACGTATGCAGCAGTCTCGCCCGACTTGCATCATGATCGTTGATTCGATTTGTTTACGAACGGTTGGTAGCATGTTCTGGACATAAGCGTAACTACCGACCGTTCTAGGACTAGAAATTCCCAAAAGTAAATTCGTCTTTGTTGTTTAATGGTGCACTAGTAACCACACATATTACATTTTTATAGCTTTCTTCACATCAACTCGTCCATGAACTCACCGCCTCTAGTGGACAAAAGACAGTAAGTATTCATGGGGATAAAGAATTTATTAATCATCAGGCAGTAGTTCATTGAAATGAGATAAAAAGATCCCAACACCTGCACCAGTGGAGCGTTTTCAAGCTTTATCAAATCTTATATTCTGTTGAGAATAATCTGTAATGATCTGAGGAACATATTTATCATTTTCAGATATATTTTAAATGCAAGAAGATTACATAGAAATGAAATAACTGCTATTTCCAGAGGATTCTTCGGCCATCTACAACAGGGTTGCTTAGAGCGGGCACCAGGGTCAAATTCCTTGCCGTTACGCCTGATTCCCGTGCGAGCCTGGGATTTTGGCCGGCGTCGATGCGAGAAGTGGCGTCAGGCGCAAAGACTCTTTTCCCGCACAAGCCAGATCGACCAGCGGCGGACGCTAGCCCCAGGCGCAAGAATAAAAATTGAGACTCGTACAAGCCTGTCCTTGTTATGCATTGAAAATCTGACAGAATCCAGCAAATAGTACTATGCACTGTAACATCATCCAATCTTTGCCGCCCAATCCTGACCGTCCGTTCCGTATATATAGGAAGGTGCTGGAGTTCAAAACGCTGCAAATGCTTCTAGGGTGTGGTGGCAGGTTCTCACTTGATCCAGGTCCATACAAATAATAAGTCTCACTAGTAGAAAAATAGCCTTTTGTCCCGGTTGGTTTGGGCCATTGGTCCCGGTTCCCCAACCGGGACGAATCAATCGGGACGAATGCTCGTCCCGGTTGGGACACCAACCGGGACGAATGGGGGGGGCACGTGGCCCGGCCACAGGCAGCAGGGGCGGAGGCTTTCGTCCCGGTTCGTAATACGAACCGGGACTATTGTCCCGTCAGATTTTACTTTTTCCAAAAATTTCAGAAAATTGTTTAAATTTATAAAATAAATAATACTTATTCTATAATTCATAAAAATATGAATAAAATACCAAAATGTTCAGAAAAATAAGACCTATTTAATTATGAAAAATGCATGCATGTTTAAAAAACTTAAATTAAATATTTCTTAGAACTACAAAAATGGCACTACTAGTTAAATAAGAGGAACCACTATTACACATCATCGCCACGAATATATATATTACACACATCTCATTCGTCGTTCTACATATATACATCTCTTTTACACTCTCCCTATTTAATTTCAACCTTACAGTACAATTCTCCTTTCGGATCTAGGACCTCTGCAAGTAAGAATCCGGCAAATTCCTCTTGAATTGCTCGTATGCGATCGTGTGGTAGAAGGCCATCCCGCAACCGTTCGATCTAATTAAAAAAGGGTCAATATATATGAATGAAAGTAAACAGAATTGATGGCAATAAACTAAAATTATGAATATTGCATACGCACTTTAAGTTGTTCTAAGATTCTGCCCTTCTCACAGCACGTCTGACGAATGAACTCGCAGACGTAGTATCCACATAAATGATTCCCGCTTCCCTGGCTCAAGCACTTTACGGGAACAGAGTTCGATCAAAAAATGGTAATGGTATTGAAATAGAATCAAAGAGATGCGCGGATCTAGATAGTGGTACTTACATTTATTGGTTGAAATGTAAGCTCCTTCGCCCATTCACCCCTAGCCCTGGCGGTGAATCGTTTCCAAGCCCTGCCCGGCAAAGAAAATGAATAAAGGAGTTATATATTAATTACTTGCTATTAGTAAATGAACGGAAAGTTGCCGATAATGCCATAATGATTGAAATTACCTCTGTAGGCATTCCTGCATGTCCGCCCACTTCTCAAGGGGTTTATGTAAGGAGTCCATGACTTGTACTACTCCTTTGTCAGGCATAATGATTAGCAGAATAAAGTGGAAGCTGCGCACGCATAAGTCATCAATTATACACTTAACATCGAGAAATTAAGCGAAATAAAATATGTAGAAGACAGTAACACTTACTTGAAGTTGTAAGGAAATAATATTTCTCTTTTGACTTCGTTGAACCGTAACGCATTTACCAAGTTATTCTCGGTTTGGTCGTAAAAATCAAGGAGACTTTTTTCATGAATGGTATTTGGATCAACGAACCCAATATCATAGATTTGTCCTCTTTTGCATTCGAGAATCTTCATTCTGCATAATTAATATAGTGATAAGTAAGATAATTATAAATGCAATGAACGAGGTGAGCTAGGTAGAGACTTAACTACAGAAATAATACTTACAGACAATAGGCGCTGATGATAGCTTTGTCAAGGGCTTCTTGTTGGTATAACTGAAATAATTCACAAAATTCAATCATTACGTGGTCATCTCCATGCCCGTAATGCTCGTTCTTATATCCCACGTAGATCCAATTTTCCCCTTTCTTTGAGGCTGCCATGTACCAACTATGTAATCTTCGCATTTTTGTTGTTAGATCTTTGACATGAGATTTGACGAGAGGATGCCCGTGCCGGTATTGGTATTTTGGAACTATTTCTTCGTGGAATTGTAATTGGTCTAAGTACTGAGCAATAGACAAGCCGTGAGCAGCGGCTGCTTCTCCGTACATTGCAACAAACTCAGGATCGATTGTTTTTGCCCGTGCCGCAGGTTTGCTCGACCCCACCTTGGTATCGGAAAACACTTTGAGCGGGGGGCACGATTGTTTTTGCTGTTCTCCTAGCTGGGGAACTGTCTTCCGGCTTGCACTAATACTCTTCGACCGCTGTTTATTTGCCCGAACCGACTTGAGAATAGAGCGGTCATAGTCTGGTGTCAGCTTTGGCGGGGGTTGGGCTAGATTTTTCAGCATTTTCACGACAGCGGCATGTTCTTCTGGGGTGTCGGGGAACTCTGTTGCTTTCGCCTTCTTTGCCTTCAAGTTAGCAAACCACTTATCCGTTTCCCCTTTTGCGATCGCCTTATTTTCCTCCACCGTATAGTCATAAGGTCTCTTGGCAAGATTCTTATGAGGTACTTTTGGGAGGGGTGACCTTGAACGTTTCGGTGATCGGTTTTTATCAAACCCCAGAGTACCCACACGTGGCGCCGGAGAAGACTTACGCGGCGGCGGAGACGACTGACGCGGCGGCGAAGACGGCTGCTCTGGAGACTGGTGAGGCGGCGGAGACGGCGCCTGAGGCGGCGGCGGTGGAGAGTGGTGAGGCGGCGGAGACGGCGCCTGAGGCGGCGGCGGTGGAGAGTGGTGAGGCGGCGGAGACGGCGCCTGAGGCGGTGGAGAGTGGTGAGGCGGCGGCGGTGGAGAGTGGTGAGGCGGCGGAGGCGGTGGAGAGTGGTGAGGCGGCGGAGGCAGCCAGTTTGGAAGCACGATGAATTCCTTTGGCCATAGAATAGTCCCTTTCTTGGCTTCTCCAAGTTCAACCACCTCCCCATCTTCACCTGCAGGGTGTTCCAGCTTCAGCTCCTCAAATCCTTTACTAACTTCATCGACCCCGACAATAGCGTAGCCATGAGGAACCGGGGAGCAATGGAAAGTTGGTGTAGGTCCAATTGGTACGGCATAGCCGACCGCCACCTTCATGGTTATGTTGAACACTTTCACATGTAGCTCACAAGGTGTGCTCTCCGTGATATCATCCACTGGGTAGCGACGAAGAGCATCCGTCGTCAGTGCATCATCATCACGTGCCGGGACCATGCTCGAAGCCACGCTGCTTTTCCGATATGATGGGTCGGTAGCATCGACTGCAGCTTCTACAACGTGCTGCTGAGATAGGCCGGCAGTGCCTTGCTGGCTAAGTTCGTTAATTTGATCCTGCTGCCGCTTCATTTGATCCTGCTGCCGCTTAATTGTTTCTTCTATATTACGCAGCCGGTCTGCAGCAGCGATTGCTTCCCTTGCCTCCCTTTCCTTTCTCCTCTGATGACTTCAAAAATGAAACACTTAGCACATTCGTGGTTTGTCGAGTTTTGACTTCAATTTACATCACTAAATAAAAATCAACATCGCTACATCACTGAAATTTGCACTAGCTAAATATTACATATGCGAGGATGATCCACTAAATAAAAATCATCACAGATCAATTTTGCAATTATCATCGGATACTTTATATACACTAACCGCTGTCACATATCACAGATCAATTGCAAATAATATTGTAGACTGTCACATATGCTATTGAAAATAACCATACACTAACCGCTGTCACATATCACAAATCAATTGCAAATTTTTCTAATAACATTTCTAACACTAAATTTCCTAACACTAAATTCCTAACACTAAATTTCTAACACTAAATTACCTACCACTAAATTTCCTACACTACAAAAACAACACAAAAATGTACCTAAACTACACACCTAATTTATACTACTAACTAATTTAAATTACTAACTAATTTAAACTACTAACTAATTTAAATTACTAACTAAAACTAACTAACTATGGAGTAACAAATAGTTCTTAACAATAATATTACAACTAATTATGGAGTATTAATTTTGATTTCTAACTTTGCTAACACAATCATCAAATAACATTGCTTTGCTAAATTACTAACTAAAACTAACTAACTAAAACTAACTAACTAAATTACTAACCCTAAAAGGAGTAGCAAATTCAACAATTTAAATTACTAACTAATTTAAACTACTAACTAATTTAAATTACTAACTAAAACTAACTAACTAAATTACTAACCCTAAAAGCAGCAGCAAATTCAAAATTTTAAATTACTAACTAATTTAAACTACTAACTAACTAAAACTATCATTGAATTTTTTAACTAACTAAAACTAACTAATTTAAACTACTAACTAACTAAAACAATAAAGTTAGAGATCGCTACTCAGAACATATAGGACAACTTATAAATCCAATGGTATAATTTGTGTGACATAAAATTTGTATTTGTTGACAAAATTTGTGTGACATAGGGGAGCAGGGGCACGGAGCAGGGGAGCAGCGGCTTCTTCGTGTGATGTTTGTGTGCGAGCTGCAGGAGGCGTGCGTGCAGGTGAGGTGCAAGTGCAGGGGCATGGAGCAGGTGCAGTGCGTGCACGGGCTCGAGCCCGTGCAGGTGCTCGACCATGGCGCTCTCGGTTGCAGTGCATGACGGCGACCGCCGAGAGCAAGGGGGAAACGGAGAAAGGGCCAGAGACGGCGGTGGTGCTCACCCTGGCGCAGATCGGCGACGGGGAGGAAGCAGGACGACGGTGGGAGCAGAGGCGGCGCGGGAGTCGGGGACGGCGCGAGAGCGAAGGCCGCGCGAGGAGCGGAGGCGGCGCGGGAGTCGGGGACGGCGTCACGGCGGCAGCCGGAGTCGGGGACGGCGTCACGGCGTCGAGTGGAGGCCGCCGGCGGCGGGCGCGTGGAGGCCGGCGGCGGATTTGGGCAGCCTGACGGCGTCGGGTCGGTTCGCGCGCTGGTCCTTAGCGAAAATGAGAAGCAGTTGGGGGAGAAGAAGAGGCGGCCAGATTTAAAAGGCAAAGACCTTTCGTCCCGGTTGGTTCCACCAACCGGGACCAAAGGGTCTTTCGTCCCGGTTGGTGGCACCAACCGGGACCAAAGGCCTAACCTTTCGTCCCGGTTCATGCCACCAACCGGGACGAAAGGTCCGGCACCGAAAAGGCGCGTGAAAATACCCTTTGGTCCCGGTTCGTGGCATGAACCGGGACCAATGCCCTGAAAATTCAATTTTATTTCAAACTTTTCAGTTCTGAATGTTGTTCCCGCCTTTTTTATTCTTATTAAGGTGTTTGAATATGAATTTCAAATGGTTTCGAATTTGAAAAGACTTTCAACATGAAAAGTGTTTAAATTTGAATAAATAATTCAAAACCATTTTCTGTTTTCTATAATAATTATTCTATCTATACAAACTATTAACCATTTTGTCATTTTTTTAAGATTAGAGGTGAATTCATTTAAGTAAATTTTTTGGAATGTGAACTTAATTAATTCATTGAACTTATAAATTCAATATCTTTTGATCTGTTTATCAGAAAAATGCACATAATATATCAAATTGTTGATAAAAATGTAATCTATCTATTTATTTAATTTATATCTATTGAATTAATTTATATATATTGAATTAATTCATATCTATTGATTTAATTCATATCTCACTAAACAGTACATAATGGCAACAGTGGATCCTTCAGGTAATCGACCGGATATGGTACAGAATGACAACAGCGGATCTCATAAAAGAGAACTGGAATGGTGATCACATACTCTGAAACTAACTTCGACGGTGTATTTGATACGGTACAGAATGACAACAGTGCATCAGTTGTCCTAACAATCTTAGTCATACTCCTGCCTAGGCCTATAATACTCGTACTCGTAGTCGCCGTCATCGTCGTCGTCGCTGTCATCGTACTCATACGGCGCTCGTGGCTCGAACCTCGACGGGTGAGCACCCCCGGACTGCATGTTAGGGTAGCGTAGGCGGGGGTTATCGCCAGCCATGATGTAGTTCATAACGCCCTGGAGAGTCCGGCCAGCCCACCACAGCTGACGGCCGGCCTCGTTGAAGTCCGAAGGAGGAGGGCCATCCCCCTCGTACCTGGCGAGCGCCCTCTCACGCCGATTGATGAAGAAGGCTTCCCAAGTCGGGCGGTAGTCGGGATGCCAGCACGGATCCATCCGCTGCTCCGGTGTGAGCTCGAGGTAGTAGTGGTTCGTGATGGCCGCCCGGCGCGCCACACCTTGAGGGAGAGGAGGGACCGGCACGCCTCCGGCGCTCAGCCTCCAGCCGGCGGGGACGCGGTAGCCGGGCGGGCAGGGGTAGTTCGAGGCGGAAAGCTCCTCCGCCTGACGGTAGGTTAGTACGGTGGAAGCCATGGAAGAGTGATGAGGTTGCAGATATGAGTTTAGATGTGATATATATAGTGAGAAATTGCGGGAAGACGAAGGCGGAAAGCGGTGGAAGAATCACACGGATCGTGTGTTTCCTTCGAGCGCTTGTGAGCCGTTGGATCAGAGTTGTGTTTCTTTCGAGTGCTTGTGAGCTGTTGGATCGTGTGCACACGGATCGTGTGTTTCTTTCAAGCGCTTGTGAGCTGTTGGATCAGGGGTGTGTTTCTTTAGAGCGCTTGTGAGCCGTTGGATCAGAAGCACACGGATCGTGTGTTTCTTTCAAGCGCTTGTGAGCTGTTGGATCAGGGCCTTTGGTCCCGGTTCGTGTTACCAACCGGGACTAAAGAAGCACACGGATCGTGTGTTTCTTTCAAGCGCTTGTGAGCCGTTGGATCAGGGGTGTGTTTCTTTAGAGCGCTTGTGAGCCGTTGGATCAGAAGCACACGGATCGTGTGTTTCCTTCGAGCGCTTGTGAGCTGTTGGATCAGGGCCTTTGGTCCCGGTTCGTGTTACCAACCGGGACTAAAGAAGCACACGGATCGTGTGTTTCTTTCAAGCGCTTGTGAGCCGTTGGATCAGGGGTGTGTTTCTTTAGAGCGCTTGTGAGCCGTTGGATCAGAAGCACACGCCTATAAATAGCGACGTCCCTGCAGCGAAACGGCACACAACGAGCGTCTACCTTTGCCACCGAACCCAATGGTTGGATTTAGCCTACCCGCTGGCATGTTCCCTAACACAAGCCCTCGGGTAGGTTGAATCCAACCACTGGATTAGGGTGACACAATGATGAATTGCCGAGGAGGTGGGAGTGGTGGTGGTGGAAGTGGTAGCCATGCCCCTCGGTCGGATCCAAGCAGCTGCAAGGCTCTGTGATGATCTACAACATTCCCAACACTTTTTGGGACGGTCGTTAGATCATCACAGAAGTCTTGCGGCTGCTTGGATCGAAGGTCGATTTGCTGCTCACGACGACGCGAGACGGATGCGCAAGCTTCCGGATGGGCAAAACCAGTGTTGGATCAGCCACATGACCCTATATGCAAATCATTCGGATTCCCGTCATACAGCCCAACGGTGCATTTGATATGCAGGCACTCACGAGCCACCGTTGGGCTGTATGACGGGGAAACCGTGTGGATTTGATAAAAGGTTTAATACATTAATTATTACACATCACCAACAACATCCCTATCTAGTGTTCACTTGTTTCTTCGTGTGTGTCCCTTTCTTCTGATTACGCCGTAGCCATGGACAATCTTCATCAGGCAAGAGAACTGTAATGGCGATCACAGACTCTGAAACTAACTTCGACCGGTTCCTGAGCCGCGGGGTGCTGAGCCGCCGGCACTGCGCATCCAAAGAGAAGGAACCCTCACAGGGTCATAGCTCACGTGAGAAGGAATCCTCTGAAGAAACGACCACCTACTATCATACTGCCTATCCAATAGATACATGTAGCGACGGACATGCTCATCCTCCTCCCTGATACGGCGACGTACCTCCTCCTCGGGGGCCGGCTCCCTCTGCACCGAGCGTGGCCCACGCGACGGCCACCACAGAAGATCCGGGTCGACGATGTCACCCGTATTCCTCACCAAGCTGCGTGTCCCGGAAGGTAGCACCTCCCAGTGCCACCCCGGTGGAGCCCAGTCCCGCACATCGCCCCTCTGGTCCAACATGGACATCGTCCCCGAGAACACCTTAGTCAAAAACACCTAAGTCAAAATTTTGTTACAATGGAAGGAGTGATGAGGTTGCAGATGTGAGTTTAGATGTGATATGGCAATGGCGGCCAAGCCTACATATATATAGTGAGAAATTGCGTGAAGACGAAGGCGGGAAGCAGTGGAAGAAGCACACGGATCGTGTGTTTCCTTCGAGCGCTTGTGAGCCGTTGGATCAGAGTTGTGTTTCTTTCGAGTGCTTGTGAGCTGTTGGATCGTGTGCACACGGATCGTGTGTTTCTTTCAAGCACTTGTGAGCTGTTGGATCAGGGCCTTTAGTACCGGTTCGTGTTACCAACCGGGACCAAAGGGTCTTTCGTCCCGGTTGGAGGCACCAACCGGGACTATAGGCCTACCCTTTCGTCCCGGTTCGTGTTACCAACCGGGACTAAAGAAGCACACGGATCATGTGTTTCTTTCAAGCGCTTGTGAGCCGTTGGATCAGGGGTGTGTTTCTTTAGAGCGCTTGTGAGCTGTTGGATCTGCATTCCCACCTAATCCACAGGTACACCTTCTAATCGCCTATAAATAGCGACGTCCCTGCAGCGAAACGGCACACAACGAGCGTCTACCTTTGCCACCGAACCCAATGGTTGGATTTAGCCTACCCGCTGGCATGTTCCCTACCATTATTGTGTTTGTCCTTGTTCGTCGGCCAGCCATTGGAGCCACCTCCTGTAGGTCGGTGAATAAGGACAACACAACGACGCTGTTGGAAACACAAGCCCTCGGGTAGGTTGAATCCAACCACTGGATTAGGGTGACACAATGATGAATTGCCGAGGAGGTGGGAGTGGTGGTGGTAGAAATCATTCAGTTCATCGACCGAATACAAATCAAACGGTTTCACCTGCATACGCCCTACGGTGCATTTGATATGCGGGCACTCTCTAGCCACAGTAGGGTTGTATGCAGGTGATACCATGTGTTTTGTTCTATCTAGAAATCCTTCAGTTCATCGACCGAATACGGTTTGTATGCAGGTGATACCGTGTGTTTTGTACACGAACTTCTCACCAGTTTTTGTCAACACTCATACATAAAAAGGTTTTGAGAACACTCATACATAAATTGTTTTATATACTATTACATAAATCGCTTCTTCGGCCGTAACCATGGAGTTTCTTCATTATGTAACGGGATGCTTGGGTCAGTTTTCACTGTGAATGACGGAATTTCATCAAACTTATTATAGTCTGCTGACATGCCTGTCTTGTCCTCGACTCCCACGATGTTTCTTTTTCCTGAAAGAACTATGTGACGCTTTGGATTATCGTGTGCTGTATTTCATTCCTTATCTTTTCTTTTTTTCGGTCTGGAGCTCATGTCCTTCACATAGAAAACCTGAGCCACATCATTGGCTAGGACGAATGGTTCGTCTCTGTACGCAAGATTCTTGAGATCCACTGTTGTCATTCCGTACAGCTGGTCTACCTTTACCCCTTCTCCATTCATGTTGACCCAACTGCACCGAAACAAAGGGACCTTAAAAGTAGGCCCATAGTCAAGTTCCCATATCTCCTCTATGTAACCATAGTATGTGTCCTTTTGTCCATTCTCGTCTGTTGCATCAAAGCGAACACCACTGTTTTGGTTGGTACTCTTTTTATCTTGGGCAATCGTGTAAAATGTATTCCCATTTATCTCGTACCCTTGGAAAGTCAATACAGTCGAAGATGGTGACGCGGCCAATAAGTAGAGTTGATCTCCAACATCGGTGTCATTCATGAGATGTAATCGCAACCAACTGCCGAAAGTCTCCATGTGTTTTTGTTTAATCCAGGAGTCAGGCTTCCCTGGGTTTTTCGAGCGTACACTATTCTTGTGTACCTCGATATACGGAGCCACGAAGGTGGAACTTTGTAGAACTGTGTAGTGTGCTTGAGTGAAAGAATGCCCGTCCCTACATATCATTGCTTTCTTTCCTAGCGTGCCTTTTCCACTAAGTCTCCCCTCATGCCGCGATTCAGGAAGACCAATCGACTTAATGTCAGGAATAAAGTCAACACAAAACTCAATGACCTCCTCTGTTCCATAGCCTTTGGAGATGCTTCCTTCTGGCCTAGCACGGTTATGAACATATTTCTTCAAGACTCCCATAAACCTCTCGAAAGGGAACATATTGTGTAGAAATACAGGACCGAGAATTGCAATCTCGTCGACTAGGTGAACCAGGAGATGCGTCATAATATTGAAAAATGATGGGGGGAACACCAACTCAAAACTAACAAGACATTGGGCCACATCCTTCTGTAACCTTGTCAGACTTTCTGGATCGATTACCTTCTGAGATATTGCATTGAGAAATGCACATAACTTCACAATGGGTACTCGAACATTTTCCGATAAAAGCCCCCTCAATGCAATCGGAAGCAACTGCGTCATAATCACGTGGCAATCATGAGACTTCAGGTTTTGGAATTTTTTATCTGCCATATTTATTATTCCCTTTATATTTGACGAGAAGCCAGCCGGGACCTTGATACTGCTCAGGCACTCAAAAAATATTTCCTTCTCTGCTTTCGTAAGAGCGTAGCTACTTAAGTAATGACGCCCTTTATCTGTATGCTTGTTGTTTGGGTCTTTCATACGCTGTTGGTCCTCCCTTGCTTCCGGTGTATCTTTTGTCTTCCCATACACGCCGAGGAAGCCTAGCAGGTTTACGCAAATATTCTTTGTCACGTGCATCACGTCGATTGAAGACCGGACCTTTAGGACTTTCCAATAGGGTAGCTCCCAAAATATAGATTTCTTCTTCCACATGGGCGCGTGTCCGGTAGCGACGTCTTTCGGAACAGAATGTCCGCCAGGACCCTTTCCAAAGATTACTTCTATGTCCTTGACCATACCAAATATAACATCACCATCAGGGAGCTTAGGCTTCTTCCGGTGATCTGCCTCACCATTGAAATGCTTGCCTTTCTTTCTTACGGGGTGACTGCCTGGAAGAAATTGACGACACCCCAGGTACACGACCTTTTTACATTTTTCCAAATATGTACCTTTAGTCTTATCTAAACAGTGCGTGCATGCGTTGTATCCCTTGTTTGACTGTCCTGAAATGTTACTAAGAGCAGGCCAATCATTGATGGTTACGAACAGCAACGCTCGTAGGTCAAATTCCATCTGTTTGTGCTCATCCCACACACGTACACCTGGTATGGCCCACAACTGCAAAAGTTCATCAACTAATGGCCTTAGGTACACATCAATGTCGTTGCCGGGTTGCTTCGGGCCTTGGATGAGAACTGGCATCATAATGAACTTCCGCTTCATGCACAACCAAGGAGGAAGGTTGTAGATACATAGAGTCACGGGCCAGGTGCTGTGACTGCAGCTCTGCTCCCCAAAAGGATTCATGCCGTCTGTACTTAGACCAAACCATAAGTTCTTTGCTTCACCTGCAAAGTCCGGGAACTCTCTCTCGATTTTTCTCCATTGAGACCCATCGGCGGGGTGTCTCAACTTCCCGTCTTTCTTACGCTGTTCTTTGTGTCATCGCAACAACATGGCATGCTCTTTGTTTCTGAACAGACGTTTCAACCGTGGTATTATAGGAGCATACCACATAACCTTAGCAGGAATCTTCTTCCTGACGGGCTCGTCATCGCCCTCAACATCACCAGGCCGGATCATCTTGTCTGATCTTGTATCGCAGTGCATTGCATACCGGACATGCATCCAAATTCTCATACTCCTCACCGCGGTAAAGGATGCAGTCATTGATGCATGCATGTATCTTCTGCACATCTAATCCTAGAGGGCAGATAGCCTTCTTTGCTTCGTACGTAGTCTCGGGCAGTTCGTTATCCTTTGGAAGCTTCGGCTTCATTATTTTCAGTAACTTTTCAAATCCCTTGTCAGATAAACCAGTCTCTGCCTTCCATTTCAGCAATTCCAGTGTGGTACCGAGCTTTGTGCTGCCATCTTCGCAATTTGGGTACAACAACTTTTTGTGATCCTCTAGCATGGCCTCCAACTTCAGCTTCTCCTTTTCTGTATCGCATTCTCGTTGTACATCGGAAATGACCCGACCAAGACCATCAGCATGCTCATCTGGCGTCCGTTGTTCTTCACCACCTTCTTCTTCATTGTCTTCCATCGCAGTATCACCGTATTCTTCAGAGAACATACGATAGTTCTCATCATCATTTTCTTCTTCATCGTCTTCCATCATAACCCCTCTTTCTCCGTGCTTGGTCCAACAATTATAGCTGGGCATGAAACCTCTCCGAAGCAGGTGGCCTTGAATGGTTCTCGACGAAGAGTGCTTCTTAACGTTCCGACAGTCCACACATGGACAAGGTATAAAACCATCATATTTGTTTGCCTCAGCCACATGGATAAATTTATGCAGGCCTGTAATAAAATCAGAACTGCGTCGGTCGCCGTACATCCATCGCTGCCGTTCATCCATCAGCATATCATATAATTAAGTTTATCAAATACAATTAGAATAACATATTGAATACTGAAATGACCACCGTACATCGACACATGCAATATTTCTGTATCAATTATAGATGAGAAGGATAAAGTTGCTAACCTCGGTCGAGGATATCATTTTGTGTGAACTTAAGTGTGGCTCGGGCATTTCATCGAACACATCTTATGCGTGGCAAAGGAAAAAAATCTAGCACCCACTTCCCACCAATCCGAGCAAAAAAAATAACACAGTAGAGAAGAAGACGGAGGTTACGTACGTATATAGGCAGGGGAGGGTCATTCATCCCGGTTCGTGGCACGAACCGGGACCAAAGCTCGGACATTCGTCCCGGTTCATGCTACGAACCGGGACGAAAGCCTCGCGACAGCTTTGGTCCCGGTTCGTAGCACGAACCGGGACGAATAACCCCAACTGAACCGGGACGAATGCCTCACGGGGGCCTGGCAGCTCGAACCGGGACCAATGCTTGGCATTGGTCCCGGTTTATCAGTCAACCGGGATGAATGCAAATTCGGCTCTGTCCGAAAGGGTGTTTTTCTACTAGTGTCTGCATCTTAAATACAATAAAGCTCCTTCTCGCAGCATGTAACGTGATGTAGCCTAACCCACGTCCGTCACCATGACAAGCCACCCGACACATGCCAAGTCACCATGGGCGTTAAAGGTGAACTCCTTCCTTTTCGAGATCTCATTTCCTACCCTTTGAAATGCTATGCTACTTGAGCATCCGCCCCCTTGCATTGCTAGGTTTGACACGATGGATACGAAGCCGATGGGAGGTGCCGAGGAAGCCCAAGAGTTGATTTCATCCAAGGCGTACGCGTGGATGAGGAGGAGGAAGCGTCAAGGCAAAAGCACAACGCAGGAGCCAGCCGGCCCCCAGGCCGGCCTAGGCCGGCTCCCAGGCCGGGCCTCCTCCAGACGCTGCCGGCCTCCAGGCCGGCCTAGGCCGGCTCCCAGGCCGGGCACCCTCCAGACGCTGCCGG
Organism: Puccinellia tenuiflora; assembly: GCA_012064385.1. Lineage (NCBI taxonomy): Eukaryota > Viridiplantae > Streptophyta > Magnoliopsida > Poales > Poaceae > Puccinellia > Puccinellia tenuiflora. The sequence continues at coordinate 526,957 of QRDG01000553.1, read as the reverse complement.
CCTCCAGGCCAGCCCAGGCCGGGCACCCTCCAGATGTTGCCGGCCTCCAGGCCGGCTCCCAGGCCGGCCCCTCCAGACGCTGCCGGCCTCCAGGCCGGCCCAGGCCGTCCCCCAGGCAGGACCTTCCCCCCGTGTGTACTAGACTATAAATAGCTTTCCCCCTTTTCCATTTGAGGTAGAGAAGAATGAACTAGAGTTGAGCGTTGCTCCTTCCCGTGATGGGTTCCTCCGAGGAGGATGATGAATCTCTTATTGTAGCTACTCTTTCACTTAGGTGTCTCTAGTAGTGCAAACCAATCTTTCACTGCGGTGATTCTATTGGATCCCTGGACCGGCCGGTAAGAGAAATCGGTTTCATTAAGCGTGTGGTTGACTTGGGTTTTGAGATCCGGAGGCTGCTTCGTTGGGGGTTTGTTGCCGGGTGATTCTCCCTCGTAGGCTTCGCGAGTTATCCCCCACGAATTTGCCCTTTTCCCCTCGTGTTCTTCGTTTCCACCTCCGTGTTCTTCGTGTTCATCCTCTTTTCCCCTCAAATCCGTGAAGATCGGGCCAACCCCCTACATCATATGGTATCAGAGCAAGGGTTGCCACGGATTTGCCTTTATTTCCACCCCCATATCCACAAAAAATTTCTTTGATTTTGCTAATTTCGAAAATTTCCACCAAAAATAGCCCCAAATTGCTTTTGGATCGATCTGAGATTCTTGTGAGTTTTGGTAGGTTTTGATCCGTGGATCCATTGCTATACTTGTTGATCTACCTCCCTTTGCGTTCCCATGGCCAAATTTCTTTGATTTCCCCTCCGATTTGGTGTTTTTCGGGCCGTTTTTCCGCCGAAATCGCACTTTTTCGCGTCACGGGAAGGTAGCCCGGCCGGCCTCCAGCCCGGCCTAGGCTGGCCTCTAGGCCGGACCCCCGGCAGAAGCCGCCGGCCTCCAGCCCGGCCCAGGCCGGCCCCCAGGCCGACACCCCTGCAGAAATTTTGTTTTGGCCATAACTTTTCACTCCGGACTCCGTTTTTGGTGATTTTCGTCTCAAATCGAAGCTACCGACAAGCTCTACATCACCATAGCGGTTGATCCATCATCTAGTGCCACCATATTTCGTGATCAAGGAAGAGGCATTCCACTCCATGGGTGAAGATCGTCGACAAAAGGTATAACACCCCCAAATCTTCTCCCACCTTGCAGCACTTGTTAGCCAAGCCATTTGTGCCTATCTTACCTATTGAGACTAGCTCATCTATGATTGCTTGGGTTTTGCACACTTGATACCTCGTAGTGTTCCGAGCAAACCTTGTATGCGCTAGTTGATATAGTTGTTGTTGGCAAGCAAAGTGAGAGGCAAAATAGAAAAGAGAATAAGATGCCAAAAGAGAATAGAAAAAGAATCAAAAGAGAGCAAATAAAAAGAAAATAGCCTCATTGCCTAATCTCTTATAGTAGATGCGCAAGCTCGATGAAAAAAATTTAGGTGTGGTATCTTTGTGTAAATCTTGTAGCCCACCAATAAATTGCAATCGAGTTGGTTTCTCTTGTACTTGTGCGACTTGAGCTTTAGTCTTCGCTAGGTCCATCACTAGCTCATTGTTGGTTGCACAAGTCCCACTCTTCAAAGCGTGTGTTTCTATGTGCTTCACTCATATCCTTTGAGATCGACTTGTATTTGCTTTGTGGTCATCGTGGTTCTCTACTTGCCTTTACAATATCTTGGTTTCCGGTTGTTCCATTTGCTTTCCACAATTCATACCTATCCACTCATAAGCCGTGTGTGTTTTGGAGTCGCGTTTGGATCTTTGAAATTCAAGTAACCCGCATTCTTGTGTATCGGTTTCTCTTGGCATGGTCCACTAGTTCCAATACTATCTACTAGGTGAGGTTGGTTTCTTAGTTCCTTCCACTCCACATATATATACACTTGTCTTGTGATTGACCATGTCTAGTGAGAGCGGAGCATCCTATGGAGGCCATGATGATGAGAACATGATGAGTGACAACGACTACGGCGCGCCAAGCATGGATGACATCATGAGCGACAACGACTACGGCGCCCCAAGCATGGATGACATGGTGGACCACGACATCGACGACACCTCCACAAGAATGGATCTCATGGCGGAGCACCACCACTACTACGACTATGATGCCGCAAACCGTCCACGACATGGAGTACTACACCGACTTCGAGCCTTCAAGCATCAACACCATGGTGGACCACTACTTCGACTACAACTCCAATGAGGTGGTGGAACCCTACATCGACTACGGCTCCTCAAGGCACGTCAAGGATCTTCCACGAGGCTCTACACACCTTGTTAATGACGACTCTGATGATGAGTACCCACCTCGGCGATCCTCAAGACCAAGAACTCAAGAGCGGCACCGCCGTCAAGAACCTACAAGATCAAGGAGACGGAGCTCAAGGCATCTTCGCCTAGAGGACAAGGAGACACGCCCTCCTCCTCGACGTCAAGCTACCTCACCCTCCAGACGGCGGCCAATGCAAAGTGCTTATGCACACGAGTCTTCATCAAGGAACTCCAAGGATCTTCATCGGCGTACGTCTACTCATGATCATCATCGACGTCACTATGAGGACTCAAGCTAGTCAAGGCCAAGCCATCACGCGTCTACATCAACATACACGATGGTGGCAAGTACACATCATATGGAGTCTCTTCCGCGCGCCACAACCAAAAGAGCGTCCAAGCATAGATCAAGCTACACGAAGGAATTGGAAAAACTCAAGGCCAACCTCGACGAGTGGAAGACCAAGCGCGACACCGACAATGCCAACTTCGAGCAAGCCAAGCTCAAGGCCGATGCCGATTGCGACAAGCTCATGGCCGACCTCAAGACCATCCGCGAGGAGTTCGTTGCCGGGTTATCCAAGTTCTTCAAGGCCTCACATGACTCTTCACCGAGCTTATTGTCCACTCCACTACACGATGGTGACCATGAAGACGGTGAGAAGATGGTCGAGCATGGGATTTTCCCTTCGACCAAGGAGACGAGCATTGAAGATGCTACCACTTGTGGCGGCGAGCCGAGTGAAGAAGCCGAGCATGGGATGTTCCCTTCGGCAAAGGAGTCGTGTGATGATGCCCACACTATGGCATTCACCTTTGGAGACGAAAAGGTTGAGGAGGTTGAGCATGGGAGTTTCCCTTCAACCAAGGTGGCGAATGGAGTTGAGTCTACCGGGCCTATCCCTTTGTGTTGGCAAGATGAGATGGTACCAATCCCATGTGAGCATGAGAGCCACCTAGCCCACTTGAGTGAGAGTGCAAGTGAGTTGAGTGCAACTACCATATGTGAGATTGAGTGCTTCCACTTTGAGGGAATGAGTGATACACACATTGAGTTGGGAGAGGTAGTTGATAGGTCAAGTGAGGACATTTCGATTTCTAAGAACTTACCCTCTACCTCTAGTGTTTTCTCATGTTCTACTAGGTTCCATGGATGATGAGACGCCAAGCCTCGACATGATGGCGCCTATGATGGAGAAGATGTACATGGAGGATGAAGACGATGCCACCCCATGTCTACATGATGAACAAGTCGGCTACATGGACGCCGCTACTTCTACCACAACACCTACTTCTCATGAGCGGGACTACAAAGGTACGCATATGGGTGTTGATGATGCCATGATCCCACTAGTGGACATAATGACTTGTGATTGCTTGCATGCTATGGATGATCCTTTTGATGTCACATATGCTTCGTTCATATTCCCATGTGATACCTTGTTTCAAACCAATGTTGATCATGCGGAATTATCTATTTGTGATGATCTTTCCATATACATGCCTTGTTATGAAACTTTCGAAGTTTCTCCCATTGTTGCATCCAAGAAGTTGAACAATTTCTCTTTCCAATGCTTGGTTTGCAATAATGTTGATATGATGTCTTATGAGAATGCCCCCATAGCTTTCTCAAAATTTGGAGATTCTTCCTTTTGCCATGTTGAGAATTTACCCTTCCTTTTGCATATTGACCACTCACATATGTCATACATTCCTTTTGATATTGGTGTGTTTGGTGATGTGCAAATGGATAGATGCATCATAATGGATGATGCATTCATATACCATGCACACAATTTCTTTTTATGGAATTTCGTGTGTAATGGCTCACGTTTCATAATGTCAACCTCAATTGAACATGAGTTGACAAAAAGAGCTCTTGAGAGCATTTTCCATGAGAGTTATGGATCCAATCCAACTCTATTTCCTTTTCCATGTTTTGCATCGAACAAATTGAACAATTGCTCTTTCCTTTGGTTCGCGTGCAAACATGTGAGTGCTTTGGTTTTCCTTTGTGACTTTCATGCTCCCTTGATCTTCCTTGTCAATGATTTATGTGTTGCAAAAAGCATGATGAAAAATTGTTCTTTCCATTGGCTTATTTGCAATCATAATGGTATTTTGAGCATGTCTTGTCACGAGGCCTTTGGATATTGTCTTATTGGTGTTGCAACAAAATCGATGAAAACTTGCTCTTCTCTTTGCTTTGTTTGCACCCATGATGGCGATGATAAGAGCCTCCCTCAATTTGTGTGGTTCACAAACTTTTCCTTCCGATGCTTTGAATACAATGGACTTCATATGATTCACAATGAGATACGTATCTTAGCCTTCTCTACTTTTCTTGGAGATTTTGTGTTCCCCACTTCTGAGGATGTTTCGAAGATTTGCTTTCCCAATGACCTTGCTTTGGAACTACATTCTATATATGTGTGTTGTGCTAACGGTGTTATAAACAAATTTGGACATGTCGTCAATGATGTGCTCCTCTATCATGCACACACATATTTTGCTTGGTCTTTGGTGCGTATAGGTATCAATGGCGGCATGGTGAGTTTCACTTCAACATCAAGCCATCTATCTCCTTCACATGATGAGGACGTGCTAGCGTCGAGGACGACGCTTTTCGAAGGAGGGGGAGATGATGTAGCCCAACCCACGTTCGTCACCATGACAAGCCACCCAACACATGCCAAGTCACCATGGGCGTCAAAGGTGAACTCCTTCCTCTTCGAGATCTCATTTCCTACCCTTTGGAATGCTATGCTACTTGAGCATCCGCCCCTTTGAATTGCTAGGTTTGACACGATGGATACGAAGCCGATGGGAGGTGCCGAGGAAGCCCAAAAGTTGATTTCATCCAAGGCGTACGCGTGGATGAGGAGGAGGAAGCGTCAAGGCAAAAGCACAAGGCAGGAGCCAGCCGGCCCTCAGGCCGGCCTAGGCCGGGCCTCCTCCAGACGCTGCCGGCCTCCAGGCCGGCCTAGGCCGGCTCCCAGGCCGGGCACCCTCCAGACGCTGCCGGCCTCCAGGCTGGCCCAGGCCGGCCCCCAGGCCGGGCACCCTCCAGACGTTGCCGGCCTCCAGGACGGCTCCCAGGCCGGGCCCCCTCCAGACGCTGCCGGCCTCCAGGCCGGCCCAGGCCGTCCCCCAGGCCGGACCTTCCCCCGTGTGTACTAGACTATAAATAGCTTTCCCCCTTTTCCATTTGAGGTAGAGAAGAATGAACTAGAGTTGAGCGTTGCTCCTTCCCGTGATGGGTTCCTCCGAGGAGGATGATGAATCTCTTATTGTAGATACTCTTTCACTTAGGTGTCTCTAGTAGTGCAAACCAATATTTCACTGCGGTGATTCTATTGGATCGGTGGACCGGCCGGTAAGATAAATCGGTTTCATTAAGCGTGTTGTTGACTTGGGTTTTGGGATCCGGAGGCTGCTCCGTTGGGGGTTTGTTGCCGGGTGATTCTCCCTCGTAGGCTTCGCGAGTTATCCCCCACGAATTTGCCCTTTTCCCCTCGTGTTCTTCGTTTCCACCTCCGTGTTCTTCGTGTTCATCCTCTTTTCCCCTCAAATCCGTGAAGATCGGGCCAACTCCCTATATCATAACGGGCATGTCAAAAATCATAGATAAGTTGACCTGAAATAGAAATTAGCAGCATAACAACCCTTATCACTTGTCATAGTGCTATAAGAGAAACTTCCATATGACAACCCAAGAGAGATTTTCCTTCTACAAGGAATAAGACTTCTGCTTTTCAGTTTCACACCGGTATGTCTAAGAAACATCAATTTAAAGCGGATTTAGTTTTTCTGCTTAGAAAATAAAATAACTAAAGAGAAAACAGTGTTTTACCAAAGCGTCCTAGCAGTTTGCTGAACATTCCTCAAAAAAGACACATGCATCCCCTTCACCTCTCATCATAGCTCAGGCGAGATATGGACACTCTAGCATCTCCACTATGGTTTTAAACTACAAAAAAGGTTGATGAATGAATATAAAGTATACCTGACTACCTATGGAGTCAAACTTGATGAATGAAAACAAAATACATATGAACATTTAAACAACATGCTTACCTCTTAATGATGATGTTTCATGGAAGCCATTGATAAAAAAGAACCATTATCCATCACCATTGCTTCAGAATTCCACTGACTCTGCAAGGAAGTCCAGCGTCCAGTTTCCGACGAGTAGATCGCCACTGCTCTGACTAGTTCAAAACTGCTTGGCATGTGAACATCAACCACAAAACTGGTCGGGTTGAGTGCATCGAAGCCCAAAAAGCGCTGGGCTTGGCTTGCTCTGTCCGGGAATTCCATAGCCATGGGAGGCAGCACAGTCCACTTCTCGGTCAGAGGATTGCACACGACATAACTGTATTTATCTTCCTCAGTGCGTGACTCCCAGCATTTACAAAGGAGAAGGGCGCCGCCGCAGCATTGTTGTATGCTGATGCGCTCGTAGCTGCCCAAGAAAGCGAGAGTGGGGTCGACTAGAGGAGGATGGCCACCCCTGGTCAAATCATTGAAGCTGTAGGCCTCGCCTTGGTACTCACCAAAGAAGCCAGACACCGTCCACGGTGGTGACCTGCTGTGTATGTCGAGGTCGGAGCAGAGGGTGAACCACGACTTGGAGACGCACTTGAAGCTGCAGAGCGACTTGTACTTCACCAGCGACAGGATCTCGATGAGAAGGTCGTCCGGGAGGCTCGACGCGCACCGCTGTTCCTGCTTCTTCTACGAACGGGAGAGAGACTTGTAAATACAGAACGGTCACCGATTTCCCGTTCTTGGATGGAAGACTGGAAGAGAGAACAAACCTGATCGTATGGTACTGGAACTATTGAGGGGGGCGGCGGCGCATGGGACGGAGCGTGGTGTACAGTCGCTGAAAGGTGGTCCTGCTCCATGCACCCATCTCCTGCTTCGTCTTCTGCTGCTCGAGGCATCGCAACTCCGGTCATCGGAACTAGGGTTTTTGATGGGTAATTGATCGAGGGTTTCTTTTTTTTTTGGAGTGAACCGAGTATAATACCAGGAGAACTACGGGTTGTGGACCTCTGGTATCGTTACCTCTAGATAGATGGGCTACTAATGAACAGTTCAAATCATTCTGATTTTGGTAGTACAAGATTTTTTTTGAGTTGCGACTTGATTTTGGTACAAGATATTTTTTTTTTTGGTTACCCTAAGCATATATACACGTACGTGTACAAGGAAATATTCACAATCCGGTTCGTCTCCATCCATAAAAAAGAACTAGCCCTCAGCCAGAGAGAAGACACGCAGCCGTCGATCAATTCTAGTCCGGGTGACCTGAGTTAGCGATGCCGACACGAGGAGGCGACGGCTGCACGGCCTCGTTCAGCTCCAGCACGCGCACCAGCCCGTCCCGGGTGCTCTCCCGCTCCAGGATCCTCCTGGTCTCCATCGCCTCCACCTCCCCCAGCACGTACGCGTTGGCGCGCCTCGTGGCGTCCAGCTCGCCCCTGGCGACAGCGCGCTCTCCGCGCAGCGCCTCGCACTCCGACGCCGTCTGGGCTTGCCGGCTCGTGATCAGGACCACGTCGGTCTCGAGCTCAGCGATGCGGCGGTCCGCGTCCTCGTACTTGTCCGAGAGTTCTTGCATGGCCTTGTTCAGAACTTCAAGCCTCAGGTTCGCCTGCCTGTTCTCGTTCTCCTTCACCTCCAGCTGCAGCTTGCACGTCGCGAGCTCCTTGGCTATGGCGTCGGCTTCCTGCCCCTGGAGTTGCAGACACCCGCCGGAGATCGGACACCGTGGCCGCGACGAGGACGCTCCGCCCCCCTCGCCGCCACCGCCGTTCCCGGCCATTATTTCAGTAGCCTCTGAGGTTTGTCCTACGCCTCTTCTTTCTTACGATCTTCCAACCAAGAAATGGAATCGGTGACCTGGACGAACCGTCCCTTCCTTTTGCAGAAGAAGAAGCAGAAGCAGGATCAGCAGCGTGCCGCAAGCCTCCCGGACGACCACCTCATTGAGATCCTGTCGCGGGTGCATTACAAGTCGCTATGCCGCTTCAAATGCGTCTCCAAGCCGTGGCTTGCCCTATGCTCTGACCTCGACATCCACAATAGGTCACCGCGGCCCGTGTCCGGCTTTTTCTTCGATCCCAAGTGCCGGGGCACCCTCATTTTTCATGATCTGAACGTGGGTGGCCACCCTCTGGTCGATCCCACTCTCTCTTTCTTGGGCAGCTACGAACACATCAGTGTCGAACAGTGCTGCGGCGGCGGCCTTCTCCTTTGCCAATGCTGGGAGTCGCGTTCCGAGAAAGGAAAGTACAGTTATGTCGTGTGCAATCCTGCCACCGAGAAGTGGACCGTGTTGCCTCGTATAGAAAACTCGGACCGAGTGGATAGTCTTCATTCTGTGGAAGATCCACTTTTCGATTTAAACGGAGAAGAGCACTTTTTGGGTTTCGATTCAGTCAACCCCTCCGTCTTTGTGGTGGTTGTGCCCCATATAGTTTGTTTTGGACAAGTCAGAGAAGTGGCGATTTACTCATCGGAAACCGGAGGATGGACTGTCATGGAGAATCAGTGGAGTTCCGAAACCATCTTGGTTGAATGTTGTGAAGAACCTCCCTTCCTGAATGGCAGGATGCATTTCAGTTCCATTCATTCCATAGTAACCGTGGACATAGAGGGAGAGATTTGGCAGGAGATTGAGCTGCCAAACGGCCATGGTTCAGGTTCCATTGGACAGTCTCAGGGATATTTGCATTATTGGACCATGGATACTGATTGCCAACTCTTTTTGTGGGTTCTTGAGGATTATGGTACTGGAGCCTGGACCCTAAAGCACACTTTTAATGGTTTGGAACTATTCGGAAGGCATTGTCGCATCGATGACGATGACGGCTATGAGATGGTTGCACTTCATCCAGATTGTAATCTAGTTTTACTTGCTGACGGGGAGACGACCGTGTCCTACGATATGGATACTCGGAAAGTTAATGTTATCTGCACATCTAAACAACTCGTGTTAGGTGTACCTTATATTCCATGTTTCGCAAAGTGGCCGTCAAATGGACAGGGCCAGTAGTGCCCTCTTAAAAATCATTTGTTGGATACGGTCCCGATTTTCTTGTTTTGTGGCACCAGCTTGGATATGTATGTACTAACTCCTATGGCATTGGTAAAGGAGGTGGTTTGGCTTAACGGAACTGAATTGCAGTTTCTTTATGTTCTTTTTTCTTTTAGGCAAAGATAGCTTTGTTTTCTGAAGGGTAGAGGATAACATGATTCAATCTATTGTATGTTTCTAGTTTAGACTTTGGTAGTACCACACAAGTTCACCATTCAGTACTGTGTATTTTGAATCTTTGTTTAGGTTAAGCTGTCCATAACCAATATACTCTTCTTGGATTATTTCAGACAATACTGTAACCATACTTGAGAATCTTCTTGAAATTACCTAGCATTCTAAATTTTGTATCTAAGTCCCTAGTATGCGAACTCAGCTCTACTCAGATTTTTAATAGACGGTTTGAAGAATCTGACTTGATTTCAAAATTACAGCAAGGTGTATATCTGTGTTGAATCTGGAATAAGGAGGCTGCATATATATGTAGCTCCGTACTACCTGTAGCTCTGGCATGCATTGGACAGCTCAACAGTATTGATGTCAGATAGCCTCTTATATTCGATGTTGTTGTTGAGAGCTTGGATTTAAGAGATCAGATTATCTAGTCGAAATTTTTCTTGGGCCAGTGCATTTCAAATTAAAGCCCCACTACTCAGAAGCTTGGCAGAGTCCTAGGATGGTAATCACACCTCACACGTGATCAAGACCAAAGATCCCATAGAAGAACCCACCATCTGTTCAAAGTTGAACTAGGAAAGTTTATAGGCATGTCGTCTTTAACACGGTCTCTAGTTACTGGCCCAAGGAGCAATTTATTTTCTAACTGATGAAAGATGTGGGTCAGAGGGTCCAATTATGTGAATGTACTGATCAAGTAGTAAACAACAAAGTATTAACCAAGTAAAAAACAAAGTTTCAACAGTCTCTAAAAAAAATGACATTAAGTGACACGGTCTGCAAGATAAAACATTGACTATCTGTTTCTAGTTTCTACTAAATTATGTCCAAAACATCGTGTTTTTATGGACTAGAGAGATTATTACAAAACCCTCTTCGAGCCCCCAGACTTCAGTCGAAGGCCAAAAACTTGAAGACAAATATTTGATTTTTCCCTTTTACAATGTGCAACCCATACCTCTACCCAAAAAAAAGTGACACGCCACAATTCAATTTAGATTTCAGAATCATCACTTTGGTACCCAAAAATAAGTTGCAAAATAAATTCAGCATCACATACCGATTTGTCTTCCATCTTTAAAGTATTTGAGCTCTCCATGCATTCCAGATAGTATATAACGATTTCTTGAGGACATAACTAGTGATTTTCTTCGATGTTGTTGTTGAGCAGAGTGCTGCTGCAGCTTCCTCCTCGGCGCTACCAGTCTACCACCTTCGTCGCCATTATCGCTGGGAGTCACCAGCCGAGCCACACGGTACATAAGGGACATGGCCTTCCCCTTGACCCACTCGGTACGTCATTGGCTACACATAATCCACGTTCATGCCAATGTTGCCATATCAGCGCGATCAGAAACCAGCCATGATCTGCGGGGTTTCCGCTCAACTTCTTCACTATATTATGTGCATCAAAATCAAGTATGCACATATCTGACATTTCACTCACAGAGCATTGTGTTCCATCACATCATCCTGGTGATCACCGGCGACTGCAGACATCTGCAGCAGCACATCATCAACAGCACCAGAATCAGGACGAGATGTGGGTGACCCGACGACGAAAGAATGGACCTCTTTCTCAAGCTCGATCCAGCTCTTGCCGGTATCCTTCCTCAAGCCCATCTTCCTCATCATGTTCATGACTTTGGCTCGATCATCCCATCGGCCCTCAGATGAGTAGATGTTTGATAACAAGACATATGCTGCAGGGGAGTCGGGGTCCACAAGGAGCAACTTCTCCGCCGCATATTTTCCGGTCTCCAGATTCCCATGGAAGCTACAAGCTCCCATTAAGGCCTGCCAAAGAAGAATACTGTCCTTGAAAGGTCCGTCTTCGATGAACGACTTCGCATCGTCCAACATACCTGCTCGGCCAAGCATGTCAACCACACAAGCGTAGTGTTCCACCCTTGGGAGGATCCCGTACTCTGAAGACATAGAATTCAAGATCTCCAGTCCCTTCTTCGCTGATCCGACATGGCTGCAACCATGGAGTAGTGATAAGAACGTCACATCCGTGGGTCTGGCACCGTCGGCTTTCATGGATTCAAACATTTGAAAGACTTTAGAACCTTGACCGTGCCGTGCGAAGGCTGCAATCATGGAGTTCCATGAAATCGAGTTCTTACTGGGCGCCTCATCAAACACTTGGACAGACTCCTGCAGCTCACCACACTTTGCGTACATGTTGATCAGACCATTGCAGACATAGATGTTCCTTCCAAAGCACTTCTTGATGACCAGCGCATGGATTTGCTTCCCAAGAGCAAATGGCGCGGAAGCGCCGAATGCCCCCAGGACTGCAGAAACCATGTTTGTATCGATGCAAAAACCTTCACCGGCCATCTCGGCGAACAGCTCGAACGCCTTCTCTTCCAGCCCATTTTGAGCGAATCCGACCAAAATCACCGTCAAGAAGACCTCGTCAGGCTGCCGGCACGCGCGAAACACGCTCAGGGCGTCCTCCATCAAGCCACATTTAGAGTACGCGTCCATGAGCCCGCTCTCGACGTGGAGGTCGGTCTCGAGTCCAGCCTTGACGATAAGGCCGTGAATCTGCCGGCCTTCCCTGGCTGCCAGAGCCCCCGCGCAGGCAATCAGGGAGCTCGAGTACGTCGCGCTGTTGGCATCCACCGTGCACCTCATCTGCCTAAACAGCGCGATGCTTTCCTCGTAGAGCTCTGCTCGCGCCACCCCGCAGATCATGGCCGTCCACGTGATGACGTTCCGCTCCGCCATCCCGTGGAACGCCCTCCGCGCCGAGCCCGGTGACCCGCACTCGAAGTAGGCGGTCACCAGCGCGTTCCCGACGGACACCTCGCCCACGAAACCCCGTGAGACCGCCTGCCCGTGCACCACGGCGCACCAGGGGAGCGACGCTGCGCGCGCGCATGACGACAGGACCGTGGTGAACGTGGCGTGGTCGCACGAGACCGTGCCGGCGGTGCCAGCACTGTCATAGGAGGAGGAAGCCGACGTCGAGCGCAGCATCCGCCTGAACTGCGCGAGCGCGTCGTCAGCGCCGGCAGAGGAGGCGGAGGCGATGAGGGAGTTCCAGGAGATGGAGTCCCGGACGCGCATTTCGTCGAACACCCTGGTGGCGTCGTCGTGGCGGCCGCACCTGGCGTACATGGAGACGAGCGCGTTCCATGCGACGAGGACGTGGCGGAGGGAGGGGCGGAGCGGGCAGAGGAGGAAGTGGGCGGGGTGCTTGAGGACGGTGGCGTGGAGGGCGGCGCCCAGGCGGTGGTCGGCGGCGCGGCCGCAGCGGGAGAGCAGGCCGCTGAGGTAGGCGTAGCTGAGGAGCGCGGGGACAGCCATTTGCTCATGTCTTGCTTGCTAAATCCTTTTTACTACTACAATATATATGTCACGTTGCAAAGTTAAGCTATTTTTCTATTTTAACTCTGCACTATCTTAATGTTAATCTGGAGGCTAAAAAATTGAAGTAAAGGTTATACTCATACTTAGGTTTCGATACAGATTTTTCACTGCAGTAATAATTAATTACTCAGATGCTTAGGTAATACTTAGGTAGTACTACTTGGTAAATGTTATACTGACTTTTGGTCATGGTAGAAAACAGATGTTACAACAATGAGAATAAATGAATGACATGTTCCTATAGTTACACGAATACTTCAGTTGAACCATTGGATTTCAACAGTTCGGTACATATGATTCTCGTACACACAGCTGAAGAAACAAAAATTAACATCCAATGATTTGCTCCGCAACATCATTTCATACCAGCAAAAATAATCCAACAAAATTTCTGAAGATTTATTGCACTTCCGAGAATTTAAAGAATTGACTGTCGCCGTGCTTTACAAAGGAGAGCCAAGGGATACGCTAAAACGCGCTCTACAACCCCGAAAAATGTTTATGAATGAAACATCCTCTGATTTTAACATACACCATACTCTAAATATTGCCTAAATCTAACCTTCCGGCATTGAGATACAAATACAACATGGCTCGGCATTTGCCGCGATGAAGTGTATACCCAACGAACAGTGCGATGGTCTTGTTTGCCACCGGACAGATGAAAAAACTCACCGACTTTATTGCCATTTTGACTGAAACCTCCCATTCTTGGTTTCGTTAGGGTGCTCTTGGTTTCTATGCTGGAGCGCCACGAATGCCAGTTCATCATGCCCACAGCAGACAATCAACTCCCAGTTCAAAGTTTGTCACTGGGCTATCACCGAAATCCTCGCCTAGGTTCTGGACCTCGTGGTTTGTCTCGACGTAGGGCTCCCATAAATCTGATGACCTTACTGATGGGATGGCATGCTCCTTTTGGATATCTGATGACGCAGCCACTGCTTCTTCCCGGTCCAAAACGACGAGGAAATCGTCCTCGAATTCGAATGTCAAGAATTTCTCTTGACAGGCTGCGCATTTATTGAACCATGGTAAGACTAAAGACTAGCATGAATAAATGGCTTTAGGAGTTTGTTCCACAGGAGGCAGCAGGTACTTACTATCCACAAGATGAGCAAGGTGGTGAATGTTCTTCACCATAATTCCGTTTAGCTTTATGACCTGATAAAATTATTGGTCACACGGAACGCATTAGCTGAACTCAAAAGCATAAGAAAGATAGCGAAAAGTGTAAGAGCCAGTAGATTTACTTGTTGATTGCCCATGTGCTCATACCCGATGTTGACATCGTTTGCCAGTACCTGGATAGCAGTGACAAATTAAGGACGTAATAATGCTGCGCTGCACATTGATAAATAAGTTGGACTAACAACAATATATAACAAACCTGCGACACAATTACAATTTGCTCCCCTTCAAAAGTTGATAAAGAGTATCGTGCCTTTGCTAACAATTTTAACTGTGATTGCAGATAAGATGACATGTCAATAAGAGTGAGAGATTACAGATCTCGCAAAAAGATAAGATGCTAGTAAGACGATCATACGGAATGATGGTCTTACCCCTAGAGTATCTTCACACTCTTCCCTGCAAATGAGAATAAATTCAAGAATTAGTAATATTACAAGCTTTCCAATACCAAGGGCTTGGATTCTTGGAAGAGGATATCATTGGTTACTTACTCTATAAATGGTTCTGTTAAAGGCGTGAAGACAAGGCCGGCAACTATAAGATAAGAAGGTTGGCCCCCTTCGACATTGAACAGCACCTTATTTGAGAAAGATGAAGATTCTTATAATTGTGATATCGGGGAAATTTGCATTTACAGTTTTCAGTCATGAAAGGATGAGTTATAGTATCTTACTAAATGTTTTCTTGGATGCAAAACAGTTTGCACTTTCATGATCTTTCCTTCCCGAATGATACCTAATTGGGCAACATCACCTGCATACCTGATTAATAAATCATCAACCGTTTAGTGCAGTTCATGCTATCATATTGGACCGATGTATTTTCTTCATATGGTCAGTAAGGATAACACTAGTGTCACACACAGATCGATGGGACAAAATTGCAATGGCTCAGATGAAACAAGTTTGTAGTTTCAGTATACAGATCCAGAGGGAGCTTTGTAGGCATCACCTCATCACATATAAGGGGATTAGGCAAATGAAGACCAGTACGCATATAAGCAAAAACTGCTCAATGCTCTTGATATTAATGTACGCATCCGTACCTAAATGACAGAGAATGCTACATGTATATACATCTACACATATATTGACACAAAGTACACTGGTTATGGTTGTCAAAGTACAGAGTGGTATACTGGTATTGTGTCATGATGTAATTTTAGTCCACTAAAACAGATATTGTCAGATGCAAATGCCTGTACTTTAGATATTTACCCAAAAAATGTTTTGCCGTACAAGAGTCAAAAGAACATAAATAAATTAGCAAGGTTATTAAATGGCTTCAAGAGAATGAGGTGAACGATAGTATTTGTCAGGAAAAGACAAAGAATTTACTTTTGACTTGTGAGGTAGCGGAAAGCAATTCGCTCCGTGGACCGAAATGGTACTGTTCCTTCACATCCTACCGAGACACCATCAAAACTTGTTATCACATCTCCCTGGAGAAACAAACATCTGATTAACTGAAACTAGTGAACCAAACGTAGCAAATAGTGTTTTGACAATCATTAATTCATAGATATTAATTTGTAGGAAGAAAACCAGATGGTCATTAATCTGTGAATTCCATCCAAGACATCCAGTTTACCTTCCGGAGAACATTGCTTGCTGGAGCAGTAGGCTCAACCCGGCGGACAAGAACACCCTTTAACCAAATAAAATATGTTATAGGAGAACAAAGAAACTTAGAGCATAACAAATGGTAAGGACAGAAATGAGAGCAGTTTACAGATATTAATTTTTGTTGCTGGATAAAATTGATCTCTCTTATTCAAATGTCACATTTTATTATGTAGCGAAAGTGAGTTATTGCAAGGTAACCTCTACCAAAAGCACAAAGGCAGAGACCTAACCAACTCACTGAGTATTCTATGCGAACCATTTTATATCTAGTTGTGTAACTATGCTATGCAACTAACATGCTATGACAAAGAGGCACATCTCTCCAGTAATAAAAAACACATCTAATGTGAAAGCGGCCACACGCAATGACTGTTCCAATCATTATACTAGGTATTCCTTAAAAAGCTATGCATTTCTTAGACTCATCTTAGGCCAACTCTGGTCCAAACAATCTAACTGGCAGAACCACAGTAGATTTTGTGTAAGCAATGAATATTTTAAAGATAAAATGATTATTATATACACATTTTTACCTCCATGAGACTGAGAGCTGAGCGAACCACGAGCGCCATTCTAGTTAGTTTATCTATTGATCATACTTTTGGAAATTTATTTAGTAATCAAGAGTTTCCCTAGATAGGCCATCATTTAGTAAAGTTTATCATTTTATCTATTGACCACGTTTGTTGCTACAAATGCAGGATGTGATGACATGAGTGTTCACAGGGGCGAAGCTAACGAACTTTTGCATTGGGTTCATTTATACAAAACTATGGGGTTAAACTAACCGGTCTAAGGTGCTAAGCAGTAGTTTAGCCTTGATTTGTACAAAATCCGTTGGGTTCATTTGAACCCAATCACTACATGCTGGCTCCGCCACTGAGTGTTCACCCGCAGTAGGAAAGATACAAAGTGCTGCCACCAATTATACAGATCTCACCAAGAAACTATCAGCTGGACCATATAGAAACATGTGTGCCTGTTTGTGTGCATGAGACTATATCTCAGTCTTGACAAGCGGAAGTTCAACAAATATAGATAGCATACCTCACTTGAAGGTACCTTCAAGCTTTCACGCAGTGCTTGGTTTTCCAATTTTTGAAGTAGGACACCCAGGCAAGGAAATCCTAGAGGGGTCAAAAAGGCTTTTTATACTTCTAATTCTAAACAGTCAAAAGATAATATCCACTTGAAATGGATGGCCATAGAAACAATTTTGAAAGCATATAAACAGACCGTGAGTATGTCAATATATAAGCAAGTACTGTAGGCATACTTTCAGTGTATATCTTTTGTTTCCAAAGATGAATATACTTTACCTGTGTATTTTCCATTTTTTCGATAGTCATTCAAGAAATGGGATACAACTGTAGTTGGAATAACGTATCCAATATTTTCAGCTTCATCTGACCTAAACACCTAGACAAAATACAGTATGATAAAACAGAATAAAATACAACAATATAAGCATTATTCCTCTAGTATTTTAGTTAGATATTACCAACAGACAACAGTAAAATCAACTCCTAGATAATTCATGTGAGATCTGGCTTTGGAAATAGGTATCAAACTCATTTTGGAAACTACTACTATTTTCAGATGCAAAGGGGATTAAGCCCTGCTTCCATTTTTCACAGTAATGTTACAGTTAACAAATATGTAATGATATATGACATCTATATTACAGCCATGTTTATTCCTACCAAAGTATGCCCAAGCTCAGCTTTTATTTAACTAATTATATCATTGTAATTTGTATGTATAGTAAAGACCAACATGACATTGCTCTGCTTTTACCGATTTTGAAATTTATGTTTTTCTCTAATACAGAGATTGCAAATTAGTCAATGTCGGTGCTTTTGAAAAGTCACTGTGTTGGCAAGGAAAAGGAAATTAAATACCAGGGATGTATGTGTTCAGTACAGTCATGCCAAATTTGATCATTATCCTTGTCATCGAGCTTAACCCTTTTTATGTTCATCAATATTATGCATGAACAGGGCTTTTGGTAACTTAATGTAGTTTGAGAAAATATTATCTTTTACGTAAGCAGAAAAACAAAGTGTTTATTGCCTGTTAAATATGAAATGGATGCGATTCTAATCAATGATCGAGTAAAAAAATTCATCTGGGTATAACAGAACCATATAACCTGAGATTTGTTTAACTCAAAACTATGTCTGTTTTACTAATTTGAATTGGTATTTGGTTCAACACCAGATCTGTTTAACACACTAGTGTAGACTGTGTAGTACTATGTACACCAGTTATATCCGCAGTTCCACTACCACGCATCACATACCAAGAAAATTAACCAGTAAAAGTACCTGAAATGCCACTCCAATGCATTCCCCTTGCTCATTAAAAGCTGGTCCACCACTGTTTCCTGCCAGAAAGTAAACAAAACTCATGTTACCATTCGTCAGAAAAAAAAATTAGTTTCAGTTAAGGCAGAAGCAAGACATATGGATGCTCTATTGTCTTCAAAAACCAATAGTGAGGAAAGTCCTTCCTAAAATAAATCACAAGTTCAAGGTAAAGCAAACCTGCGTTTATTGCTGCATCAATTTGAACACCAAGAAGATCTGATGTTCCATGTGCATATGGCGTGACCTGGGCTATTCCAAAGGTACAAAAATATAAGTTAAACTATGTAAGCAAAGAATATCAAGTATGATTGCCTTACAAACATATATAAATTTGAGTTTAGCTGTATCAAAATATGCCTTATTATAATGAATTTACTGCAAGTTTGGTAACGAAGCTTGACAGTTGACATAGAACAGAATGATCTTTATTTTGTACCCCATCGTTTGTTTCATAAGGCGTTTTTTGGTCAAACATCACGAGACCAAGAGAATAGTAGAGGGAAATGGCTGTGATATCTATTGTGTTAATGTATTGGTATTAAGAGAAAAAACTAGTTTGTATGAGTCTTTCCTCATAAATGTTGAAGAGAATAAGAGACAGGGATGGTGATGAGATGAATGAGCGGAGAAAAGAGTAACTGATAACAACTTGAATACCAAATAAGGGTAAAGTATTTCTGGACCTAACCAATATTAAAAGAAGATGAGGGTAGTTTCTGACAGCAACAAAAGTAAGTTTGGCAATATTCCAAAAACCATGTTGACCACAGAAAGCAGTCTAATTTGTTTCCACACCCTAGAAAATGCATTGGAAAAAATACTGTATTAGCTAGCGAACAGCAGTACAGATATACGAGGACTTTGTTGGTGGTTGAGAAATAGGACGATCATTGTATGCATGAAACATCGTCCCTTTTTCCTGGTTAGAGAAGGAGTACATTTGAAAAGTATAATGTAAAGAAAGCTAATTGAGCCAAGAGATAGCACCTCAATGCGAGATACAACGCCTTTCGTCACAGATATTGTGTCTCCGCCAAGAGGATATCCGACAACAGTTACTGAATCCTGGATAAACCATAAGAATGTTGTTCAGATGGGAAAGAAAGAGGGGAAATGGCATATTATTTAAAATTTGCGAACATAGCTACAAATAGTATAACGAATGAGTGCTACATTTGAGGCTATTGACACAGTCCCATACATCCTACATCAGAACATTACGTAGATAATTACCTGAAGGCATGGCAAACGACCAAGTTGAAGTGGTTCTGTACCTCGCCAGAACTCTTCATTCTCAACAGAGAGCAATGCAAGGTCACATTCTGTTCCTCTAGCTAAAACCTGTAAATCACTCAGTCAGACAACATTCTACCAAAAAATTATAGGAAGTTAATTGAAGTCATAACCAAGTTTATTAGGTGGTAAGGCGCCCTAGGGCGTTCAACCCCCATCTTACCACCTAACGCCTAAGGCGGGCACTTAAACGCCTAAAGTGGGCAAAATACTAAGGCGCAGCAAGGGCACTCTCTACCCCTAAGCGACGCCTTAAAAACCATGGTTGTAACTATAATAACCAAAAATTCTTATGTCAAAAGACAATCGTAATTTTTTTCTAGAATTGACTAGTAGTACAATATAGTCAGTACCTACATCTGTATGTACTCCCTCTGATCCACAAAAAGTGACACAGCTCATAGTACAAATATAATAGATATAGCGTGTGCATGGCGACATTTTTTTTAGGGTGTGTTCGTTTCGGGAATTATGAGGAATGGGACGGAATGGGATGGTTCCTAGGAGCGATTCCTGTGTTCGGTTGGGGGTAGGAACGAAACCAACTGATCCCGCGAAAAGGAATATTCGCCCCAGATGCCGTTCTGAGGCATCCGTCCAAATCGGCCGGATCGCGCGGAACGCCGCGGAACGGCTCGCTAATCGCTAATTAATTATCGCTAATCTTAATTAATTATCACTAATCTTAATTAATTATCGCTAATCTTGATTAATTATTTCCTAATCCTGATTAATCATTCCTAATCTTGATTAATTATTCCTAATCTTGCTTAATTAGCTCCTAGGAACCGTTCCATTCCTCGAATTTTTTCGAACCGAACACGGGGTCGGACCGTTCCGTTCCTCGAATTTTTCCGAACCGAACACGGGGTCGGAACCGTTCCATGCCCTCGTAATGGAATGGTTCCGTTCCGTCCCCCGCGGTTCCAGAAACGAACACATCCTTAGGATCGGAGGGAGTATCTATTTACAGACCTTTCTGACTGTTAGACAATTAATAATCATACAAATAGTCAAGTCATTACCATACGAACACTTCTCCCCCTGCCCCTTCAGAGTTGTAAACAATCCTAAGTCACTACAGTGAAGATTCAATTCTTACCAATATTGTGGAATGTAGTCAATCATCAATTTTGGAAGCCAAGTTTCATATGCCACAGACCACGACAGTAACATCAGGACTCGGAAAGTAAAAAAAGTTCACCCATTGATGAGGGAGTGTATTATATAAGGACTCTCTAAGAGCATCTCAGTTTTCAGATAATTCATATTATATAATAACCATTTTGGATAAAGTCTATATAAAGCAGTACAGTTGCAGGGACTGTACCTTGGCGACATACTTTTTGTCATCTCCCCTACGCTTTACTTTAATCTGTATAAAAAGAGGGCATAGTTTAATATTGTAAAATGACATAACTAAACTATTATCCGTCAAAAACAAATGGTACTATAATATTGGCAGATTTGAGTTAGTCTAACCAGTATAAGTGATTCAAACTCCAAAATTAAATCAGCCCAAAAATTCAATTGATGAACTTGAACTCTGCAATTTCTGAGGCGCAACAAGATTTCAGCCAAGATGGTGCAGTCCCTTCGTTATTGGAAGCCTCAGAGTTGAAATCGTCTTGAGTCTGTTTATATCCTATGCTATGATGTGATCAAGTGGATAGTACACCCAGCTAAATACGAATACACAAAATTTTAGCCTAGTTTTGGGACAACTTACAAGTCATGTAAACTAAAATGAGTGAAATATTTGATTGATCAGCCTCAGAATGTTGGAAACAAATACTTGTTCGAAAGGAGGTTTACCGTAAAATGTGGACCTGAAACTCCACTACAAACTAAAAACAATAAATTCATAGGAATGCCTAATTAAGGAAGTACCTGGGTGTCATGTTCAACACAATGAGCATTTGTCAATAATTTAAAATCGCCGATCATAAAAGCGCTGCAAAAGAAATGTGTAGTACGATAAGTAGATATTCTAAATTCAAGACGTGTGGATCACCACTCATACTACATTTGAAATGAGTAATTGCGTCCAAATATGCAGATAAAGGTTAACGTATACAAGTGAGACTTCCTTGTCCATGACTTTAATAATTAGGGTGCCTTTCAAAATGAAACAATCACCACATATGTCCACAGTAAACTTGTGAAGTTCCCAATCAGTATGCAAAGTATACCAGCAAAAGGGAGGCCATCTAACATCACTAAATCCCTAAAAATTATTTAATATGAATGCTTAAGCCCTTTCCCACCCGATCACAGAACACACAGGACGATGGAAGTACTGGTACTGAATATCAGAAAGGCAAAAGAAAGAGCTCCGGTAAAGATTTTAATAAAAAACAAGTATTATGTCAATACTTGCCTCCCAGTGCTTGAGTGTTGCCTTTGCTTCTGCCAAGGAAGCCCATAATCAGGTCTAATATGTGTGCAGTAGACCTAACAAGAGAGCGGATAATTTGACATGAGTAATGAAGGTAACAATCACCTTTGACATTGTGCAGGTTAGAGCACTATGCTTAACAGATATACTATACCAAAGTTCATCTGTAACACCAATAAGAAGTATCTAGCACAGAAATCAAGTTCCCTACTAAACTATGGGGGTAAGGTAACTACAAAAATCAAGAAGAAGCATCGTTGACAAGCAGGACACATATCCCTGAGACCCACCTTAACAACAGCATTAAGGAATTTGTCCTCTTCGAGGTCCTCGAAATCAGCAACCTGGCACAGCAGCATAGTTAGCAGGAAACCATGCAACTTTATGAATGTCAGTGATAAGTAACACCACTGGCTCCAAAAAATTCACAGTTTGCAGTTGTTTACCACAAGAGCAGAACGTCTGTGGATATGGTATTGGGAAATATTAGTGTGATTAGTCATCATAGATAACATGTGCACAAAAACAGATATGGCAGAACTGAGAGATTCTAAATTAAAGCGTGGGCATGGTCAGTTTGCTGCAATGGTGAGCTTACATGCCAAAGAAAAGTAAATGCAGCTATCTGAAATGGAGAATGGAGCGATTATGGTTGAAATCTAACAGACATGTCCACAGAAACAGATGCAGCAGAAATGACAATGGAGAATACCAAACTGCAGCACAAACTCCAAAGCAACCGCGGGATCCAAACACCACAACGCTTTACAGAACTAGCACCTACGTACTGACATTAGCTCCGAACCAGTAAAATGGACTCCTCGGCGGCTAATTGGAAACGCACATTCTAGTCCAAACACAGTTCTACTCTGTATACTCCTAGCACCTAAAGCATGCACTGACTGAACAATTTGCACAACAACCATAAAGGCATAAAATTATCAATGCGCCTCGCACCTGCGACTCCTTGAAGTCGGCGGCGAGCCCCTTGTCCTTGCGCGTGGACGACGCCAGCGAGCCCCCTCCACCGCCCCCGCCAATGCCGCCCCGCCGCTTCTTCGAGGCCCCCTCCACCTGCAAACCACCAAATCCCAACACGTCAGCGACCCGTTCGTCGGGGAACACGCGCGGAAAACGGACGAAGAAGAAGCAGCCAGCTGACCTCGTCGAAGCGGCGCGTGACGCGGCGGGAGGCGGGCGGGTGGCGCGGCGCGCAGGCGAGGGCGGGGCGGAAGCGGCAGGAGCATGACGCTGGGGAGGAGGTGGAGGGGAAGGGGAGGGCCGGGGAGGCGAAGAGGGCGGCGAGGCCGCCATTGCTGCTGCTGCGCGTGCTTCGGCCGGGCGGGGCGTGCGGGGGTTTGATTTGGTTCGGGTTGCTTTCGTTGTTTCCCTCTCGCTTAGACGAACTCCTTTCCTTATCCTCTCTTCAGTAGACCTTTTTTTTTTTGAGCAGCTGGAGCCTGGAGGAGATGCACGGGCGGGGCCGCGTGAGATCGAGAGGCCTTTTTGGGAGGGTAATGGGCCGGAAGGCCCATAAGTGGCGCATGAGCGGCCCAATAACTCCCAGCATAGAACAAACCCGGACGAATGAATGTTCCCGGTTGGCGATGCTGGGTGGCAAATCATATTCTAGGCCCGTTGTGATGGTTAGCGTGGGTTAGCACAGAAACGCGTACCCCTCTCCTCCATGTCTCGTTGTTCTGCGCCTGGCCTGTTTCATCGGGGCGCTGCCTAGAGGAGGAAGCCGACCGGAGAAGCGACGCGGTACTCGATCACGCAGACGGGAACAACACGTCTGGCCGCGACGTCGCCGGTCAGATGAGGCATGGTCCTCACCGTAGCCAGCGACGATGCGGCTCGCCACGGCGGCATGGGGTGGAGGTGAGAAGAAACCTTTACTTGTGGGGTGCGGGTGCAGGGGACCTCGTCGGAGCTGGAGAAGGTGGTCAGGTTTAGAGAGATGGCCGGGGTGGCGGTGGACCAGCGGAGGTCGCGGCTCGAGCAGGACGGCGAGGCGGCGCGGGCGCGCCGCGGCCGTGGGAGGCGGGGGCAGGTGGTTGCGGCCAGCGCAGTGGCGGGGGAATCGAGAAGAGCAGCCGGAGGCGGAGGTGGAGGGAGGCGGAGGTAGCCGGCCGGCGGTGGAGACGGGTGCGGGTTTCAGGCATCGCTGCGCTAACCGACATGAAGGCTTCAAATAGGACCCCCCCCCCCCCCCCCCCCATGCTGGGTCGGCAAGCTTGGTGAGTTCTCCACAAGTTCAAGAATCTTGAAGGCACTCTATTTTCCGACAGGGATTTTCTTGAGGCGCCACTTTGCTCCTCACNACCCGTACACCTGCACAGCCACGCCCTGGCCGCCTCCAGCTCGCGTGCACGCCGCAGCACACCCCCAGCTTCACCTGCTAGTCGTGAGAAACCAGCACCAGCAGCATCCGTAGCAGATCGTCCGCGTCACCGTCACTTTTCTGAATCTGAAGGCTGAAGTTTTCCTGTCCAAACTTCAGTTAACACCAATCCGTTGCTTCATGTACAGTTAGATCCGGATCCTAACACAAACCAGAGCGTAGCCCAGTGGCTTTGCTCTCAGCTCCCTACCCAGCCCCTAGTTCGAACCCCGACCACTCCCTTTTCCCCCCCCTTCTTCTGTTTTTTTTTCTTTTCTTGCAATTATGCTTATATCTATATCTTTTAATTGGTAAGTCGAATTGCAAAACTTATTATATGAATTTTGATCAGAAAATGCAAAGAATGTTAATTTGGCATCCATGCACTTGTTTGCATCATGTAGCTTGCACTTTAGATGTGTTTGCATTTCACCTAAATAATTAAAATATGGAATATGTGGGTTGTAATTTAATTGTTGACCCGGTTCCATTTAATTTTGATTAGCTCACCCATGCATTGTTCACACTTGCTAATAACATTTAAATTTGATGGTTAGAAAAATAACTTGAACCATATAATTAATTGTCGGAATCTCGGTTCTGTTAATTTTGCCTAAGTTTGCATCCCTCTCATAATTGCCATGTCATGCATCCCATAAGCATGCCGGTTCTTCTGCCGTAGTAGTAAAATGCATCTCTTCGATTTCAGTGTTGTTGCTTCTTCGGGAATAGGACATTGAGTTGATGTGAGCAACGACAAGTTCTGCTACCTCTACTGGATTGCAGGCAAGTGATACTCCCTTGCTATCTTTGCTTGTTTTCTGTCTCTTACACCTCCTATCTTTTGTTCCTTGCTAGCCTTATATTGCGATGCTTGTGTCCCGATCCTATATGCATGTTTACCTTGCAGCCATGATATAGCCACACCCTCCCACTCCTTAACCTGTGTTTGTTTACCTTGTTGGCCTGCGAGTCGTAGCGCACGCTTAGCTTTGTCTGCTCGAGTCTGCTATCTTTAGTTAGTCTTGCCTTAATTGATAGTTGGGTTAATTCACATGATAATCTTTAATGTTGGCGATGGGAATAAGTAATAAAGATAAGGCACCGGCAGAAGGCCAATCGTGGTTGATTGTTCTGCTAGTGTCGCCTAGGACCCGAGTTCTTGTCCGCTGATCCAAGAATGAGCGCACTACCCACATGTGGGAGGAAATGGGACTCCCTCGACCTAGTACCGGATCTGCAAGCCTTGTCCAGGGCGCCACACGTAGTTCGGGTGTTTTCCATTGCGCGGCGCTTTATTATTTTGTTGCAGGTACGGATGGGACGCCTCCGACGATGATGGTTACTTAGGTAGGGCTTGCGCACGTGGCGTTTATCGCATGTGGAAGGAGGGGCAATCGTATGAGTGTTCCCTCCCGACACCGTCCTCGCATCGGCTGAGTCCACCTCGGAGCTTCGGCCGGACTTTCAAGGTGGGTCAGACTTAGCTAGGTGGTTCCCTGGACTTGTGTGGTAGTGAAGGAAAGTGTAGCGTCGGATACCCTGCCAGCATACCCCGGAAGTGTGCTAATTGCATGGCAACAAGGGTTGAAGTGTGTGTGGTTACATTTGTGCCCTGCAGGGTTAAATCTTTTCGAAAAGCCGTGTCCGCGGTTATGGACGACTTGGTGATGATGCTGGCTAACAAGTCATAGACAACTTACACCTAATGATAATAAATTGATTAGTAAGATAGAGCTACTTCAATAATAACCTATAAATTGCCAACTGTGTGAGTGCCTTTGGGCTTGCTGCTCGTGGGATAAAGGGCTGGTAAGGAATCGGCTGGGTTATGTTGGTGCTAGTATAGCTGGCTCCTTATGCGCTCCCTTACCTTGTCTAGTTAGACGAAAGTTTGTAGCGTGTCTCTATTAGTTGATAGTGCTGCTTGCTGCCGCCTCAATCGCTAACCCTGTTCCATCGGAATTCAGCTTTGATATCTTGTGAGTATTACTTGCCAGTACTTCATAGTACTGACCCCCTTCGGGGCTGCTATTCCATGGCAGCCAACAGGTATGAAGTGTGACGACGTTAGCTTGGGAATCCCTCCGGCTAGGCTTGGCCTGGGCAGGGATATGGTGCCTTTGCTTATCTTCGGGACTCTTAGTCCAATTTGTATCTTGTCCGTAGTCGGACGCTATCCACTTCTGCTGTTGTTTGGATCTTTGTAATGTATCTTTTGTATTCTTGACTCGGTGAGTCGTTGTTGTATATAAATGTTCTTTTGTGGGTTCCATCGAGAACTATTGTAATGTTATCACAATTCCACCCGCATAACGTGTGTGTTGCGACGTGCACGTTATGCCTGGTGGGCGTCCTAGGATCGTTATTATGCGGATTTGGCTAGAACGGTAAAATCTGCATAGTACCGATCCCGGGGCGTTACAAAGTGGTATCAGAGCTCTGGTTCTTCGATACCCCACGGGTCCAGTCTGCCTGTAGGATGCCCTAGCTAATGGTCGTTGTTTGTAGAGTGTCCAAACTATTTTACTAAAAGCTATTTGAAAATATCCAATAGAACTCTGTTTATTCCTTACCTCTATACTATTTCCCTCTTACCTTATATGTTTAAATATTCTATCTTATCTATCCTCCGGTTATAGCACTTCGTGGGAGGACCATCTATACCTTTTATCCTAATAGGTACGATCTTGGAAGCAATCTCTACGACGGTCATCGCCATCGACGTGAGCAAGAACTTCTTGTTAGTGGTGTCGAAAAGATCAACATGGCGCTCGAAGATTCGATAGTTAACCTAGCTCTTCTTTTCTCCCCCCGACGGTAGCGTGGATCTCGGGGCGAGATCCCTTGTTAGTGGTGTCGGTTGTAATGTCCCGGGGTTTTCCCCAAATTAGATTTGTTTGTTTTTCTTTTGCATCATGACATCATCATCATATCACCTGCATATTTTTTCAACATAAAAAAATATATATTTTTAGCTAAACTATTTTGTTTTTGCAAATTAATCCTCGGATTTAATAATCCATCACTTCCTCCTTTTCTAATTTTCAAACGAACCTCTAAAATAACATTTGGAAATATTTGTAAAGCTATTTCAAATCAAAATGAAGCTTTTAAAATTTTTGGCAAAACCTATATTCTTCTGCAATCTTACCTCTCTTTTCTTTTTCTTTTCCCTCTTTCTTTTCTCTCTTTTTCTTTCTCTCCTTTCCTAATTCTCAATTGGAAAAAAATCCTGGAACTCTTAGCAGGCCGCTGGGCACCTTCTGATCCATCTCCTCCTTTGGCCCAACTTCTAGCCCAGCCCAACCTCCCTGGCTCCCTTGTCGTCTTCTCCAAAGCAGTCACGCAGGGTGCGTGAGGCCACCACACCACCACAGCGCCGCACCCTCCTCCTTTCCCCCCCTTCTATAAATCCAGGAGGAGGCTCTCCTCAACCCTAGCCGCCCTCTTCCTTCCTCTTCCTCTGCCGCCGCCATCTCACTCCCTCTCCTTTTTTTTCTTCTTCCCCACCGAGAGACCACCACCGGAGCTTCATCGTCGCCGCTGCTATGGACGCGTCGGAGGCAACCTGGACGCGTCATCCTCTCCGCCTCGACTTCTTCATCGATCCAGTGCAAGGAATTGGAGGAACTCCACCGAAATCGAGCGGAGTGTGCTCGACATCCTCACCTCCGGCCACCAACGCCACGGACGAGTTCGTCGCCGCCGATCCTCCCCAAGCTTCCCCGTCATGTCCTGAGATGCTCCTCGTTATCCTCTACGATCTGACGCAAAGAGAAGGAGCCGTACCTGCCGGGATCTTCGACGAGCACGACGTCGACGCCGTCCGTCCGTGAGGAGCACGCCATGGTCGTCGCCGAGTTCTTCTTCCCCTCCGTCCTGCCCCTGCCCCTCGATCTCGCCCTCGCCTCCCCTAGGTGACGCTCCTGTTTTCCCTCTCTTCTGTGACTCCTTTGCATCATCCCCTCGTCGATCTACTCGCGCCCGACGCCGTCTTCCATGGCCGCCTTGAGCTGCTGCTGCTCCTGCACCCGTACACCTGCACAGCCACGCCCTGGCCGCCTCCAGCTCGCGTGCACGCCGCAGCACACCCCCAGCTTCACCTGCTACCGTCGTGAGAACCAGCACCAGCAGCATCCGTAGCAGATCGTCCGCGTCGCCGTCACTTTTCTGAATCTGAAGGCTGAAGTTTTCCTGTCCAAACTTCAGTTAACACCAATCCGTTGCTTCATGTACAGTTAGATCCGGATCCTAACACAAACCAGAGCGTAGCCCAGTGGCTTTGCTCCCAGCTCCCTTACCCAGCAGCCCCTAGTTCGAACCCCGACCACTCCCTTTTCCACCCCCTTCTTCTGTTTTTTTTTCTTTTCTTGCAATTATGCTTATATCTATATCTTTTAATTGGTAAGTCGAATTGCAAAACTTATTATATGAATTTTGATCAGGAAAAATGCAAAGAATGTTAATTTGGCATCAATGCACTTGTTTGCGATCATGTAGCTTGCATTTAGATGTGTTTGCATTTCACCCTAAATAATTAAAATATGGAATATGTGGGTTGTAATTTAATGTTGACCGGTTCCATTTAATTTTGATTAGCTCACCCATGCATTGTTCACACTTGCTAATAACATTTAAATTTGATGGTTAGAAAAATAACTTGAACCATATAATTAATTGTCGGAATCTCGGTTCTGTTTAATTTTGCCTAAGTTGCATCCCTCTCATAATTGCCATGTCATGCATCCCATAAGCATGCCGGTTCTTCTGCCGTAGTAGTAAATGCATCTCTTCGATTTCAGTGTTTGTTGCTTCTTCGGGAATAGGACATGAGTTGATGTGAGCAACGACAAGTTCTGCTACCTCTACTGGATTGCAGGCAAGTGATACTCCCTTGCTATCTTTGCTTGTTTTCTGTCTCTTACACCTCCTATCTTTTGTTCCTTGCTAGCCTTATATTGCGATGCTTGTGTCCCGATCCTATATGCATGTTTACCTTGCAGCCATGATATAGCCACACCCTCCACATCCTATTAACCTGTTGTTTGTTTACCTTGTTGGCCTGCGAGTCG
Source organism: Puccinellia tenuiflora (assembly GCA_012064385.1). Taxonomy (NCBI): domain Eukaryota; kingdom Viridiplantae; phylum Streptophyta; class Magnoliopsida; order Poales; family Poaceae; genus Puccinellia; species Puccinellia tenuiflora. The sequence goes on along the minus strand of QRDG01000553.1, from coordinate 497,643 downwards.
TAGCGCACGCTTAGCTTTGTCTTGCTCGAGTCTTGCTATCTTTAGTTAGTCTTGCCTTAATTTGATAGTTGGGTTAATTCACATGATAATCTTTAATGTTTGGCGATGGGAATAAGTAATAAAGATAAGGCACCGGCAGAAGGCCAATCGTGGTGATTTGTTCTGCTAGTGTCGCCTAGGACCCGAGTTCTTGTCCTCTGATCCAAGAATGAGTGCACTACCCACATGTGGGAGGAAATGGGACTCCCCTCGACCTAGTACCGGATCTGCAGCCTTGTCCAGGGCGCCACACGTAGTTCGGGTGTTTCCATTTGCGTGACACTTTATTATTTTGTTGCAGGTACGGATGGGACGCCTCCGATACGATGATGGTTACTTACGGTAGGGCTTGCGGCACGTGGCGTTTATCGCATGTGGAAGGAGGGCAATCGTATGAGTGTTCCCTCCCGACACCGTCCTCGCATCGGCTGAGTCCACCTCGGAGCTTCGGCCGGACTTTCAAGGTGGGTCAGACTTAGCTAGGTGGTTCCCTGGACTTGTGTGGTAGTGAAGGAAAGTGTAGCGTCGGATACCCTGCCAGCATACCCCGGAAGTGTGCTAATTGCATGGCAACAAGGGTTGAAGTGCGTGTGGTTACATTTGTGCACCCTGCAGGGTTAAATCTTTTCGAAAAGCCGTGTCCGCGGTTATGGACGACTTGGTGATGATGCTGGCTAACAAGATCATAGACAACTTACACCTAATGATAATAAATTGATTAGTAAGATAGAGCTACTTCAATAATAACCTATAAAATTGCCAACTGTGTGAGTGCCTTTGGGCTTGCTGCTCGTGGGATAAACGGGCTGGTAAGGAATCGGCTGGGTTATGTTTGGTGCTAGTATAGCTGGCTCCTTATGCGCTCCCTTACCTTGTCTATGTTAGACGAAAGTTTGTAGCGTGTCTCTATTAGTTGATAGTGCTGCTTGCTGCCGCCTCAATCGCTAACCCTGTTCCATCGGAATTCAGCTTTGATATCTTGTGAGTATTACTTGCCAGTACTTCATAGTACTGACCCCCTTCGGGGCTGCTATTCCATGGCAGCCAACAGGTATGAAGTGTGACGACGTTAGCTTGGGAATCCCTCCGGCTAGGCTTGGCCTGGGCAGGGATATGGTGCCTTTGCTTATCTTCGGGACTCTTAGTCCAATTTGTATCTTGTCCGTAGTCGGACGCTACCCGCTTCTGCTGTTGTTTGGATCTTTGTAATGTATCTTTTGTATTCTTGACTCGGTGAGTCGTTGTTGTATATAAATGTTCTTTTGTGGGTTCCATCGAGAACTATTGTAATGTTATCACAATTCCACCCGCATAATGTGTGTGTTGCGACGTGCACGTTATGCCTGCTGGGCGTCCTAGGATCGTTATTATGCGGATTTGGCTAGAACGGTAAAATCTGCATAGTACCGATCCCGGGGCGTTACAATGTGTTTGCTGGGATCCGATGGATTATAAAGTTATGATCAGATTGTGCATGATTCTTATATATTGATTTATGTTCTTGCATGCTCTCCGATGTGCGTAGTTACTTTGGCCAAGTGATTGTGTGTATCTCCAAGAGAGAGTTTTATGCTAGATAGTGGGTTCATGCCCCCTTTTGTTCCTGGGCACGAGTGACAAAACGTCTAAGGGCGAGGGTGTGTTGTTGCTACTAAGGGTAAAACAGCGGTGTTAAATTCTATTTTGATATTTATATTGCTTACTTCATGCCTTTACTTAATGCAAATGTCTGTTGCTTGCAACTTAATACCGATGGGTGACAGGCTGGATAGCGATCCCACGTGGACTTTTTAGACAAAGATGCAGTTGGACTCAACGGTCTTTGTTCATTGTCGTGATGCCTACTTAAATATTATCATGTTCTCTTTGTCATAGCTAGATTAAGTTTGTGTTATAATCTTGTCAATTGCCCAGCTGTAATTTGTTTACCCATCATATGAATGTTCTATTTACTCGAGAGACTCCACTAGTGAACCCATGGCCCCCGGTCCATCTTTTTACATTGATTGCAACCTTTATTCATCACTTTTCACCATCATTACTCCTGGTCCATTTTCATAATTCATCTATTTCACTATAATTAACCGCTTTGTTTTCTGCGAGACCGGAAAGATTGACAACCTTTCCGCCGTTGGGGGCAAAGTATTTTGGTTGAGTGTGTGCAGGTCCACGTCTGTTGAAGATTAAGCGCCAGAGATCTTCAACATTCACTTTGTTGTTGATTTCAAGGTCCTACTGGTTCGATAAACCTCGGTTCGTTATCGAGGGAAAACTGCTGCTTGCTACATCTCCGCCTTCGCTTGGGGCACCACCCAACTCTTCATCAGTAGCAATCAAGCTCTTTTCTGGCGCCGTTGCCGGGGATCTTGGAGCTACAGCAAGGGGAGTCTCACACTCTCAATCACTTTACTTTGTTTTTGTCTTGCTTGTTTTATTTCTCGTTAGCTTATTTTTTGTTGCAAAATTTTAAAACCCAAAAAAATTAGTGTAATCTTTATTCCTGTCTTGTTATTTTATTTTATCATTATGTCTTCCACTGAAAACACCAAGTTGTGTGACTTTACTAGCACTAATAACAATGATTTCATATGCTCTCCAATTGCTCCACCCGCTACTAAAGCGGAATCTTATGAAATTAAGCCTGCCTTGTTAAATCTTGTTATGAAAGAGCAATTTTCTGGTGCTAGTACTGATGATGCCGCCTCTCATTTAAATAACTTTGTTGAGTTATGTGATATGCAAAAGTATAAAGAGGTAGAAAGTGACATCATAAAACTGAACTTTTCCCTTTCTCTTTGAGAGGGAGAGCAAAAGATGGTTATTTTTTTTCCTAGAAATAGCATTGATTCTTGGATTAAATGCAAAGATGCTTTTATTGGAAAATATTATCCACCTGCTAAAATCATACAATTAAGGAGTAACATTATGAACTTTAGACAATTTGATAATGAACATGTTGCTCAAGCTTGGGAGAGAATGAAATTTATGGTTAAAAATTGTCCCACGCATGGATTAACTATGTGGATGGTTATCCAAACTTTTTATGCAGGTTTGAATTTTTCTTCAAGGAACCTCTTGGACTCGGCCGCGGGAGGCACCTTCATGTCCACAACATTAGGTGCAGCAACTAAACTCTTGGATGAGATGATGACAAATTATTCACAATGGCATACCGAAAGAGCTCCAAGTGGTAAGAAGGTAAATTCTGTCGTAAGGTTGATATGATTATGTCTATGCTTGCTACCAATCAGTCCCATATTGATCCTAATAATGTCCCACTTGCTTCATTAATTTCCCAAGAAAAGGATCAAGTTGATGTTAATTTTCTTAATAGAAGTAACTTCAACAATAATGCTTATCGAAATAATTTTGGTAGTAACAACTATAAGCCTTATCCTCCCAATAATGGAACTCTTATGGCAATCCTATGGTAATTCTTATAATCCTAATAAGAAGTGTCCTTGATCTTGAAAATGTTTTAAAAGAATTTATCACTTCGCAAAAAGCTTTCAACAAAACTGTCGAAGAGAAACTTGAAAAACTGGATAGACTTGTCTCTAAAGTGGAAGATCTTGCTCATGATGTTGAAATTTTAAAAATTAGAACCACTCCTCTTCAAGACAAGCCTACTGAATCTTTAAATGCTATTTCTATTCAAATTAATGAGAATGAAAGGATGATGGCTCGCTTGAAAGCTAGGTGGGCTAGAGAGAAAGAAGAAGCTAGAATTGCTGAAATGAATAGGAAAACAGTTAAAGTTTATACTATCCAAACTACTAATGAGGAACCTCCTAGCCTATTTAAAGATGATGAAATTGATTTTGATAATTGCAATCTTACTGAAGTCATAAAGTTCCTACAAAAACTTGCTAAGTCACCGGATGCTAGTAAATTAAATATTGCCTTCACCAAACATATTACCGATGCTCTTATCAAGGCTAGGGAAGAAAAGCTTAAGCTAGAAACTTCTATTCCTAGAAAATTAGAAGATGGATGGGAACCCACTATTAAGATGAAAATAAATGACTTTGATTGTAATGCTTTGTGTGATCTTGGTGCTAGTGTTTCTGTTATGCCTAAATGTTTCTATGATATGCTCAATTTAAATCCTTTGGAAGAGTGTATTTAAATGTTCATCTTGCTGATTCTTCTAAAAAGAAACCTTTGGGTAGAGTTGATGATGTCCTTATTGTTGTTAATGATAACTATGTTCCCATTGATTTTATTGTTATGGACATTGAGTGTAATGCTTCTTGTCCTATTATTTTGGGGAGACCGTTTTTGAGAACCGTTGGTGCCATTATTGATATGAAAGAGGGAAATATAAGATTTCAGTTCCCCCTCAGAAGAGGGATGGAGCACTTCCCTAGAAAGATAAAAAAGCTTCCTTTTGAATCAATCATAAGGTCAAGCTATGCTCTTGATGTTGCTATGCTCTTGATGTTGCAAAGGCCTCCGAAAAACTTGATATTTGGCATTGCGCCTAGCTAAAAGGCGTTAAAGAAAAGCGCTTGTTGGGAGGCAACCCATCTTTTACTTTCAGTTTGCTTTTTACTTTTCTTGAGTCTTGAAGTTGTTGCCTCTGTAGCAACTTCATTGTATCTTTTTCTTTTGGTTTTGTGCCAAGTTGCCTCTAATGCATTGAAAGTGCGAGGTGTTGTTTTGCTGTCCAGAAACAGATTTATGTCCTCACTGTTCGAAAATCCAAAAAATCTCTGAATTTTATATTTTTCTGAAATTTTTAGACAGAAGCCTGATACTTTTATCTATCTTTCTTAGTTTTGAGTTTTCTGATTTGAGCTACAGAAGTGCCTCGAAAAATTCGATCTTTACAGACTATTCAGATTTTGACAGATTCTGCTTTTATTTTGTATTCGTCTCTTTACTATCGTCAAATGTGATACTCTAGAGGTGGAGTGCCACATTGAGGCTTAGTGAGCAGTAGCTAATGCCTAATAAATTTGTTTTTCAATTTGTCTTGAGTTGAACATATGTGCATTTTAATTTATGAGCATTAACCCTCTAATCAGTTTATGAGAAGTTTTGTGTGAAGGGAGTTTTTAAGTTCCAGAGGAGAGGATAATGAAGAAATTGAAGATGGATCAGAGCTCAAGCTTGGGGATGCCACCATGGCACCCCTCTGAATATCAAGAACTATCAAGCATCAAAGCTTGGGGATGGCCCAAGGCATCCCCTCTTCTTCATCGACTATCATGAGGTCGTCTTCATCGAACTAAGTTTTAATCACTTTACATATTATGTGCTATACTTGGAGGCGTATTTTTACTTTCAATTTTGTTTGTTTGCTGGTCATATGCTTGTTGGATCCTCGCTTTGTTTATGTGGGAGAGAGACACGCTCTGCTTTTTCGTTGAATACTCCTGTGGCTTCGCTTATATTTTGTTGAGTATTCTTAGCTACTGTTTGTTTGCTAGTAAGCTCTCTCGCTTTAGCTTTTATCTTATTTAGAGCTGCTAGTAGCTGTTGTTAAACTCTCTCTTGTTCTTCACTTATATTTGTTGGAGAGTTGTTATTGATAAATTCCTCGAATTGTCAAAGTGACAAAATGCTATTCATGTGATAGTGGAATGAAACGAAAGGTTGCATAGTATTATAGATCATTGTGTGGATACTTGATACTTCTCATTTGTTTTGAGATATTAAGATGAATGCTTAAACTTGCTGGTTATTTTAGTGGAATTGATTAGTAAAGAAATACGGTTAAAAGCTTGAAACTGTGTGGTGTTTCGTAGTTGTTAATTCATTACTAATCTTTCCATCAAAAGAATTGTTTGGTCAATAAGGGAGACGGTGTGTAGCTTTTATGGTTATGATTGACTAATGTCTTATGTTACTCTGTTACGGTTTGTATTAGATGTTTGCTTCAAATACCTTCTTTGCTAAGCCTAAAAAATTCGTACTGAGTGTATGGTTCACCTCGTGCATCCAAATCCCAAAGCCAAACTATCTTGCCAGCTGAGTCCACCATATCTACCTATGCATGGTATTTCTTGCCATTCCAAGTAAATTTGTCATGTGCTATCTTTAAAAATTCAAAATATTCCTTTTTGTGCCTATGTTTTTTTGCTCATGAGGGAGCAGTAGAGAGCTAGATATAACTCGTGACGAGCAAGATCATTTCCCGCCTTTTCACCCGGTGTAGATGGATTACATCTTCACTTGAATCAACCCAAGAGCATCTTAAGCAAAAATATAAATATAACTCACCATTCTCCTCCGCGCAATGAAAATCTGAGAAATCAGCTCTAAACATTGGACAGTGGTGAAACCAAGGAGAAAGAGGAGCGTACTCGCTTCTCTAAAAACCAGCTGCTCTCACAAGTCTAAAAGCCTTGCTTGTTATGGGGGACTAGATAGCTTCTCTGTTGTGAAGTCGTTGACGAAAGCATGCATGTCTCAAAATTGTTTTATTTCTGTTTCATAAAAATAAAAAGCTCTAGCACATGACTAATCCCTGCTTCCCTCTGCAAAGGGCCTTTCTTTTACTTTTAATGTTGAGTCAGTTTTCCTCTTCCTTCTATCTCCACCAAAGCAAACATCTAGCATTGACCCTGGGTATCATTGATCATATTGCATCGTCAGATTAAACATGAATCTTTATATTGACTTTACCGTTGGAAGTTGAGGATTTTTGCTAAACTTACATCTTCTTTGTTTGATTCTCAAACACTTTTGCCATGGAATTGTTACCTATGTGAATAATCAAATATGTGGATCACATTGCTTTCATGTCTTTAACGTACTATTTATGAAAGGTTTCGCTTGAATGATTCAGCTTGGTTATTCATTGCTTTCTTGCTATCAATTATAGACAATTGTTTTGTATCACTTCATTCACATCCTATGCTTTGCATTACTATCTTGATCACGATTGTGTTGGTTGCATGTCTCATCAAAAATTATTTTGTTATCACTTACCTACTCGAGGACGGGTAGGAGTTAAGCTTGGGGATGCTGATACGTGTCAAACGTATCTATAATTTTTTATTGATCCATGATAGTTTTGTGATGTTGTCACATGTTTTTATTATCATATTAATCATTTTTATGCATTTTGTTGGATTAACCAATTGACAAGATGCCCAGTGCCAGTTTCCTGTTTTTGCTGTTTTTGTATTTCAGAAAAGTCACTTCAGGAAATATTGTCGGATTGCGCTGAAAATTTACGGAGATTTTTTATGCGACGGAAGACACCTGTGGACCAAAGGGCAGCCTGGGGGCCACCCAGGGACCACAGGCGGGTGCCTGCCGCGACCCCACCTGGACCCGTGGGTGGGACCAGCCCTGCTCCTGGGGCGTCCCCACGGCCCCCTCCGACGCCTATAAAATCCCTTTTAACCTAAAAACGATGGGGCGGCCATTATTTTCTAGAAAAGTCATCCTGAGACGCCGTCAACTCAAACCCTAGTTCGGGGGTGATTCTGAAGCAGATCCCGGCACTCTGCCAGAGGGGAGATCGATCCCGAAGGGCTCTTCTTCGCCATGCCTTTCTCCGGGATGATTTGTGAGTAGTCCCACCTTGGACCTTGGGTCCATGGCAGTAGCTAGATGGTAGTCTCTCTCTTGTGCTTCATGTCTTATGATCTTGTGAGCTGCCTAACATAATCAAGATCGATTATTGTAATGCTATGTGATGTGTTTGCTGGGATCCGATGAATTATAAAGTTATGATCAGATTGTGCATGATTATTATATGTTGATTTATGTTCTTGCATGCTCTCCGATGTGCATAGTTACTTTGGCCAAGTGATTGTGTGTATCTTCAAGAGAGAGTATTTATGCTAGATAGTGGGTTCATGCCCCCCTTTTGTTCCTGGGCACAAGTGACAGAAATGTCTAAGGGCGAGGGTGTGCTATTGCTACTAAGGGTAAAACAGCGGGGTTAAAGTCTATTTTTATATTTAATATTGCTTACTTCATGTGCTTTACTTAATGCAAATGTCTGTTGCTTGCAACTTAATACCGATGGGTGACAGGCTGGATAGCGATCCCACGGTGGACTTTTTAGACAAAGATGCAGTTGGACTCAACGTATTTGTTCATTGTCGCGATGCCTACTTAATTATTATCATGTTCTCTTTGTCATAGCTAGATTAAGTTTGTGTTATAATCTTGGCAATTGCCCAGCTGTAATTTGTTTACCCATCATATGAATGTTCTATTTACTCGAGGACTCCACTAGTGAACCCATGGCCCCCGGTCCATCTTTTTACATTGATTGCAACCTTTATTCATCACTTTTCACCATCATTACTCCTCTGGTCCATTTTCATAATTCATCTATTTCACTATACAATTAACCGCTATGTTTTTCTGCGAGACCGGAAAGATTGACAACCTTTCCGCCATTGGGGGCAAAGTATTTTGGTTGAGTGTGTGCAGGTCCACGTCTGTTGAAGATTAAGCGCCAGAGATCTTCAACATTCACTTTGTTGTTGATTTCAAGGTCCTACTAGTTCGATAAACCTCGGTTCGTTATCGAGGGAAAACTGTGCTTGCTACGTCTCCGCCTTCACTTGGGGCACCACCCAACTCTTCATCAGTAGCAATCAAGCTCCCGAGTCCTTGGCTCGGAGTGTTGTAGATGAACGTCCGGGTCTGCGGAGCCGGCTTAGCGGCTGCGCAGCCCTCGGGAGTGTTTTCGCCGTCTTGCGGCGTGCAGAGGCCACGTGTCAGTGTTGTCCTTGCTGGCTGCCTACGTGGGTACTGGTCGCCTCCTCGGCTTCTCCACCCGGGATTCTCTATGGTTATCTGGTCGTTTAGGATCCTCTGCGGTTGGTGTTCTTCACGCTGGCTGCCACGTGTCGCTTAGGGGTATGGCGGCGACGGTTGGGATACCTCTTGTTGAATCTTCATTCCGGTAAAAGTAGCGGGACGGGCTTGTTTGCTTTTCTCGTTCTGTTCCATATTCTCTTCTTCTTCTTCGGCCATGGCGCCGAAGAAGGAGGTTGGTGGGTCTTCGAACGCGCCGGCGAAGCGCGGGAGGGGTCACCCGCCAAAGCGTGGCCGCGGCGGAGGAGGCCGTGGCGGTGGTGGTGGATGTGGACGGGGTGGTGGAGGCGACGCCGCGGAGGCGACGGATGAGGATAGGAGGAGTTCCTCCCCTATCCGATCTAGCTCCCCCATCGGCGGTTATTGGGATGAGTTCCTTATCTCTGAGTTGTGTTGACCTTGTATCAGCCCATCGGGCATACTCAATGGCTTCCTCGAGCCGTCGCGGATGCGCTGGAGGGCGACGGCCCCTTCCGCTTCCTCCTTCACCATGTGGGAGCTCGCCAGGGCCTTGGAAGGTGCTTTCCCGTGTTGTTGTTAGCCGCGAGGGCGAAGAGGTCAACTGGCGAGCGGAGTTCTACAGCGGCTGGAAGGGCTTCGCTAACTTTTACCAGTTGGCTCCGCCATTCATTGTCTGCTTCCAGCTGAAGCACCGACTTGGGGTCTTCCACATCAAGGTGTTTTGACGGCTCCCTCTGCCTCAAGGTGTGGGAGGAGAGCGATGACGATAGGACGCCGCCTCCGGCCTAAGTTTAGGTAGAGCTCTATAGCCGGCTTCATCTGTATCCGGGGGTGTCCACCTATGGACCGCCTCGTTTTGTTCATGTATTATGTTTCATTTGTAGCTGCTTGTAAGCCCTTTGGATTTTGCTTCCGTGTTGCTAAGTCATCGTTTGAAGTCGGATATCATTTGCTGCTTAATTCTTGAGTTTGTATACTAGAGACCGGCTGTCAGTCCTTATGTGTTGCGAGTTGTTCTCCATCCGGCTCTCGGGTCTCCGTAGCCGGTTAGCGGCGTTTTTTGTGCATGAAATGGATGATGGAATGGTTAGCTTGCGCGATTGACTATGCGCGTTGTTTTTTATTCTAACGAAGCAAATTATTCACTCGCCTGCGACCGTCCCTTCCGTAATTCACGTGCACTTCACCGTCATGCGGGATCATGCACGCTACTGTACATTAGGGTTGGGTTGCTAGGCCAGAGTTTTTCCAGCCGGCAACGAATTACATTCTTACGTCTTTCACATACGGGCATCCTCAGCTTATTCTCTTGCCGGCCTTAACCGGATTCGAAGAGTTAGCCGTTTAGCGCCATGTATGTTAATCGTCTGTGATAGGAGAAAAGGTTGCCGACTGCCGTCTTGGCCGAGTTTTGCAAAGCGGGGTTTTATCAGCCAGCACTACTTTCCTTTAAGCGTTTTTCACGTGTTTGGCTTCCTCCATCTTGTTCTCTTGCCGGCCTTAACCGGATTCGAAGAGTTAGCTGTTTAGAGCTTGTTCACGCTACACGGCCGCAGAAGGGAAGTTTGCCGGCTGCCGGGGCAGCCGGAGTATTAAAAAGGGAAAGAAGAAAATGGCAAAAATTGACTCATTTGTTCATCATTTTCATTCCTTTATTGATAGCATGGGTGATACATAGATGGTATTTTCTCAAGTGTAGAATCGGCGCAAGAGGGAGGCGTTCCACGACCTTTCCGTCTCGCCGCCTTCCTTGTCCATCTTGTCCTCCTTGTGCTCGCGAGCATCAATCAGGCAGTAGGCGTCGTTGACGAGTGCTTTGGTTACAATGAACGGTCCCTCCCAGGGTGATGACAACTTGTGCATGTTCTTGGTGTCTTGGATTAGCCGGAGCACAAGGTATCCTTCGCGGAAGTGGACAGGCCGGACACGCCGACTATGGTAGTTGCGAAGCTGCTGCTGATATATTGCCGACCTTGACTCGGCGAGTTGGCATGCTTCCTCGAGCAGATCAACTCCGTCTTCGTGAGCTTGTTTGACTTCTACTTCCGTGTATAGGACGACTCGAGGTGCGTCATGTTCGATGTTGGTTGGTATGACCGCTTTGGTTCCGTAGACGAGGAAGAAGGGGATGAAGCCGGTTGAGCGATTCGGGGTCGTCCTTAGGCTCCAGAGGACGGATGGTAGTTCTTCCAGCCATGCGCCGGCTCCTCGCTCGAGCGGCTCGAGCAGTCGGGGTTTGATGCTGGCCAGGATGAGTCCGTTTGCTCGTTCGACCTGTCCGTTTGATTGCGGATGAGCGACGGAGGCGACGTCAAGCCGGATGCCGCTCCTGCCGCAGAACCTGGCAAACTCGCCCTCGACGGAGTTTGAGCCATGGTCTGTGAAGATGCTGTGAGGATAGCCGAAGCGGTAGATGATGCTCTTGAAGAACTTAACGGCTGTTGGGCCGTCTAGCTTCCTGATCTGTTTGGCTTCTATCCATTTCGTGAGCTTATCGACGGCAACCAGCAGATGAGTCATGCCGCCGCTCGCCTTCCTCAGAGGGCCGACCATGCCCAGCCCCCAGACGGCAAACGGCCAGGTGATGGGGATTGTTCTGAGTGCTGCAGCCGGCGTAGGCTTCTGCATCGCGAATCGCTGGCAACTGTTGCAGAGCCGGACTAGCTGGTTTGCATCTGCCAGCGCAGTCGGCCAGTAGAAACCGTGCCTGAACGCCTTGGCGATGATCGCCCTTGATGATGCGTGGTGACCGCATTCCCCTTGATGAATGTCTTTGAGGATTTTGATTCCTTCTTCTTGGCTTATACAGCGTTGGAAGATGCCCGAAACGATGCGCTTGTATAGTTCGTTGTTGATGATGGTGTAAGCGCTTGCTCGACGCTTGATTTGCCTGGCGGCGAGCTCGTCCGTCGGGAGCTCATCGTTGGCGAGGTAGGCGAGGAAGGGTTGCGTCCATGATGGAGCCTCTTCGATGACGAGGACTTCGACGGCGTCCAGATGGCGAGCAGCCGGCTCGTCCGGCTCCGCGCCTTCGAGCATCCGGATGGAATCGCAGCCGGGAAACGGCGTGATGGATGGTTTGTACAGCTTCTCGAGGGCGACGCCGGGTGGGATTTCTTGCCTGAGAGAGCCAATGTTTGCCAATGTGTTTGCCACTTCGTTGTTGGTGCGGTGCATGTGTGTAACAGCCCCAACTTGGTAATGAAAAATACCTAAAATTTTTCCACTTTTGCATTCTTGTTTACATCATGGCATGCATGTGAAACTTGCTACTTCTAACAATCAACATATGCAAACACATTTAAAATGGGGAGGCAAACTTCCCAAGCATCCAAACCAATGCAAATGCTCAACTTAGCAAACCAAATCATTCTTGGACTTCCAAATGGTTTAGGAAGTTCCAAGTTTACTTTTTGAAACCAATTCTAAATTTCCAAATATTTGTCAGATAAAAAATGAACATGAGATTTCAAATGGGCTTAATTCAATTTCTATTTTTGAAACCAAGTTAAACCTTCCAAAAATTCAAACTAAAATCATGCGGAGCTTCAATGTTATTGTTAGAGCCTCCATGAATATTTTCAGTATTTTTGGAAATGTTTAAGTGCTTCAATTAAATACAATTTGGAAATTGTCAAAAATGTCTATATTTAAAAACTGTGAACAAAGGTTGGCCAAAACATTTTATTTTGCCTCACCAATTTTTGTGGAGCACCTAAAGGTCAAGTGGAGCCCACATGAATTTTTGTGTATTTTATAAAATTGTTTAAAGGCCCTAATTAAATCGCAAATCCTGCTGCTGGACCTTTTTGTAATTATAGAAACTAGAGCCAGGGGGTATGTGTGAAATTCCTTTCTCCTCCACAGTCCTCGTCGGCACTGGCGCCATGTCGTGCGCTGGCCGAGCTCCTCCGCACCATGCCGTGGCCCCAGGGCGACCACGGAGGCTGCGTCCTCACTCACCTGCTCCCCTCCTCGCTTCCCTCCTCGTTCCTCCCGTTATTTCCGGATCGTGGTGACCATTTCTTTCCCTTCCCGAGCTCCACCGTCGCCAATGATTTTCGCTGCCACCACCGTCGCTTGGAGCCGCGCCGTTTAGATTGAGGACCGCAGGGAGGTCCGCCGCATCCTCTGCTCCCTCCCCACCGGAGGAATCGTGCCGGGAGGCCCGACGCTGACGTGTGCGTCCTCTTCATCCGTTCTCCGCGGCCGCCGCATGCCGGGGTCGATTCCCGCCGATTCCGCTCGCCCCTCACCGCGCCGGTCACACCTCCGAGCTCAGGGTGAGGCCCGCAACTCTTCTAGTCCCTCCGTTTCCCTCTCCCTCCCTCTCGCCGTCGTGGTCGTCGCCGGCCGCGTCCCCGTCAGCGCCGTCGCTCACCGTGTGTCCGGCCTGGCCGAGGCTTGGGCCGGCCTGAGGCCGGATGCCTCGGACTGGTGCCCGGCCTGCGCGCCCGGCCTGGGCCGGCACTGGGCCGGACCTTTTGGCCACTCGCCCGGCCTCGCACGCCCGGACTGGGCCGGCCAAAGGCCGGTGCCTTCGGGCACCCACCCGGCCTGCAGCCCGGCCTGGCCGGCTTGAGGCCGGCCTGCCAGGGAAAATTGTTTTCCCTTTTTGAATTTGAAACAATTTTAAAATATTGATAACTAGTTGAGTTTTGATCCAAATGCGACAAATTAAATATCAAATTGTTCAGAAAATTAAACTCTACAAGATAGAATAATTGTATTTGTAGTTTGAATTTATAATCTTGCTATTATTTATGAATTCCTAAAAATGGCATAATGATACCTAATTTGGGAAATTCATAACTTGTGAAATAATTAATCAAAAATTGCGAATAAAATATCAATGTGATCAACACTTCAAATGCAATCAAACAATGCACTTATTACATCATGGTTACAAATATTTATTTGATGTTGTTCATACTTTGATTAAAAGAATTAAATTCATTTAATTATTTAATTTGCTATTTATTCTTCGGTACTCAGAAAAATCCAAATAAAGTACCAAAATGTTCGGGAGAGCAAAACCTTTTTAATCATGTCATGTTCATGCATATTTGAGCAAATTCTAAATAATGTGACCATTTATGAACAATTGGACATTAAGATAAATATGGGGTGTTTTCCAAATAATTGCACTAATTATTTGGCTCTCCGTTTAATTTTGCTATTTAATTTATATAATGATATCCTTGCATGAAATTGACATGTCATCATGTGATTGAGCATTGCACTTGTCCTCGTGTGATTTATTTATTCTTTGTATTTTATTTTGGGTACCGATAGATTTCGGAGTTGAGGTCACCCCGACCTATCCCGACGAGCCGTACTACACGCCCCGGCAGCAAGGCAAGCAATAACCTAACCTTCTTGACATCTAGCATCCTATGATTTTATCAACTTATTTTATCCACCATAATATTGCATGAGATTCAAATATCATTTTTGATCAAGACATAGAGTATCCTATGAATGCATGTTTTTCCCCGAGCCAATCACATGTATCCCTACCTATGAACCTTAGTGTTGATGTGTTGGCCGGATACAAAATATACTTGTTGGTTATATGCTTAGCTATGCTTAGCAATGCTTAGTTGAAATACTAGTTATGTCCGTTGTTGAATTCCATAATTATTGATGTTGATGGAATGATGTGGGCATGGTGGTTAATGGTGATGCTTAATTAAAATGCTAAGAAGGCTTGGATGAGTTGCCATCGGGGATGGTGTTTTGTCTCATTCTTGCCCCTAGGTGCGAGTTGTTTACCTCTTGAACCAAGACGAGCGTGCTGCCATTGGTGGGTGTATGGGCGCCTTACTAACTTAATAACTTGTGCAGGCGTATCCAAGGGTCCTCTAGTTCGGTTTTCCATTTGCGTGTGAGTGGAAAAGATGATGTTGATGAGGATTTGTGTTTAGGACGTGGCGATGGGGCAGGTGCTGAAATAGGCTGGGGAAACTTGCCCTATGGCCACAGATGATTCTTGGATAGTCTCACACGAGGTAAAGGTTTAACCGCGCCTGCTCGCCGGCCTTCCCCGGAAGAGGGCCAATCAGGTGAGCCGGACGGTACCAATGGGTAAATTAGTACACCCCTACAGGGTTTAATCTTTTCGAAAAGCCGTGTCCGCGGTTATGAACGACTTGGGAATAAACGATAAGATCATAGAGAACTTTAACCTAATTGATATGGCAGCTAAAGGTTGCATAACCAACGTGTGATAAAGGTTCATTTCCTCGAGGGGGTGCCTTTGGTGGAGATGAGTGGTTTGGCTACACGATGGTTCGATGAGAACCAAGATGAAAAGTTCACTCTCTTATCCCATTTATGAAAAATATTCTGAATAGGCGATGCCTTGTGTTTTTTATGTCTTTTAAATGAAAATCTAGCTTTATGCAAAATAGCTACATTATACAGCTTTAGAGCCTCCGTCAGCATTGGGCCTATATCGCCCTACTAAACTTGCGAGTACATCATACTCAGTCTCTCTTTGCTGCCTTTATATTTGTATTTCAGAGGAGGACGACACCGAGCAGCTAGGTGGGTTCTTCGTGGACGTCGACTAGTAGTCTGGGGTTCCCAGGTGGCAGCTTGGGACCGTGGAACAAGCTGGCTGGGATCTTTTATCTGTAGGCCTCTTAGGCCATATATTTGCATCTTGTTGTTAGACAACACTATCTCGCTTCCGCTTGATGTATTGTTGGATCTGTGATCCTTTTGTGTGTAATATTTGTATCTTCTCTTATATGAGTTTCTATATGCTTTTGTGTCGTAGAGTCTGCAATGTGCCAGTTGTTCCACAAGTCTCGGTCTCTTTACTATAGGTGATAGCGATGTCTGAGCTTATGGCATGATCGAGGTGTTGTGTGCCGATGATCCATTCCGAGCACACCTGCCAATGAGTTTTGGCCTGGGATTGGTAAACCCAGTAACCCTCGATTGTGTAGCATGACCGGTTGCACAACGCTTCACTGTATAGTTCTGGGGTCGGGGCGCTACAATGTGGTGGAACTCGCATCCGTCGAAGTACCCGGCGAGCTGCTGGACGAAGAAGCGGTAGGCCGCCATGTTAGCATCCTTGGTGTCCCAATGTCCGGTGGTCTGTTGGACCACGAGGTCCGAGTCCCCATAGCAGAGGATCCGTTTAAGGCCCATAGCCTTGGCGAGTTTAAGGCCGTGCGCGAGCGCTTCATACTCGGCTACGTTGTTGGACGCCGTGAAGTGAATTTGCAATATGTACTCGAGCTAGCATCCCTTGGGAGAGGTGAGGGCGACTCCGGCTCCGAGTCCCCAATATCTTTTGGAGCCGTCGAAGTGCATGAGCCAGTGGAGGCCGGTGTGGGGAGGCGGCGGTATGTGTTCCGTCTCCGTCCAGTCGACGATGAAGTCGGCGAGCACTTGCGATTTGATTGCGGTTCTCTTCTCGTAGTCGATACCGTGTGCCGCCAGGTTGATGGCCCACTTGGCGACCCTGTCGGTTGCATCCTTGTTGCATATGATTTTTGAGAGGGGAGCTTCGCTCTCCACTTTAATCGGATTTTCTTAAAATAATGCTTCAGCTTTTCGCCGCCATGTATACGCCATAGACGAGTTTTTGGTAGTATGGGTAATTTTGTTTTGATTGCGAAAGCACCTCGCCGAGGTAGTAAACGGGTCACTGTACCGGCTGCTGCCTGTCCGCTTCTTCTCGCTCCACCACAAGGACGATGCTGATGACTCGGTTCAAGGCGGCGATGTACAGGAGCATGGGCTCCTTCGGAGTTGGAGGTGCCAGAACGGGGGTGGTGACGAGCACGTGCTTGAGGTCGATGAAGGCGGCATCGGACGCCTCGTTCCAGATGAACTTGTCAGTTTTCTTCAATAGGTGGTACAAGCGGGAGAGCCTTTTCTCCGAGTCGGCTGATGAACCGACTCAGGGACGCCAGGCAGCCGGCGAATTTCTGGATGTCCTTGACTCTCCTTGGCCGTCGCATGTTGTCGATGGCGGCTATCTTCTCCGGGTTGGCTTCGATCCCCTTACCGACACGAGGAAGCCGAGTAGTTGACCGGCTGGCACGCCGAACACGCATTTTTCCGGATTGAGCTTCATTTGGAAACGGCATAGGTTGTTGAATGTCTCCTTGAGGTCGTCAAGCAGGGTGCGCTTCTCCTTGGTCTTGATGACGACGTCGTCGACATATGCGTGGGCATTCCGACCGATTTGGTCGTGCAAGCATTTTTGCATGCATCGCTGATACGTTGCTCCTACATTCTTCAAGCCGAACGGCATGGCGGTGTAGCAGTATGCCCCGTAGGGGATGATGAAGGCGGTCTTGAGCTGATCAGCCGGGTTCAGCGGTATCTGATGGTAGCCGGAGTAGGTGTCTAGGAGGGAGAGGATATCGCAGCCGGCAGTCGAGTCGATTACTTGGTCGATGCGCGGCAAGGCGAAAGGGTCTTTGGGGCAGGTTTTGTTGAGACTGGTGTAATCGATACACATTCGCCACTTCCCATTCTTCTTGAGCACTAGGACTGGATTGGCCAGCCAATCCGGATGATATACTTCCATGATGAAGCCTGCTGCGAGCAGCCGGGCTATTTCCTCCCCTATTATCATCCTCCTTTCTTCTGCGAAACAGCGTAGGGATTGTTTGACTGGCTTTGCGTCTGGCCGGACATGTAAAGAGTGCTCGGCGAATTTCCTCGACACACCAGGCATGTCCTTAGGGGACCACGCGAAGATGTCCCGATTCTCACGGAGGAATTCGACGAGCTCGCTTTCCTATTTGGGGTCCAGGTTGGCCCCCACGGTGACGAACTTGGAGTGGTTGTTTTCGTCGAAGAAAATCTTCTTAGTGTCCCGTGCCGACTGGAAGCTTGATTCGCCAGCCGGCTTGGCCGACTCCGGCACCTCTGACTGCTCTTCGCTGATCTTGCGCTTGAATTGGCGCATCTCCTCGTTACACACCATGGTCTCGGCCACCTTCACGCTGTCCGTGGCGCAGGCGATGGAGCGTTTGTAGTCCCCCTAGATGGTGATGACTCCGTGCGGACCGGGCATCTTCATTTTGAGGTAAGCGTAGTGTCGCACCGCCATGAATTTGGCGAGCGCTGGCTGTCCGAGGATGGCGTGATAGGCGCTGGTGTGGTTGACCACCTCGAACATGACGGACTCGCGCCGGTGGTTGCCCTCGGTGCCGAACAAGACGTATTGGGCTTGGCCTTAGATGTAGACGTCTTTAGGGTATCTGGGAGCCATCTCCCCAACAACGAGCTCACACCCCTCCAACGAGACGTACTCCCTTAACAAGGAGGAACTCGGGAATACATCCTCGTCTCCGCGTGCCTTGGTTATTTCTATACCCAAGCTCTTTACTTATGCAATTTATATTGTGATAGCCTTCGTGCTTGAAGTTTTATATCTTACTATCACCTTGTTATTATCTTGCTTAGCATAAGTTGCTGGTTCACATAGGTGAACCTAGTATATTAGGTTTTGTTGGCTCATTAATTTAAACACCTAGTTTTATTCCGCAATTATCAAGCCTAATCGTAAAAGTTTTAAATCACCTATTCCCCCCCCCCCCCCTCTAGGCGACATCCTTGTCCTTTCAAAGATGCCACCTCCTGGAATGTTAACTCAGTCAAAGCCAACTTTAGTGGAGCCGATGTTCATGCTATATGCTCCATTCCCCGTGGCAAATTTGCTGAAGATTATTGGGCTTGGGGTGCTGAGAAACACGGTAATTTTACTGTTCGTTCGGCGTATCGCCTCCTCTGCACAAACCAACCAGATTCCTCTCTGTCTAGCTCGATCGGAGTTGTTTCCTATATGGAAAATCCTTTGGAGATTGCCTGCACCTCCCGAAGTTAAAACTTTCTGGTGGTGAGTGATTCACAACTTCATCCCTTGCCGTGAAGTTTTACACAAAAAACATATTGAAAGAATCACATTCTATGTTGATTGTGGTGCTGACTTTGAATCTGCTAGGCATGCTCTCCTTGATTGTGATTGGGCTCAGCTGTTTTGGAATGAGGTAAAGTCTATAACTGGAATTAAAATCCCCAAGCTGCACCCTCTTTCCTGGGCTTCGGACCTCATTGATGGCTCCTTCTTACCTGAAAAAGACTCGTGCATGGTTCTCTGTGGAATGTGGGCGATCTGGAAGGCGAGGAATGACCGCTGGCATGGAAACAACAATCTGCCACTCATCAAGGCAGCCCAGTGGGCGCTTGACACTATGATCTTTGGAATGCTGGCATCACTCATAGCAAGATGAACAAACCTAAGCTCAAGTCCATTGACGGCCTCCTGATGATGGCTTGATCAAGATCAACGTGGATGGTGCTTTCAATGCTTCTGCCTTGGAAGGTGCCACTAGTGCCATTGCTCGGGATCACCGGGGCAAGTTCCTGGTGGCTGAAGCTGCCTGGCATCCTTTTGCTTCCTCGGCCCTTGCTATGGAGGCAACTGCAACCCGCAATGGTGTGGTTCTTGCAAGGGATCATGGCTTTCAGGAAATTATTATTGAAAGTGATTCCTAGGTCCTTACTAAGCTCTAGAATGATGACAAGTTTGATCGCTCTGAGGTCTGTCCAATTCTTGCAAACATCAAAGAATTAAGCAGGGGGTTTACTAGCTTTTCGTTTTGTTTCATTCATCGTACTGGCAATGTTGTCACCCATTTATGTGCTCGAAACTATGTTGAGAAAAGGCAACGGTGTACCTGGTCTGTCAGTGCACCGGATTTCCTACGTAATTGCCTAATCTCCGATTGTAACCCTGCTGCTTTGGAATGAGAAAATACTTAAATCACAAAAAAAACAACACAACATAGTTTTATGGACGACACCCAATGACAGGACAGGACCGACCTAGTTGGAGTCACAAAAAGTCTGCAGGTTACCTCCTATCCCTACCGACAGATCCAATGCTTTTTTTGTGAACGGAAAATACTTGTATTTATACGATGAGGAAAACATTACAGACACTAAAACAAGTACAAGATGAAAAAGACGCAGAGGATATCGCCGAAACCACCGCATCCGCCCGTCGTCTACCTCCTCGCCACTGGACGCCAAGATCCTCCGTCGTTGCCACCCGAGGAGAAGCACAACATGCCAATGGACGATCCATGGAGCAGGATGAGCTCCGTGCCCTAAGGCATAAGCGAGCTGCAATAACCACCACCACCGTGGAAGTGGATTTGAAAGCCGATTCGGAAAACAGCCGGGGATGCACCCCAAGCACCATCCACTCCAGATCTGGCCAAGGCAGGATCCCATCCCGCCGGGAGAAGCCAGACCCCTCTCCTGCACACCGCCAACAGCCACAGCAGCAGCCTCCAACCTCGCGTCGTGGTACACCACCAGCAGCGCCCGCCGTCGACCGCCCCAAAAGCTCCAGCAGCCCAGAAGGCCTCTCCCCTCACCACCATGGCCGGCCGGAGAAGCCCCAACGAAGAAAAGCAGCAGGACCACCAAGAACCAGAGCTCCCACACCGACCTCCTTGTCCCCTCACCTGCCGGAGAAAACAAATCGGAGAAGAGCGCCAGACGGACCACCTCCACAACCTCCCCGGCAATTCCGGAACGGGGAAAGGAGGGGGAGGACCACACCCACACCACCGACACCATCGCCGCCGTCTCGATCTCATCGGGAGGACACACACACCTAGAAGCAAACCTAACTATACACGACGAGGAACGGAGCTCCCCCACACCTCACGGTGTCGAAACGGCGACCGGAGGTGAAGGGGAGCGGCGGAATCACCGGCGAGGACCAGGACCTGAGGTTCGCCTCTCGGTTGCCTCCCTCTACTGTAGCTAAAGAGATAAGGCTCTGAATGCCAGTGTCTGTACTCTATATCTGATAGATCCAATGCTCGAAAACAAGAAGCCGAGTCCCGATCGCCACGCCGCAGTTGCCTCTACGGTTTCCACCGTGCTATTATAACCAGATGGCACAAACTGCCCACTCTGGGCCCACACCTCTGATAACGACGTCTAACCGACGGAAGCATGATGACGTCGTAGGGATTCTACCCTCCACACGTACCGGTGGTTCAGCCAGCCTTCTAGACAGAATCACGAGCAGATGGAACCCATCTCAGCGCATGGGGAAACAGGAAAAATCTTTAACAAAATCCTCGCCTGTCACGTGACGTTTATTTCTCCTTCTCTTTAATTCAGCGATTTGATTCTCCACAAGAAAGCCTTTAATTGTCCCATACTTGGTGAAATACCATATATCAAATTTCTTTTTATATTTTGACTTCTCGCATACATATAAGTGCGCCAACGCGATAAAATGCAGAAATCCCTATCTCTATGCAATAAAGTAATAAGTAAAACCACTATATAATATGAACGCATCAGGAGGCAACCCAAGCTATTTTTCTTTTAGTTTTTTTAATTTTTGTTGAGTCAATGAAGTTATGACCTCCATAGCAGCTTTGTTTCTACTAGTTGCATCTTTGCTTTCCTGTCCAGAAACATAAATTTGGCTTCGTAGTAATATACCAGAATCTGATCATAATATCACATTTCATCATATCCCACAAACACAACAGCTAGCAGCCATCATATCATATGGATCTCGATCATGTTAGACAACTCACGAGACGTTTCTATTGAAGAACATGGATGAGAGATAACCATCTAGCTACTGCTATGGACCCGTAGTCCAAGGATGAACTACTCACCCATCATCATGGAAGCATCAGTGGTGTTGTAGATGCCTCCGACGATGATTCCCCTCCAGTAGAGTACCGGAACAGGCCTCCAGCTTGGGCCGCCGTCCTCTTGATCAACATTGATGACAGACGAATCATTAGACGTTTCTTCAACGGATCACCCTTTTGTTCAATAAAGCATAGAGATCTTGCCATTTTGGACAATCTTTGATCAACATCCAACAATGACACAAGGCTTGGAGCACCAATTCTTGGACGCCTATGCCACTCATGGGCTGGCTCAGAACATGATCATATGCGTCTTAAAACTCGTTGCAATTTTGTTGGATAAATGACCACCTCTTTGACAGGGAGTCGTCATTCCGATCACTTTGAAAATCGTAGGGCTTGAATTTCCGATGCTCATGGAAATATTTGCCCACCCTCCTCCATTACGCCCTTCCTTTTTGCATGACACCGCAAATCAGATTGAGGCAGCCAGTTCGCAGACAAGACCGAGCTCGTCAAGGCGGCCAAAGCGGGGCTGTGGAGACCGATGTTCGCCAGGACGTTGTTCAAGGCCTTCTCCTTGAGCACGAGCAAAGCCGCGACGGCGATGTTCATGACGAGCAAAGCCTGCATGGCGGCCAACACGGCGACGGCTTTGGCGGCATCGACCTCGACTAACCGCTCCTTTAGCTTCATCGGGTGGCCTTGCCTCTTCGTGGGGTCGACGACGAGCTGCTCCGGTGTGAAATCTCTCTTCGGCTTGGCCAGTTTGGCCTGGGCGGGTTTGGTCGGGGCCACAACGTCCTCCATCGACGATGGCGGTGGTGGTCGCGTATGGGAGAGGGTCAGGAGAGAGTGACAAAGAAGGTTTTATTTATGGGAAATGCTAGCGTACAGCCGGAGGCTGCGCGTCTTGCAACCTCCGGTTCCTGGAGCGTCCGATCGGCTTCATCGCTCGGTTAGCATCGCGCCATGTCGCGCCTTTCAGGACCGACCTGGCTTCATCGCTCGGTTTGCAACGGTACTGTAGCGACCGCACGTGAGAGGCGTCAGCGTGGTGACTGCGCGAGCGGGGCGACGGAGCGGAGCCGCACGCGCGCCGCCGTCCCGCACCCTGCCGTTGTTTCGGGGGCTCCTCCGGGCATTTCGGTGAGTACCTAGTCCTCTCCCGAACCCCTGCTCTTTCTGTCGCCTTCGATTTGGGCGTCGTTGTCCTGCACGCCGATGTAGACTCGGACGCCGCCGTAGACCCTGCGCGCCGCCGTTGATTTTGCTGCAAGCTGGGACTCACGCAACGTTGTTGCGTGCTGTTGTGACTTCTCTCGTCCTCTCCTGAACCTCCGCACCATGATTCGCCGTCGATTTGCTCTGAAAACCTGCGCGCTTGTTCCTCATTTCAGGTACAAATTAGTCACGGGAAGCTTCACCGACCACATCTACATCGGGAGTAGGAGCTTCTCCTCTACGCGCCCATGGCGGTGAGATCCTCTACCCCCTCCCTCTCCCCCGTACGCCCTAGGGTTTCCGATGTGGTGGATTTGCTTAGCTGTCCCTAGGGTTTCTGATGTGGTGGTTTGCTTAGCTGCCCCCATGTGCTAGTTTTTTCAGTACCTCTGTGTGTTCGAAGCATTGATTAGCATGTCCATGCTCCCCATATTGTAGGTTGAACATTGTTTTGTTTTTCAGGGTATATTTTTGTGCTAAAAATGAGCTAATTGTTATTGCTTCAGTACTGTTTCTTGCTTGTTTGTTTACTGTTATGTGTTTGCTGCAAATGATCATGTGGTGGTTTTGTTTTTGAGCAGGGTCCTCAATGGATGTCGAAGGACCGTTTTGCTGCGAAGCGGCTACGCACTATTGCAGATGAGCTCTCATCTGACAAGAGAGCAATAATCGAGAAGCATAGTGCTTTTAGTTCGCTGCTTAACATTTCTCCTTTCAATGTGCCGAACGAGTTGATTGATTTCATTACTGTCAATACAAGTTATCAGCTCCGCGAATTCAACTACCGTGGCAAAAGGATAGTGTTCACCAAGGAGATGGTCAGTAAAGTTTTTCGGCTATGCTCCGGTAAGAGGCCAGTTAATCTGTTGACAAAGAGTGTTCACAGTGAACTGCGGGATGCATACAAAGGCGGTCTGGCCAGGCTCCCTATACTGAATGCAACAAATATGCTAAAAACTTGCGATGTCAATGATGAGGACTATGTAATCAGGACTTGGGACCTTTTGTGCTGGGCAACTTTCCTGGACCCTGGAACTGCCAACATGATGTGTTTAGATTATTTAGGTTCCTTGGTGGAACCAAAAAAAGCTCATGAGTTTGATTGGGACGGGCACGTATTGGATATAGTGATGCATTATGTAGAAAAAATCCAACAGAAGAAGCAAAGGCCATTATTGCTCGAGGAGGGAGCTACAAAATTTGAATTCTGGATGCCGGGCCCATTGCCTTTCCTGGCTGTAAGTTTTGTTGACATACCTTGCTCACATACCTATATTGTTCTGCTTCTTCATCAGCATCTGTTTGTTACATGGTATTGTTGCCTTACATTTTCATCATTTCTGTCTTTAGATTGTGTGCATGGACCATCTGGATATTCCAAAGAATGATCATATCATTAACTATTCCCTTTCGAGAGTTTGTTCTGTGACCAGCAGTGACTTCAATTTTCTAGTGGACATTGACCTTGATAAGAAAATCCTGAACAATAAGACTGTATTTGGGAGGCGTCCGGTAAGTTAGTAACCACAATTTTGCATGTTTCTGGTATATTTTTGTTGTTGTTTTCATCGAATGCAAAATACCAACACCCGTGTATGTATATGTGTGTAGTTTATAGAGAGGTCTCAAACAATTTATGAATCAGTTGCTCCTGTACACAACATACCTGCTGAACAATCAGAAGTAAACCTCTCTGCAACTTTGAATGAATGGCTTGTGCCCCCTAGCTCCCAGGAAGTTGAGGTATATTCTTATGCTGATTTAGCTCTTTTTTTTGCATCAGTAGCATAATTTTTGTGCTTCAAAGATGTAGTGTCCTTGCTACTAAGATTTTTGTGTATCTTCTTAGTACTTAATTGCTGTAATAGTGTTTGTAATTTGTTAGCATACTTCTTAATTTTTGCTACCAGCAGGTTTTTGTTGCATATGGATTTTGCTACCAGCAGGTTTTTGCTGCATATAGTCATGTATCATATGGATTTTCATTCTTGATTCTTTGTTTGCCGACAGGTTCCAGCTCGTTTCAAGCATATGTATGAGAAGCACAAGGTTATTTTCGCTGCCGAAGTGGATGCTACTCTGAAGAATTTTGCTACAAGCTTGAAAAGAATACAGTCGAAACAGTTGGCTTCTATGTTGAATGATGTCGATGCTGCTATGAGAGGAGGAGGCGATGGCCCAAGCATCATGTTATCATCTGGCACAGCACCTGACAGCCACCAAAACATGGTCAATGATTTCGGGTCACAGAAGGATGATGCAACCAAAAAGGCTGCAGAGCTAGAGGCTGAGCCAGATGCTTGTGCAGCAAAGGATAATGAGGTGCATGGGTGTGCAGCAAAACAGGGTGAGGGGAATGTTGGAACACCAATAGATGCTGAGGTGCAAGCCGAGCCCAATGCAAGTACTGGTATTATCTCAGAAGTGCCCCAACAAGCAGTTTTACTGGATTCATCTTGCACTGGTTTTGATGGTGGTGATCAGGAGGCTATTAACAGCCCTGGAAGGTCAGTGCCTGTCCCTACTAGCCGTTATGATAGACCATCAGATTTCTGGGCTGATAGGCCATCATTTGAGTTGTGGAGTCAAGACTCAGTCTTCAACAAGATCCCAGATAATATTGCAGCGGTTGCGGATACATACTGTGCAGAGAAGGGGCCCACTGAAGCAGATATGGTGCCCAATGAATGTAAGTTTGTTTATCCCTTTTTGCTTAATTTTCTCAGTTCTGTAGTAATTTTCGCTTACTTTTGTTCCATTTATCATAGGCCCCGAGAACACAAAATCAATGGATGTGTCGAGCGCTGCACAGGGAAGTGTTGAAGCATTTGTTGATTTACCCGAGGCTGCAACACCGAAGATACACAAAACCACACGTTCTAGCACAGTGAATGACAATGTTGTTGCCATAGAGATACACAATAGTATAGGTGTTCAGACTCTTGAAAAGAAGACTAGGTTCAAGAGGGCGGCCAAGGAGGATTTGACTCCTGAAGTGATGAAAAAGATTAAGATCTCTCAAGATTTGGCCCATACATACAACAAGTATGTCAATCATGGTTGCAAATTCAAGCCTGATCGTGTGAAAAAGAAACTAGCTATAACGTAAGTATTTTATGCTCCTTAGGATGATTAATTAGATGCTTGAACAATTGCTGCATTAATGATTTCTAATAGCTGCATTATATTATATTACTTGCTCTAATAATTGTTGCTTTTCCATCTTAGTAGTTGCTTCATTACTTTTGTACACATGTTATCATTTGCTACATCAACACTGATTTTTGCATGCTGCTATGTTTCTCTTTTTGTAGCGTCCCCTTCATTGTAATTGGTCGTTTCCATTGCTCATACAAGAGCTTCCATGCATCTCTACGCCCACGCCAATATCTTGACTCACAGATTATGGGCGTGTGGACCGAGCACTTCAATAAGGTTTCAAAACAAAAATCAGACAAGAGCCCATGTGCTATGAAGAAGTATGCTTTCTCTTGCTACATGGCGGTGAGCAACATCATTCTTTCTTGTATTGCATTTTCTTTTAAGTTATTCATTCATCATTTCTGCTGCCAGATGTTTACTTTTTGTGCTGCACATGATAGATGAAACTTATCGGGGATCCACACGATTTCGATGCAACTGTTTGCTTGAGAGAGCTAAAGATCCAAAATACAGAATAGAAGATCATGAAAAACGACATTATGAGTTATTGCATAATCCATCATGGTCACTGACTTTTCCATTTCATGTGTCATGCTGTTTGCCTGAAACCTTTTTTATTTGCTACGATGTTCGCACTTGTAGCTACACTTTCCTGTTGTCAAAGATAGCCACTGGATTGTATGCTCTGTTAACCTGCTGATGAAGCAATTCCACATTTTCGATTCATTTATGAGCTCCAAGAATAAGAGCTTGTTGGAGGAAGCAGCCAACAACCTGGTTAGTTGCTACATACATAATATATATTTCTCTGCTTTCATACATGCTTGCACTCTTGGAACTATTATTTTCATTCCTAAGAAAATCAATTTTTCTTTGTTTATATAGTTCAAAAACTTCATGTCACTAGTGGATGCATCAAAAATTGCTCATATTGACTGGTCACGGTTCACACATTTCACTCCAGACCACCCGCAGCAGAAGACCATGTAAGTTTTTGCTACACACTTGCTACCTGTTTATACATACTGGGTTATGTCAGGTTTTCATTCATTATCTACTTTTTTTCTTTTGTGTGGTGCAGTTACGATTGTGGGTTCTTCTCAATGCTGTACATGGAGCACTTCAATGCCAAGGCCATGCTTGAATTCGACAAAAATGATATTCCAGGTTTCCGCATGACCATCGCAGCAACTCTCGTTGATAATAGGGAGAATGAAGGAGATCTTATGACGGTCATGGATATGGATCTCATGTCTACCTAGGGAGAAAATGTAGCAGATAGATGTTAACTTTTTTGTAATGGCAAGTCAGTTCGTGAAACAGTATGAATGTTCATGTATTTTGCTACATTTTCACCCATCTGGATGTTCAACTGGGTATCTGTATACTCTTTTGCTGTGTGTGGTTTGCTCAATATGAAATATGTTTTTGCTTCATACATGCTCCAAGTTTGCTACTTGTATGCTTCCAGTTTGCATACAATATCCTGAAGAGCACGATTTTTTCATGATTTTTAACTGCTGGTAATATCATGCTTCGAAGGCAGTATTCAAATGCTATAAAGCTAGCATTTTTTTGCTACAAATGAAGTTGTAAGATGCTACAACTTCCCCCAGCAGCAAAATTTTCAAGCAAAACCTGACACACCTTGTTGTTTCAAAGGAGGTATATAATTGCTACAAAATAATAAATTGTTTGCTATAATACATATTCTGATATGCTACATAACTTCACAGCTATAGGTTGCTGAATAAGAAACAAAAAACACAACAAATATCTTTTGCTTGGCACATCCAGATAACCTTAATGTTTTTGCAGCAACCAAAACATTTTTACAAGCAATATCATGTGGTTTATACTTCGACTAAAAATTAAATTTAAAATACAAGTAATTTTGTAGCATTTCGCCTATCCTATAGAAGCATGCAATAGCAGCTACAACTTCACTTCAAAGGACCAGCAGCCAACTCGGCATCTCTCGCCAATTGAGCCGCCTTCATATATTTGCACTCTTGCAGCGTATGTCCTTCCTCATAGCAGAATGGGCATTTTTTTATCCTTTGCCTCCTAGGTTTCTTGCTCACATTCTTGGGCTCTGCCTTCGGCTCTTTAGCCTTCTTCCGTCTCTTCGCTGCTTCTTCATCACGTAGCTCAACCAATGGTTTCCGCCTTTGCTCCTTAAGCTTTGGACGACCTTTAGGTTTTACCCTAGCAGGGTTCTCACCTTGCTGCTATCAGGAGCAACATTATGGTCTCCATCGTCCTATTCTTCTTCCTGGTGTTGTGGTCCAGTCTTTTGCTCCTGATCACCTTCTTCTACCTCAACTCCTTCTCCATCTTGGGTAGCTTCGTTGCAAGCTCTCCTCATACTAGCAACTATTTTGGCAGCCTCCCCAACCATGTTAGACACCACTTCGTACGTAGCATCTGCGAAACATGCATCGGATGCGAGATCATTCATTCTTCTGCACAGTGCATTGTACTTTAGTGTGTTTGTTGGCGGGACACCAAATCTGCTGATGTTTGTCCCAGGATCAGGCGCAGGTGTTGTCAATGCAGCAGACCATCGAGGTAGCATGTACCTCTCTGGTACTTGCTGCACATTGAGATGAACCATGACCCTGATGATATGTGGGCATATCAGTCCGCACATTTCAAAACCATAACAGCCGCATGCAAACAGACCATCTTGAAGCATCACTTGTACTCGATATGTTCTCATATCTAATCCTGGGTTCGGAACAAGATCAAAACACATGCCTTCTACCTCAGCCCGCAGCGGATAAAATTTTGTGGACGCTGCAATCATCTTCTGGTACCGCTCAAAAACCTCCCTGGTGTAGAATTCTAGGCCTTGTTTCTCTATGCCATAGCTGCCAAAAAATTAGAGCAAAAGATATCAAAATATGCTACATATGAAGAAAATTATTGCAGCTAGAATTCTAGGTAATTTTTACAAGAAATGATGGCCTTTTTGCTACAACCGCTGGAACAATGTTTTGAACAAGTTTTTTTGCTGCAATGCTTAACAGGCAGTAAATAATTGGTTGCTCCAATCATAGCATTTTTGCTGTAGAAAATGATTTTGCTACCTGCCCCAAAGCGATGCTGTTGTAGTCTCCATTGTGAATCCAGCATTATCCTCACGGTCAAGCATTAACGTTTGGCACAATTCGTATTGCTGCACGAAATTCCAGACCAAGTCATTTGGCCTGATCAATGCCTTGAAATAGGAGTTCAACCCTTCCGACCTGCCTGTCGTGCTCGTGAATGGGAAGAAACAATTTTTGAAATACACTGGTGCCCATGTTGTTCTGCTCTTCCACATATTATTCAGGTGTTTGTTTTCAGACATTGTGAAGTTTTGCACCATATGCTGCCAGCATTACTTGAATTATTCAACTGTGTCCGTGCCATATATGCATGCATAAAAAGCATCAGCAAATGGGTTCCTATCAGCCAAGTTCCTGCCAAGTTTTGTTCGAGCTAGGTGGAGGACATGATATAGGCAGCACCAGTGAATTGCATTTGGACATACATGAGAGATCGCATGGGCCATTGCTTGGTCCTGATCAGTCATTATGTGGTCGGGGTGCACCTGATCCATCGCAAGCATCCATTTCTCAAACACCCACTTGAATGTTTCAATTGTTTCATCCGGCAACAAGGCACAACCTAGAACCACTGTGTGCGTGTGGTTATTGATCCCAACAATAGGTGCGAAGGGCATGTTGTACCTGTTGGTGCAGAAAGTTGTGTCAAAAAACACACAGTCTTTGTACTTTTTGTACAACGCTCTTGTCCTCCCATCCACCCAGAATAGAGCCCTGACAGCATTCGTAGCGTCTACCTGTGTAGCGTAGAAAAAGCTTGGGTTCTCTGCTCTCCTCTGCTCAAAGTAATCGATTGTCATGCTCATGTCTCGTAGCGTTACCTCTTCCCGCAGCATTGTTCTGATGCTCGAAACATCCCTCTTCACATAACTTAGGCACCTAGGGTCTCCACCATGCACACTTCCTAGACAACCCATGATCTGTGCGGTGCTAATGTTCTGGTTGTGCAAAGTTTGTAGGAACTGGAAATCCTCCTCTGGCACTTTTCTATGCGAACGGTAGTACCTGCGCCGCCCTACTTGCTTAACCAGTGGGTGCGTGTGCTCTTCTTTGAAAACAGTCACTGTCCATCTCCCTTGCCTCCTCCCAACAAGCATGTGAGCCATGAAAACCTCACTTTCATCCATGGAGGCCCTCTCAGCCCCCCTCCTCCCACCCACGTCCACCTCCACCTCCTCCATCCATGGCGGCCAGATCTGATCATCCATGGAGGCCCTCCTTCACTGGGACTTCGCCCCCGGCCTTGCGGTCGAGGCACAGGTTCGTCGCCGGTTTGGTTCCTCCGTTCACTTCTCCCAGTCCTCTGGGCACAAGGAATTCTACTTGGTGGTTTCTTTCTCTTCGGCTTCGTTTGCTCTCACCGAAGAAACTGTTGGGCTTGCTTTGCAATCTTGCATTGGAGGGGTCGCTGCTGGTTTCAAGGTTTTCAAGATTTCTGATCGCCGATTCCATTTCTCAGTAGCCTCGAATCATGTGGGACATTTCATATATGGCTTGAGAGATAGAGTTTGGCCAGATTTTATTTGCCATTTCAGTTTATTTCGTGGTGTGGATCCCAAGATTACTGGCTTTATTCATTCTGCTGATCCAACATGGAATTCATCTGCTGAAGTTCTTGAGATTTCTCAACGATCGCCTACAGCTTTTCGTCCGAACTTGGTGTTCTTATCGCAGAGTGCAAAACGGGATTCTTCTGCAGCGCAGGAATTGGCCAAATTTGGGTTCAAGTTAAACTCTGATTTGCCTTTGGATCCTTCTCCGAGGGCACTAAAGTTTGGATCCTTTGATCCTCTTCCGATCATGGCGATGCTGAACTCGCCGGTGGCCGCCGATCAACCGCCGGTAATTAAGTTTGGTATGTTTTCCTCAACGGGAGTCACGGCTAATCAGAATAATGGCATTTATTACAGTCGGGATTTTATTAGGAATGTATGTGCTAGACTTTCCATTCCCGAGCTTGAACATTTGGAAGATTTGCGATTTGCTCGCTATTCCGATCAGGAGGTTATGGAATCCATGTCTATCCCTGTGATCCCGCCCAAGGACATGATTTTTGAATTTCTGGGTCGTTGCGCTCGATGTGGGCTTTCAGATCATCTTGTTCCTAACTGCCCTGGGGTATGTGCAGACTGCCAGCTTCTTGGGCTCAAATGCCCGCGGTGTGTCGACATGCATGCTAGTAATTCAGGCTCAATGGCCTCGGAAATAAATCCTCTGGCTCCTCTTTCAGATGCCTCTCTGTCAGACCCGCTAAGCTGCTGTTTTCGCTGCATGGAATTAGGGCATTTTAAGCGTGATTGCACTAATGAGGTTAAATGTCTGGAATGTTTTGGCTGGGGCCATATAGCGCGGAATTGTCCCATTAAACAGCATTGTTCTTTTTGCCATGTCTCTGGCCATTTTTTGGGTCAGTGCCCGCAGCTTCAATGCCGCAAGTGCAATGTTTTGGGACATCAAGCTTTTAATTGTCCTCAACGTACGCGTTGGGTCAGGAAAAGTAAACCACAACATAATCAGGAAAGAATCATTAGTGATGATTTGTCTACAGAGAGGCTTATTTTGACTAAGATCGCACCTGGGGTTCAGCAAGATATCCCCCAGCGCAAGCAATGGATAAGGAAGGATTCCGGACAGCGGGTTAAGGAAATATTCATGATTGACGATCCGTCAGCTGAGCAGTTCCCTTTGACAGAGATTTTGGCTGATACGTCTGCTCATATAATAGAGGATGATGATGCTTTTGAAATCTGGGTACCGAAACTAAAAAAGGCAACACAAGATATTCAGAAAATCTGGGTACCGAAACTAAAAAAGGCAACAGAAGGTAGCCCAATGCAGGCATGGCATGTTTCAGTTTTAGATTCAGATTTTTCTTCTGCTATCGACAGTGCTCCAGTAGGGATGCGGTCCTGGAGGTGGCCTCCTTGGAGCTTAGGCCTTTCTATGATAATAACTCTGTAGCTGCTTGCGTTTGGACGCAAGGCAAATGCACTTTCAAGCTGCTGAACTTTCCGTCGGTTGATCTGGATAACTCCTTCTTTTTTAGCTTCAAGTCCCCCATGCGACTGGATATGTGTTTCGAGCTGGTGACAGAACCCTTTCAGCTTTGGCGTCAACAGAGAGCTCAGAAAAGGAAACTCACTTTGATGGAAATCCCTGATAACCAAGGAGATAGTGAACATGAGATAGCTCCACAAGTCCAGCCAACTATGAAAAAGAGCCGGAGTAGTACAACTCCCGAAGCTCTCATGCTGTCAGTTGGAATAACAGGAGCTCCTGAACTTGTGTTAGTCCCTAAAATGGCGCCAACCTCTCTCTCTTTCAGCTCAGAGTTATCTGGGCCGGAGCCTCATATGTTTGACCCATCTGTGGCCCATTCTTCAAATGATAATGCTTCCCGCGCTGCATCTGTCAAGGCTAGAGGAAAGGGAAAAAAGAAGGATCTGGTGCCCAAATTGGTGGATCCCTCTGCTCGCCGTGCTACCCGGCAGCACAATGCTGGATACAAGCATGAATCCATCCCAAACGACCCTCCGAAACGCACTGCATCCAAGGCCAAGAAACCAGATATTCTTCGTTTAGAGGAGATGCGTCGCATGGGCATCGAGAAGTGCAACATTGCTCCAGAAGAGCTCACTGATGAGAAGCTCCTCAAGGAGCGCCAACTTTAATGGCTTCCAGTCTTCATATGTGTTTTGGTCGGCTTATGTGTCTCTTGTACTTGTTATTGGATTGTTCCTTCAATGCAATCAACTCTGAGAAATAGATCCTGGAATGTACTGAGTTGGAATATTCGTGGTATCAATGATCAAGCAAAGTGGCCCCATATCCGGAGCAAGATTGAGGAAAGTGGTGCTAACATTATTTGCCTCCAAGAAACTAAAAGAGCTGATTTTGATACTGCCTTTATCAGAGGCTTTGCACCAAAAAGATTTGACAAGTATGCTTTTGTTCCCTCGGATGGTGCATCTGGTGGCCTCTTGATTCTATGGTCTAGTAAAACTTTTAGTAGGCAGATAGTTTTGCAAGAATTCTGTGGGCTAGTGGTATCATTCCAATCTTTGCTCTCCCAAGACTCGTTTTTTAGCAAATATTTATGGTCCTTGCGCTAGTCCAACTCGAGATGATTTCATTGCCTGGCTGTTTCATCTTGATATTGATAATGATAACCTTTGGCTGCTAGTGGGTGATTTCAACTTCTATATATCGGTGCAAAACCGTAATCGAGAAGGTGCAAATTTTACGGATATTGAAACTTTCAATGAAGTAATTAGCTATCATGGTTTGATGGAATTGCCGATCAAGGGACGAGCCTTCACCTGGTCCAACATGCAATCTGATCCCCTACTAGTCCAGCTTGACTGGTTTTTTACTTCCCTTGCTTGGACCCTTAAATACCCAAACACATTAGTCACTCCTCTGGCTCGACCAACCTCAGATCATGTTCCATCGTGGTGTCAGTAGGAACTTCGATCCCAAAGGCGGCAGTGTTTCGGTTTGAAAACCATTGGATCAACCTGCCTGGCTTCCTTGCTGTTGTGGAGTCTATTTGGAATATTCACTGCCCTGGGGACAGTGCCAAACGTTTATCTGCAAAATTTAAGCTATTAAGGAAAGGCCTCAAGAAATGGAGTATGAGTATCTCTCGCCTTAACTCTCTAATTGACAATTGCAATGAAATTATCTACATGATTGATGAGTTAGAAGATCAATGTCCTCTGCACATTTCCGAATGGAATTTTCGTGCAATTGTAAAAAAGCACTTAGAAAGTTTGCTTAAGTGTAAACAAACGTATTGGAAACAAAGATGTACTGCTCGTTGGGCAAAACTTGGAGAGGAAAACACCTCCTATTATCACTAGTAGGAAACAGGTTATCCGTGGCGCACCATTTTTTGTTACCCGTGGCGCAGGGCCCTGCGCCACGGACTACCACGCCACGGGTAACACTTTAGCTATGGCGCAGGTGTCCCGGTGCGCCACGGGTAACAAATTAGTCGTGGCGCACCTCTACACCCTGCGCCACGGCTAACGTGCGCCACGGGTATGAAACTACATGCGCCACGGGTATGTTTTCCGGGAAATAAAAAAAATACCGCCGTCGCCCGGAGGCCGCGTACGGCACACGTTCGCGTCTTCGTCTGCCGGAGACATCCCGCCGGCGTCGAAGAGGGTCCTCGGGGCGCTTCATCCACGGAGTCGTGGTGCCGGCCCGTCTTTGTTCGCAGGACGATTTGCGTCCGGGGAGCTTCATTCGCAGTGGCTGGACAGGGAGAAGGCTGCAGGGGGCTTCATTCCCGGCCGCCCACTTCGACGGGGGCGGGGGCGCTCGTCCCGACCATGGACGCGCGAGAGAACTGGACGGGGTCCACGCCTCCGGCTCCTCTTGCTGCCGTCGCGGGGGGCTTCACGCCGGCCGACGGACATCGCCGGCGGGGTCCTTCGGGTGGCCGCGTCTTCGATCTGCGTTGACTGTCTTCTGACGCGGGGTCCAGTCCCGTCGCCGCGAGGAGCTCCGACCACGGCGGGCTTCTAGCGCAGGAGCGTCCGTGCCTCGGACGGGACGGCCGACGTGGGCGAAGAGGCGAGCGCCGTTGGCCGGAGCTTCGACCTCGCCGGATGCCGACTACGCGCCCGGGTCGTCCGCACACCCGCGCGCTGCGCGAGCTGCCCGGTCCGGCTGCTGCCGCGGGACTCTGGGGACGCTCCATCCCGGCGGGCGCCACGCTCCACGGGGGGGGGGGGGGGGGGATTCGTCTGCGCGGCCACGCTCCACGGCATGTGAGTCACCTGCACGGGAGTCCTCTCCACGGGAGGCGTTGTCAACTCCCACCGGCCGGCTGCACACGATTGGTTTTTTTTTTTGACAGCACTCGCACACGATTGGTTGGTCAAGTGGAGGCACGGATCGTGTGTTTTCTCCACGGTACGAGAACCGTCAGATGCCCTCGGACCGTCAGATGCGCAGCGGGGCAGCGGACGGGAAAAAGGAAGCCCCGCGCGCGGGAAGCACCCCGTGACCAGTAGCCGTAGCGCAGCAGCTTCGGGTGCGCTGCTAGATGCGTGTACGAAGCCCCCGCGACTATAGCCGTGGCGCAACAATTTTCGATGCGCTTACAGTGGGAACTTAGTCATGGCGCACGTAAGTTTGACGCGTCACGAGTATGCATGTGCGCCCCTGCCGTCCACGTCCGAACTTAGCCGTGGCGCACGCATCCATCTGGTGCGCCACGGCTAAAGCGTTAGTAGTGGCCCACCTCATTTTGGTGCGCCACGGGTAATAGCCGTGGCGCATCAAAATGGCGGTGCGCCGTGGCTATTGCGTCTATCTATAAGGCTTTTCCTAGTAGTGGTACCTGCGCCGCCCTACTTGCTTAACCAGTGGGTGCGTGTGCTCTTCTTTGAAAACAGTCACTGTCCATCTCCCTTGCCTCCTCCCAACAAGCATGTGAGCCATGAAAACCTCACTTTCATCCATGGAGGCCCTCTCAGCCCCCCTCCTCCCACCCACGTCCACCTCCACCTCCTCCATCCATGGCGGCCAGATCTGATCATCCATGGAGGCCCTCCTTCACTGCGACTTCGCCCCCGGCCTTGCGGTCGAGGCACAGGTTCGTCGCCGGTTTGGTTCCTCCGTTCACTTCTCCCAGTCCTCTGGGCACAAGGAATTCTACTTGGCGGTTTCTTTCTCTTCGGCTTCGTTTGCTCTCTCTGAAGAAACTGTTGGGCTTGCTTTGCAATCTTGCATTGGAGGGGTCGCTGCTGGTTTCAAGGTTTTCAAGATTTTTGATCGCCGATTCCGTTTCTCAGTAGCCTCGAATCATGTGGGACATTTCATATATGGCTTGAGAGATAGAGTTTGGCCAGATTTTATTTGCCATTTTAGTTTATTTCGTGGTGTGGATCCCAAGATTACTGGCTTTATTCATTCTGCTGATCCAACATGGAATTCATCTGCTGAAGTTCTTGAGATTTCTCAACGATCGCCTACAGCTTTTCGTCCGAACTTGGTGTTCTTATCGCAGAGTGCAAAACGGGATTCTTTTGCAGCGCAGGAATTGGCCAAATTTGGGTTCAAGTTAAACTCTGATTTGCCTTTGGATCCTTCTCCGAGGGCACTAAAGTTTGGATCCTTTGATCCTCTTCCGATCACGGCGACGCTGAACTCGCCGGTGGCCGCCGATCAACCGCCGATAATTAAGTTTGGTATGTTTTCCTCAACGGGAGTCACGGCTAATCAGAATAATGGCATTTATTACAGTCGGGATTTTATTAGGAATGTATGTGCTAGACTTTCCATTTCCGAGCTTGAACATTTGGAAGATTTGCGATTTGCTCGCTATTCCGATCAGGAGGTTATGGAATCCATGTCTATCCCTGTGATCCCGCCCAAGGACATGATTTTTGAATTTCTGGGTCGTTGCGCTCGATGTGGGCTTTCAGATCATCTTGTTCCTAACTGCCCTGGGGTATGTGCAGACTGCCAGCTTCTTGGGCTCAAATGCCCGTGGTGTGTCGACATGCATGCTAGTAATTCAGGCTCAATGGCCTCGGAAATAAATCCTCTGGCTCCTCTTTCAGATGCCTCTCTGTCAGGCCCGCTAAGCTGCTGTTTTCGCTGCATGGAATTAGGGCATTTTAAGCGTGATTGCACTAATAAGGTTAAATGTCTGGAATGTTTTGGCTGGGGCCATATAGCGCGGAATTGTCCCATTAAACAGCATTGTTCTTTTTGCCATGTCTCTGGCCATTTTTTGGGTCAGTGCCCGCAGCTTCAATGCCGCAAGTGCAATGTTTTGGGACATCAAGCTTTTAATTGTCCTCAACGTACGCGTTGGGTCAGGAAAAGTAAACCACAAGATAATCAGGAAAGAATCATTAGTGATGATTTGTCTACAAAGAGGCTTATTTTGACTGAGATCGCACCTGGGGTTCAGCAAGATATCCCCCAGCGCAAGCAATGGATAAGGAAGGATTCCGGACAGCGGGTTAAGGAAATATTCATGATTGACAATCCGTCAGCTGAGCAGTTCCCTTTGACAGAGATTTTGGCTGATACGTCTGCTCATATAATAGAGGATGATGATGCTTTTGAAATCTGGGTACCGAAACTAAAAAAGGCAACACAAGATATTCAGAAAATCTGGGTACCGAAACTAAAAAAGGCAATAGAAGGTAGCCCAATGCAGGCATTGCATGTTTCAGTTTTAGATTCAGATTTTTCTTCTGCTATCGACAGTGCTCCAGTAGGGATGCGGTCCTGGAGGTGGCCTCCTTGGAGCTTAGGCCTTTCTATGATAATAACTCTGTAGCTGCTTGCGTTTGGACGCAAGGCAAATGCACTTTCAAGCTGCTGAACTTTCCGTCGGTTGATCTGGATAACTCCTTCTTTTTTAGCTTCAAGTCCCCCATGCGACTGGATATGTGTTTCGAGCTGGTGACAGAACCCTTTCAGCTTTGGCGTCAACAGAGAGCTCAGAAAAGGAAACTCACTTTGATGGAAATCCCTGATAACCAAGGAGATAGTGAACATGAGATAGCTCCACAAGTCCAGCCAACTATGAAAAAGAGCCGGAGTAGTACAACTCCTGAAGCTCTCATGCTGTCAGTTGGAATAACAGGAGCTCCTGAACTTGTGTTAGTTCCTGAAATGGCGCCAACCTCTCTCTCTTTCAGCTCAGAGTTATCTGGGTCGGAGCCTCATATGTTTGACCCATCTGTGGCCCATTCTTCAAATGATAATGCTTCCCGCGCTGCATCTGTCAAGGCTAGAGGAAAGGGAAAAAAGAAGGATCTGGTACCCAAATTGGTGGATCCCTCTGCTCGCCGTGCTACCCGGCAGCACAATGCTGGATACAAGCATGAATCCATCCCAAACGACCCTCCGAAACGCACTGCATCCAAGGCCAAGAAACCAGATATTCTTCGTTTAGAGGAGATGCGTCGCATGGGCATCGAGAAGTGCAACATTGCTCCAGAAGAGCTCACTGATGAGAAGCTCCTCAAGGAGCGCCAACTTTAATGGCTTCCAGTCTTCATATGTGTTTTGGTCGGCTTATGTGTCTCTTGTACTTGTTATTGGCTTGTTCCTTCAATGCAATCAACTCTGAGAAATAGATCCTGGAATGTACTGAGTTGGAATATTCGTGGTATCAATGATCAAGCAAAGTGGCCCCATATCCGGAGCAAGATTGAGGAAAGTGGTGCTAACATTATTTGCCTCCAAGAAACTAAAAGAGCTGATTTTGATACTGCCTTTATCAGAGGCTTTGCACCAAAAAGATTTGACAAGTATGCTTTTGTTCCCTCGGATGGTGCATCTGGTGGCCTCTTGATTCTATGGTCTAGTAAAACTTTTAGTAGGCAGATAGTTTTGCAAGAATTCTGTGGGCTAGTGGTATCATTCCAATCTTTGCTCTCCCAAGACTCGTTTTTTAGCAAATATTTATGGTCCTTGCGCTAGTCCAACTCAAGATGATTTCATTGCCTGGCTGTTTCATCTTGATATTGATAATGATAACCTTTGGCTGCTAGTGGGTGATTTCAACTTCTATATATCGGTGCAAAACCGTAATCGAGAAGGTGCAAATTTTACGGATATTGAAACTTTCAATGAAGTAATTAGCTATCATGGTTTGATGGAATTGCCGATCAAGGGACGAGCCTTCACCTGGTCCAACATGCAATCTGATCCCCTACTAGTCCAGCTTGACTGGTTTTTTACTTCCCTTGCTTGGACCCTTAAATACCCAAACACATTAGTCACTCCTCTGGCTCGACCAACCTCAGATCATGTTCCATGCGTGGTGTCAGTAGGAACTTCGATCCCAAAGGCGGCAGTGTTTCGGTTTGAAAACCATTGGATCAACCTGCCTGGCTTCCTTGCTGTTGTGGAGTCTATTTGGAATATTCACTGCCCTGGGGACAGTGCCAAACGTTTATCTGCAAAATTTAAGCTATTAAGGAAAGGCCTCAAGAAATGGAGTACGAGTATCTCTCGCCTTAACTCTCTAATTGACAATTGCAATGAAATTATCTACATGATTGATGAGTTAGAAGATCAACGTCCTCTGCACATTTCCGAATGGAATTTTCGTGCAATTGTAAAAAAGCACTTAGAAAGTTTGCTTAAGTGTAAACAAACGTATTGGAAACAAAGATGTACTGCTCGTTGGGCAAAACTTGGAGAGGAAAACACCTCCTATTATCACTCCATGGCAACCATCAGCTACCGCAAGAATACAATTGCGTCTTTAGCTCGAGAGGATGGTTGTCTGGCCGTTGAGCATGAGGAAAAAGCAGGGGTCCTTTGGCAGGCTTATAAACAGAGATTGGGTGTTACGGTGGATATTGCTGAGGACTTTGATTTCTCTAGGTTCATCACTCCTTATGATGATCTTGATAATCTTTCAGCTCCTTTTTCAATGAAAGAGATTGATGAGGTCATTAAGCATATGCCGAGTGCAAAAGCACCAGGACCTGATGGTTTTACTGGCTTATTTCTGAAAAAGTGCTGGCACATCATTCGGTGGGATTTTTATGATCTTTGTCGAGATTTTTGGAATGGGCAAGTCAACTTGCAGAGTATCAACGACTCCTTTATCACCCTAATTCCGAAGACAAACTCTCCGGAAGGGCCTAATGATTTTCGGCCTATCTCACTTCTAAATTCAAGCCTGAAATTTCTTACAAAGATTCTCGCAAATAGACTGCAATCAAAGATCCTGAAGCTCATTCATGTGAACCAACATGGTTTTCTGAAGTCTCGGACTATCCAGGACTGTGTCGGATGGGCGTATGAATATATCCACCAATGCAAGCAATCCAAGAAAGAATGCATCATTCTCAAATTGGATTTTGCGAAAGCCTTCGATACCATTGAGCATAAAGCTATCTTGGAGGTACTAAAATGTAAAGGCTTTGATAGTAGATGGATCGGTTGGATTGCTTCCATCATGGGCAGTGGCACATCATCTATCCTTCTGAATGGTACACCAGGGAAGAAATTTGCTTGCAAAAGAGGAGTTCGTCAAGGAGACCCCCTTTCCCCAACACTTTCGTTGCTGGTTCGGATCTGCTACAGTCTATGGTAAATCTCATTTTCCAGGAAGGTCTCATCCATGCCCCCCTTCCGATTCCTAGTGCTGATTTTCCAATTGTTCAATATGCCGACGACACTCTCTTGATCATGCAAGCCTGCCCAATTCAGCTTCTAAGACTAAAATCACTTCTCCAAGAGTTTGCAGCTGCAACAGGCTTGAGAGTTAATTATGCAAAATCTTGCATTCTCCCCATCAATGTATCGGATGACAAGATGAGACGGCTAGCAGCAACTTTTGAGTGTTCCATTGGCACTTTGCCTTTCACCTACCTAGGCTTGCCTCTTGGCACGGCCAGACCTACTGTTAGAGATTTAGCTCCGGTTAGTGACCAGATTGAAAGACGGCTTAATGCTTGTGCTCGTTTCTTGCCTCATGGCGGCAGACTAATGCTGGTGAATTCAGTTATGTCGGCTTTAGCAACTTACTTGATGTGCTCTCTCAAGTTAAATAAAACCTTCCTCAAATCGGTAAATCATGCAAGACGCCATTGCCTTTGGGACAAAAGGGAGGATTCCACCTCTTTTGCCGGCCTAGCTACTTGGGACATGGTTTGCAAACCAAAAGAGAAAGGAGGTTTGGGTATTATCAACCTGGAACTACAGAACAATGCGCTGCTGCTGAAGCAACTCCATAAATTCTTTGAACGGAAAGATATTCCCTGGGTTCAGCTAGTTTGGTCCCTGTACTCGGATGCTCCCCCTCAGGCACAATCAAGAAGAGGATCATTTTGGTGGAGAGACATTTTTGATCTTGCCGATACATACAGAAGCATCACTGCTTGCAAAGTTGGTGATGGGCATACTGCCCTTTTTTGGAAGGATTTCTGGATGGATGACACGATCTTGGCGGAGCGTTTCCCTCGACTATTTTCCTTTGTTGAAAACCCAGATGCTAGTGTCAACAGAGTGCTCACTTGCGAGGAGCAACACACGCTCTATTCAGTCCCCATGTCCGTGGAGGCCTTTGAAGAGTACCAGGACCTTCAACAACTATGTATTGACAATGTTGCAATTTCTCAAGAGCTAGATAGCAGATCCTTTGTCTGGGGCAAGACCAACTATACTTCAGCAGATTGCTACAGGTACATGTTTGACTGTGTGCCAAAAGATGAGGTTCTTGCAAAATTGTGGAAATCAAGATGTCTTCCAAAACTGAAGGTTTTCTGCTGGTTGCTTATCAACGACCGCGTCAATACCAAAGATATGATGTTGAGAAAACATGGATCATCTTTTCTTTAGCTGTGACTTTGCCACGGCTTGCTGGGACATCATTGGTATCACTTGTAATATGAATAATTCTCCTCGAGATAGGATCTCTGAGGCTGCCGCCTCTTTCTCACACCCCAATTTCCTGGAATTCTTTGCCTCGGCTGCATGGAATATTTGGAAGGAACGCAATGACCTTATATTCAATGGGGTGGTGCCCTCTTTTCAGAGTTGGCATATGAGAGCAAAACAAGATCTGTTGCTGCATCAGTTCAGAGTCAAGCCGTCCAAAGTTCAACCCCTTTTAGACCGAATTACCACCTTTTTTTGATTAGTCTTGTTGCTCCCGCACTGGTTGAGTCATAGTTCCTTGACTCTCTCAGTTTTGTTTTTCTTTTGTAAATGTAACTTCTGTTACTTCCTTTATATATATATAAAAATAACCGTAGGGGCTTCCCCTACGGTAGTTCGGTCTAAAAAAAAAACAAGCATGTGAGCCTTGCAGTCATGCCGAAGCAATTTGTTCCGTTGCCGTGTGTCCGAGACATCCATTTGCTCAACAGCTTGCTTGCTACGAGACTTCTTTCCAGTATGGATGCTCATATCAACTGCTGCATTCTTCAATGATGTAGCAACACCAGATATGCTACCCAATCCTTGCTTCTCAGCAGCTGGCTTTCCCGTGTGCACGCACTCAAATACCCTGTTCAATATTGTGTCCTTGGGTGCATTTTTTTGCTTGGCTGTACTTAGTGTTCCCGATGCGTGTGCCAAAACCCATCTTGAAGGCATATTCATTGTATAATTGCTGAGCATCGTCGATATGGTCGAATGTCTGACCAACAAAAGGCACCACATGCTGCGATGTAATTTCCTCACCAGCTTCTTCAGCAGCATTTGAAGCATTAGCACTTGTTACACTTTGTGGCCCATCTGTAAATCCATATGCTACATTGTCTTGCTGCATTGGAGCATCATATTCTTCTGCATTTGCCTGCTGGTTGAGATTGAAACCACCTAGCATGCTATCA
Source organism: Puccinellia tenuiflora (assembly GCA_012064385.1). Classification (NCBI taxonomy): domain Eukaryota; kingdom Viridiplantae; phylum Streptophyta; class Magnoliopsida; order Poales; family Poaceae; genus Puccinellia; species Puccinellia tenuiflora. Next base: position 455,343 of record QRDG01000553.1, on the reverse strand, counting down.
GCAACAAATCCCTGCATCAAATAAACATTATCTTAGCAGGGAGCATCTAGACATGATCCTATCTTTTTTGCTTATAAACGCAGCAAATGTCTAGCAATTTTTCTTGTTCCAACAAATGTGCAAATGAACTAAAACTGGGTACTACACACAGCCAGTAGCAGCAATAAGCTAACACAAAATTGAATGTATCATCATCCCAAAACAACCTAGTAGCACCTTCCTGCTATAAAATTCAACCTCTCATGAACAACATGTAGTAATTTTGTGTTTCTACCTAAAATCAGAATAACAGTATGAAGCAATGTTGAAAATGCTCACACACTGCAGCAAAATGCACACAGTGCTTGCAAACTCACCGATGCAGCAGGCTGATTATTCTTTGGATCCTGGTCGAAAAACACGGGGGGGTTGGTGTACTGATGCATCATCCCCTGCAGCCATGATGCTCCGGCGCCGATGCTCGCCGTTCCTGTGGAAGATCGCCGTCGTGGTTCTCTATTGGATCCCGAGCTTGAAGCAACGATGGAGGGGAGGGTGAGGTGGTGACGATGTCCAAGGGGTGGATACAGGACAGATCCACGCAGGTGAGCCATCTCCGGCGAGACGACCTCTGCTGCAGGACGCGCCGCCGCCCCCGCGCTGCGGAGCGTTGTCGCCGCCCCGCGAGTCGCCTCCGCAATCGACGGGATCCTTCCCGATCTGGTTCTTACAGATTTTGCTGCAATCGACACCTTTTTGCTACACTGGAGCAAACGCGGGAAGCGGGTTGACGTGAGTGCACATCAGACGGCTATGGTTGCTCCATCGGACGGCTATCCACCCGGGGGCTGGAAGGGTTTGATCCCCGGGGGACGCTCAGCGCGCACCTTTATATATGTCTGCTCACGCGACGGGTGAGAGGGAAAGGGTGGAAGCGGAATAAAACCGGCTCAAATTTGGCCAAATTTGGGGCAGGAATGCGGGGCGAAGTGGACACGTCCTGTGGCTCCACGTTGACCTCCGCGCACGTTGCGTTCCAACCCAGAAAGCCCACCGCTCTAGGCCCCATCTCGTCACCACTTCCTTCCACATCACCACTCCGACCGACCCTCTTTTCCGCTCTGCCGCCTCCGCCTCCTCCCCGTCGCCGTCGTCTTCCAGCCACCGCGCGCGCGCCTCTCCTGGTCTTCCCGGAACCCTAGCGCCTCCGGCCCCGTCCATGAGGGCGCGTGGAGGCAGCGGATTCGTGCCCGCGCCCTCGCTCTAGGGTATCCGTCTCGTCGGACCCGCCCCTTGCTTCCGCGATGTTCGAGGGCCACGTACGTTCCACATCTCCCTCCCTCCTCCCCCATCTCGCTCGAGTCTGCGATTAGGACGAACGAGGGTACCTATCCATCCCGCATGATCGAGCGGCGCTTGTTTGTGTTTCGATTCCAAGGGTGGGGCGGTTGTCTGTGTTAATAGGAAGCCGAGGGCCGAGCTATCTGCCTGCAGCCCTTAAACATCGCCTCGTAATTAATACGATAGATAGATTTTTCGAACAGTACAATCTCATCAGATCCTTGTATGATCCGACATTAGATAATCCGAGCGTATTTTTCTTCCATTTTGACGAGGAAAAAAAATACGATATTGCTTGTCCCCTGACTGAGGCATGAAGGAATTCACATGCATGTTTAACTGCAGGTGCTGTATCTACTTCGCAAATATCTGGGTGAATATGTTGAAGGGCTTTCCGTCGAAGCCCTTCGAATAAGTGTCTGGAAAGGTATGTTTATATTTCTGATCATCTTCTTTTGTTTCCGCCATCATCTCACCTACTCGAGTGACAAACTACGATGCTGATGCCAGCTAGTCGTTAGCGTCGGGATGACTAGACCAGACTTTTAAAATAAACCCCATTCAAGGAGCATTAAAAAACAATATTGCGTTTGATGATATATTACCAAATGTAGGATACTGTATTATTTAGTTGACGGTGTGTTTAGGTGTGTTGGGAGTAGTATGTGAACAGATTCCAATCAGTACACTGCAGATGGCCTTCAGAGATGTTGCATGGTGTCCACGGTGACACACTGAGACCAATCTTCAACTATCTGACACATCAGAACCTTTAGGGGTGCAATCACCAGTCAGAGACGGTGAATGGTATCCTGCATGAACAAATGCACACATTCCTGTAGCTTCCTACTATGGGCACCTGACATATAAGTCAGCATCTTCTAGTTCTTTTATGCTATTGTTTGTGTGCATTGCATGTATTGACCAGAACAATTCTGTCTCAGGTTTACATTTTGTTGAAAATTTTAGCACATAACTGAGTTGTTGCACTACCACTTTTATGTATTTCTTTATTCACTCTGCATGGATTTCTCTGTGAATAGGTGATGTTGTTCTTAAAGACTTGAAACTGAAGGCTGAAGCACTCAATTCTCTCCGGCTTCCAGTAACGGTGAAAGCTGGGTTTGTTGGCACCATAACATTGAAGGTATTTCCAGTAGCAAATTCAATTTTACCAGGTTTGCTGTGCACACTGTCTTACCTCTCTACCGACCTACCCCTTTACCCCCTCTCTATAAACATACATGCAATGATGAGTTGCAGCCATTGCAGAAGAACATAAATATCCGGTGATTTACCTGTGTGTGAGAGAGAAGAGAGTGATTTCTATCACATTGTGTGGCTGTATAAGGTTTGAGTGTGTTAGATCAACCTCCCTGCCCATTGTTTCATGTACACCACACCTAGCTGATTACTCCCCCATATCATAAATAGTTGACGTTAAGTCAAGCTTATAAAACTATGACCACGAATGCCATTTTTAATTATTTGATTGGAAATTTGAAAATCACATGTATTGATTTATCTCGAATTGCACTTCTAGAATCTTATAATTTTCTTGGTTTTTATACATATATTACAATAGAAATTAGTGATCAAAGTTACATCTTGAAGATTGTACCAATGTCTAAACGTCAATTTTTTTTGTGATATGGAGGGAGTAGTTTCTTAGTGTTTAACTACTTTCATAGTCAGCCTTTGTACAATATAGTTGAAATGTGTTCAAGGCGGAGGCCAAACGGTGGCGACGGGCTTTCTACTTACCGGCTGTACAAACCGCCGTGCTAGAGTGTTCATGTTCCATGTGCTGTATGTGTGGTCTGATACTCTGATCTTTGATCACGGTTCTTGTTGCACGATTATAGAGCATTTTCTACCAAGCTTGGCTTTGCCTTATCTCATATGTGTCAATTGTTCATTCATAATGTGATTTCTAATAGGTTCCGTGGAAGAGCCTGGGTAAAGAACCAGTTATTGTTCTGATCGATCGTCTATTTATTCTTGCTCATCCTGCTCCAGATGGGCAGACTCTCAAGGTACTAAGATTGCTTTGGTGACAACATCTCTATGCATATCATTTCCTCATCGTTCCTTCATTTGAGTATACATTTGTGGTGTTTCTCTCATTAGGAAGAAGACAGAGAAAAACTTTTTGAAGCCAAGCTTCAACAAATTGAGGTTTGTTTCACTTCAGTTTTTGCATCAAAGTTGCTAGTTCTCTTCTTTCGACACTACAATGGTCTTATCAATTATTCACTTATACTCGTATAAAGTTAACAACACAGTTCATGATGAGTTCTTACTTTACTTTCTCTTAGATTTAGATTTGAGTTTGTGCCTGAGTAAGTATGTGGTGCTACCATGCCCCTCAGTTGTTTTGGGTTGTCTGTTTGTTGGATTTGGTCATGATGTATGCTCTTAGTTTCTAATTTTGGCTGCCTTTCTTAAGTTGTAGAATGTCTGTGCGTTCTTCAGTTTCATGTCCACTAGCCTTTTGTGCATAGATATATGTTCCTTTTTGATTTTACTAGCAAATGTGTCCGTGCGTTGCAACGGGAGAGAAAACCTTCATCTTACGACGCACAAAGCAAGTTATCGTTAGTACATCTGCTGCATTTCGTTGTTAGGAGCGCCAACACTGACACCTCGGTCTACCCCTTCAGCCAGGCCACCTGGTATATGTGTGCATGCGCCATTGATATCTCACCCCTCTCCATGAAGGCCTTCTCCTCCCTCGGGGTTAGGGAGTGTAGCAAGAAGAAGAAGGTGGATAACTCCTTGGGGGGAGCAGTCAGGATGTGGAGAACGATGCCTGTTCAATCATCTACACCCTCTAAAACCACGCCGAGGCCTTCCCAAAGAATTCTAGAATAAAATCCTATGAAACCGGGTCTTTTTGTCTATCAAGTTAGACCCACTTGAAGCATTGACATGTGCAACAAGAATAAAGCCGCCATCTTCTCTCCTTTTGTCTAATCATGCAATTCATCATTGATTTTGCTCTAGAAATTTTGAGAGGCCTTAGGAAGTAAAAACATCCACCATCATGAGTACAACTAAGAACTAACCAGCTAGGCTTATCAATTAGAAATCCCTGTATTTTCTGTTGAGCAGGCTTTTATGACCTGAACTGATCTGAATTTCTGAACCACGAATGCGTCCATGCATCCATGAAAAGAACACATATGTTGTGACAGTAACTCCTCGGAGTTGATATTGCCTGACCATATTATTCAAAATTAAACCTACATATTATTGCTAATTTTATTAAATATATGCAGTATAGGTATTCCTGATTTGCAGTAGATGTCAGTTTAGTGCCATTTGTCGGTATATATAACGTACAGGCAGTACAGGCATGATGCAGCCAAAATACTATGTTGCTGCTTGTGCTGATGTGTTTTCTAGGAAATACCAAACCATGAATTTGGTTCAGTGTCTACTCCGATGCCTTAACTTTGTATAATCTTCAGTTAATAATACCGATGTCTAATTGAAACCACCGAGCCAATAGAGGAGCACATAATTTCAACAGTCACATGAGGTGCTGCTTCTGGACTGTGTGTTTCAGCTGACCTCAAATCAATAGCAAGGTTTGCTTGTAGCAACGACGGCGCGACGAAGTGGCGAACAGCCCGCACTGGCGGTCATCAATGTCATCATGAAAGCGTCTCCAACATGCAATGCTGCTTCTCCCGATGAACTCCGGCGTTACTCAAGCCATACGTCGGCACTGGCTCCTGTGTTGACCCGAATCAATCGATCGATCTTCTCCTTATCCATCGTAGTGCAGGCACCCATAGCCGCGAGCTCGACCTGGACGTGCCACCTGACACGGGCTGAAGACACTGCCTGACTAATCGATCTTCTAGCGGCGGCCGGCCGGATATATATACATGACAAGCGTAGCTAGACAGGCTAGCCTGGTTCAGATCGGACTCCCATCAATCAACGACCCAGCGACGTATGCAGGAAGGAAACAAACAGACGAAACAACAGATGAAAGAGAAAGCCTGGTTCGGATCGGACTCCCATCAATCAACGACCCAGCGACAGCGACGTATGTAGGAAGGAAACGAACAGACGGAACAACAGATGAAAGAGAAACGTTAACCAATATTGGATCGAACTGTTTCTTAACTTACGGGTGGCAGAGTGGGTAATTATTTATAACTTTAGGGGCAATTTTGATGACATACCAAACCAAACCGCGGAATCCTTAATGCTTTTATTATTCGGCCATCTCATCTCTAGATCTGGATTTTGGAGCTGCAGTTCTATGTTCTGCCTGGTTGAGCACGTCCAGCTCGACCTGTTCGTGAGATCTGAGCGTTGACCAAAAAACCAGAAAATATTGTAAATAAGTTCATACTGTCCAAAGTTAACAAAATATTCAATTCCATGGTTCGTACATCGAAACGGGAATTGGATTTGAGTCTACCCTTTGATTCGTATGTAGACTAAACAGCAGAATTTGAATTGAAGCCCATTTCCTTTTCATCTTGGATTTGGAATTCCCAGTCCAATTCAATTCCGAGCAGTTTATCCTACATCTAAACACAGCCTAACTGACTTCTCCTAGTCATATTAGAAATTATAAGATGTTATAGCTTTTTTCTGATTCGGATGTATATAGACATATTTTAGTGTGATTGTTCACTCGTTTCAATCCGTATGTAGACTAAATTGAAATATCTAAAACATCTCATATTTAGGAACGAGGAGGTAGCTAACTAGGATAACATGTGATAACAGTATAAAATTAACCAACTAACGCATATGGCTAGCAGTGTGTAGTTATATTAATTTATACAACAATAACTGACTATAAATGAAGGTAACTTGTGTTTATTCAACAAGAACTGATTATAAATGAAACCAACTAACACTCTGAACTCATAGGTAGCTGTGGTTCGGTTTACCTTCTTTCGCTTTGCCTTGGGTTCGGTGGTAGTAATAGTCCTTCTTTAGCTCGCTTCTTTGAAGAGGAATTGCCCTCCTGCCGCTCTTGGTGGTTGAGTTAGAGTCGGGGCAGGAGGAGTAAGTGGGCTACGCCCATGGCCCAAGCATGCCGATAACTCGCTACCTGGAAACGACCAAATAAAACCAACCTAATAAATACAACTTTAACTTTCTGTAGTGAGCATTCTGGATTGTCCACACGATGCTTTAAACTGCTGACCATCAAATTGAACTCGTGTTGCCATTATCCCTTAGCTCAAGCCAACCGGAATATTCACAAAATGCCTTAAACCACCGAAGGTATAGGATTGGACATGTGCGACGTCCTCACAGTTAAGTGTTGTTGTAGCTGTGTATTTTCTTCTTTTTACAGGGTTCTCTTTGGCCTAATAGCAATACAAGGTCTATTTATAACATGGTATCCAGCCACCACTGCCCAGCCACCTCCTGGTGGCCGGAGTTGCGCTGCCAGGGCTAATTAGTTGTTTGTTTGTAGTTGACTGTAAATTGTACTCTTCCATGAGATCAAAAGACTAGAATATATTGAAGCCTCCAATATCTATAAAATTCATCCAGTCTCCAGTTTGGACAACTATTTAGTCGTTTTTGATCAACTTGACAAGACGAACTGAACCCCGGTATCCGATTTTACACAACCGGCTCAACAGGTCAACTTTTGGTCAAGTCTCCCGAGTTCTGTCGAAACCACTCTTTAAAATTCCGGGGTGTTACATTAGCTGGGAAGTACACATTCTTTAGGAACAATATTTGGCTATCATTTATAATTAGAAAAATAAGAACATGGGCGATCTTCTGATTCTTGAGATAGCTAGGGAACTGCATATCATCTCTTCCTGTTTCTATTTGTAGAATTTGGGGAATAGTTTTAGGTTGGGCAGGCCCCTTGGACCTCCACACCCTCTTATATATAGCTGAACTTAGGTACATCTTAACTAGTACACTGGAATGCTCCAGAATCTGGTAGGACACTAACTTAGACTCCAACATTCACTAGAATGTTCCAGGCACTCCTAGGACATAACTAATATACTAACACTCACTGGAATATTCCATGATCTACTAGGACAGTCTCCAACACTCCCCCTCAAGATGGGTGATAGATATCTATCATTCCCATCTTGTTACAAGCTGAACTACACTCTTCATTTCCTAATCCTTTAGTTAAACGGTCTGCAATTTGCTCACTAGAGGTTACATGACTTATCTTAATTATACCATCATCCAACTTCTCCTTTATGAAGAAGCGATCAATCTCCACATGCTTGGTTCTATCATGTTGAACAGGGTTGTTTGCGATGTTGATCGCGGACTTGTTGTCACACCACAAATTTAAAGGGCCTTTCCTCAACACTTTCAGTTCTGAAAGAAGATTCCTCACCCATAACATCTCACTCAAACCTTGCGACATAGCTCTGTATTCAGCTTCAGCTGTTGACTTTTAAACCACTGGCTGCTTCTTACTTCGCCATGACACTAAATTTCCCCCGACAAACACACAATAACTAGATGTTGATCTCCTATCATCCAAGCAACTTGCCCAGTCAGCATCACAATACCCATCCACATTTAGATGACCATTCCTTTTTAACCATAGTCCCTTTCCTGGACTACCCTTCAAGTACCGGAGGATTTGATTAACCGCATCCAAGTGTCCGCTCCTAGGATCATGCATGTATCTGCTCACTACACTCACTGCATATGAAATATCAGGTCTTGTGTGACAGAGATAGATGAGCCTTACAACAAGCTTCTGGTACTTCTCCTTATCCACTGGCTTCCCAGATTCGGCACATAATTTGTGGTTTTGATCGATAGGTGTTGGTGCAACCCGACACCCAAGCATGCCTGTGTCACTAAGCAAGTCCAACACATACTTTCGCTGGGAGAGAACAATTCCTTTGGGGGATCTAGCAATTTCTATACCAAGAAAGTACTTGAGTTGGCCAAGATCCTTTACCTCAAATTCCTTGTGTAGGCTGTCTTTCAATCTTGATATCTCCACCTCATCATCTCCTGTGATTATGATATCATCAACATATACGGCAAGGATTGTAATCTGGCTATTTGAGTGCCGATAGAACACCGTATGATCCCCATTACACTGCTTATATCCCTTACCACATACAACTCGTCTAAATCTATCAAACCATGCCCGCGGAGATTGCTTGAGGCCGTATAGAGATTTTCTCAATCTGGAGTGGAGAAACCAGGTGGGATCTCCATATATACCTCCTCCTGTAAATCTCCATGTAAGAATGCATTCTTGACATCCAACTGATGCAAAGGCCACCCGAAGTTAGTTGCACATGAGATTAGTATCCTCACTGTGTTCATCTTTGCTACCGGCGCAAATGTCTCATCATAGTCAATCCCATATGTTTGACTATATCCTCTCGCAACTAGTCTTGCCTTGTACCTTTCAATTTTTCCTTCTGGATTTTGTTTCACGGTATAGATCCATTTGCACCCAACGGCTCTCTTTCCTGCTGGAAGATGTACAAGTTCCCAAGTTTTATTCTTTTCGAGAGCCTTTAACTCCTCTATCATGGCCTCACGCCACTTTGGGTCTTGCTTTGCTACTTTCCAGTCCCTTGGGATCACCACAGATTGCAATGATGCGATGAAGGCACTGTAGTTCGTAGATAGAGATGCATATGATACATAATTAGCAATGTCATGCTCCTCCTGGTACCAATTTGGAGGTTTTCTAGCTGCAATTCTGATTCCTTTTCTCAAGGCAATGGGCAAGTCCATTGAATCCCTCGTATTAGATGGACCTGCGTTATTAGTCAATTCAACAATTTCAACACCTGCTGGAGCATGTTGCTCCCCCTGCACCTGTGTGTCGCTTGCCGTGGGAGCCTGTTGCTGCTGCTGCTCATGTTGTGATTTTCTTCGTGTATACACCCTCAAATTTTCTTCCTCGTTTGGCTTTCTCCATCTCTCCTCGACCATAGGTTGTCTCCTCGTATACACCCTCAAATTTTCTTCCTCGTTCGGCTTCCTCCATCTTTCCTCACCCATAGGATATGGGACTGGCTCAACCACCACTCTCAAAGGTTCATCTTTGTTTGTCCTCAACACCTCACTCTCCCCCTCTCGACTAGCCTCACCCGTGCTAGGAGAGTCAAAGTCAATGTCAATGTCAAATAATGAGCTGAGATCGGTCTTCTCTCCATAGAACGGCTCAGACTCCCTAAATGTCACATCCATGCTCACAAATGTCCGTCGCTCGATAGGACTCCAACACTTGTAGCCCTTCTGTCCAGATGGGTATCCTATAAATATACACTTAACCGCTCGTGGGTCCAACTTCCCCACCGAGGGTCTATGATCTCTAACAAAGCACGTGCAACCAAATACTTTAGGAGCAACTAAAAACTTGTTCTCACCTAGCAACATTTCACATGGTGACTTCATCCCAATCACCCTTGATGGCATGCGGTTGATGAGATATGTGGCTGTCATCACCGCCTCACTCCATAAGAATTTTGGCACATTCATTGTGTACATCAACGACCGAGCAACCTCCAAAATATGACGGTTTTTCCTTTCTGCTACTCCATTTTGAGGCGGCGTATCTGGACAGGTGGTCTGGTGCAATATACCTTCTGCTGACAAGAATGTACCAAACTCTTTATTCACATACTCAGTCCCATTATCTGTCCTAATTACCTCCTGTGTATTGAACTGATTTTTCACATAGGCATAAAAGTCCTGGAAGCATCTGAATACCTCATTTTTATGCCTCATGAGATACACCCATGTCATGGGAGAATAACAGTCAATGAATGTCACAAAGTACTTCATTCCACTGATAGAGATAACAGGGCATGTCCAATGAATAAGCACAAAAGGCGAGATACTCCGGAGTCCCCTACTCACATATGATGTCCTTGTGTGCTTTCCATACTCACAAGCATCACACACAAGTTTTCCCTTATCCACGTTCTTCATTTCTTCGGGAAATATCTTACTCATAGTATCAAAGGACATATGGCCCAGTCTGCAATGTTGGAGTATCAGCCTTGCCTCATCGTTACTTGCAACAGCAGCCAAAGCAGTGCACAATGCATCATCACTCTCTTGTCTGTCCAAGTACCATAGTCCCTTATGCCTGACACCGATCCCGAGCCTCCTTTCAGTCTTTCTCTCCTCAATTATGCAAGTGTACCGATCAGCAATTACTCGACAATCAATATCGTCAACCAAGGAACTCATAGACACCAAACTAACTGGAAACGATGGAACGTATAAGACTGAAGATAATGTAATAGACGGGTGCATTTCACTGTGCCGACCCCTTTGACAGGATGATAAGTTCCATCAGTGGTTTGGATGGTCTCTTGATGTGTGGGTGGGTGCGGAACATATGATGCAAATTCACTCCACTTGCCTGTGACATGTGCTGATGCTCCCGAGTCTAGTATCCAATTAGAACAAGAGGTTTTATTTGAAACACCTTTGCCAATTTGAGCAAGATTAACACGATTGCCTAGGATTGTTGTTTTTCCACTTTGTTTTGAAATTTCTGCACTCCTCTTCGACTGTCTCAATTTCTCTATCTCCTCTGCTGAGATTTTAAGCACCTCGCTTGGTCCCTTTGCTGTCCATATTAGTTTGTCCTTGATTTTTGCCTTGAACAATTCAGCCAATTTGTCGAGCAATTGCTCAATATCTTGATTCTCTCCCATTCTTCAAGATACACACCACCTCTGTGCAGAACAGATACTTTCTCTTCCTTCCTTAGCCCAAACAGCCAACCACGACACTACAGTTCTTCCCTCACAAATCAGCCAGATCCAGCACCAGTACTAGCTCCCTGTCACAAACTGTAGCAACCTCGCAGTCTCCTACTAGCAGTTCTGCTTTGGTCTCTTGCCTTCTTTCAGCAACTAGCAGAACTTTCAGTCGCAATCACCACTCACGCTCTACCAGCTCCTTCTTCTTTCCGCTCCAGGACAGCAGCAGCAGCCCACGAACCAATTCTTCTCTGCTTCTTGCTGCAGTACTCACTGCACCAGCACCACAACCTTCAGCCGATAGCACCCGACCTAACCCAGCTGTATCCGTTCACCACCAGGGCCCAGCGCCACAGAACTGCTGGTTGCTGTACTCGGCCGCGCCGGCCGACACCTCTGCAACTCCACAACACCTCCGCCTGGGCAGTCACTCCTCCAATCAGGACTGCTTCCACCTGGGCCTGCTGCCCCTTCCTGCACTGATCTCCTTGGACGCCTGGAGCTCGGCTTCAACACTGCCAATTCACCGCCGGCCACCTCCGAGAGCCTCAGCCGCAGCTCACCTGTGCGTCTCCTCCTGGACCTTGCTGCCCCTCAGCTTAGGGCCTGCCCAGCTCCACCGCGAGCATACAACTCACCACTGGCGAGGGCCAAGCAATGTAGCCTCCAGCTCTGATACCATGTAGAATTTGGGGAATAGTTTCAGGTTGGGCAGGCCCCTTGGACCTCCACACCCTCTTATATATAGCTGAACTTAGGTACATCTTAACTAGTACACTGGAATGCTCCAGAATCTGGTAGGACACTAACTTAGACTCCAACATTCACTAGAATGTTCCAGGCACTCCTAGGACATACCTAATATACTAACACTCACTGGAATATTCCATGATCTACTAGGACAGTCTCCAACACTATTTAAGAATTAAAGCAAGCTAGGTTGATTTGAATCTACTCAACATCATGTAATCAACATGGCTAGAGGATGTATCACTACAAATTGCACCATGATAGTGTATTTATTTAGTGGTGGATGGTGTAAGAATTGCTTTCAGTTGATTATGCGGACCTATTGATGATCTCTTTTATTTGCTGCTGTTATCTTGCATTGACGCATCTGTTTCAAAAAAATTCTCTCTCCCCAAAATTATAGGATAATCAGCTTCACGTTAGCAATCTAAATTCTGATGAACTTATATGCAGGCTGCAGAGACTGCAACTCTTGAAGCGACAAGCAGGAGCTCAAAAGGAGGACCTGTATGATCTCTTGTGCTCTTTCTTTGCCTGCTACTTTGATATTTCATAGGAAATATTCTCTGATTGCGAACAGTATGACAATTCACAATGACAATATAACATCTTGAAGCATAGTGTCACCCCGATTTTAGATGTCAAAGGATGTTTCTTGTTCATGTCTTCAAGTTGGAACATTGCATCCGAGTGTACGTTAGGATGAGGACTTCATGTAGTCATTTCTGTGGAAGTGTTGCATGGATTTGAAGCATCTTATGTAGTAATGTTGATGGAGTATGTGCTAAGTCTGTCAGTCACCTGCTGACGACTTAATAAAATTGAGACCATGAAACATGCTATTTTAGAGGAAAAAATGTGTTGGGAGATTTTTCTGTTTCATTTGCCTCTTGAACGTAAAATGTGATTACTGTCATTTGTCTTTTCAATTGTTTCTTACAGATTTCCTACATCTTTGTTGCTTGGTGTTTGATAATTGTCCTTATAAGCTGCAGATACCAGGTGGAACTTCATGGCTGTACAATTTAATATCTACAATTATTGGAAATCTTAAAGTCACCATTAGTAATGTACATATCAGATATGAAGATTCTGTCAGGTTTGCTAAAATCATTGACAATTGTTTTATATTTTCTTGTATTGGATGTATTCTGTTTCATTAGTGTTTTATTTGTTTCTTCTCTCAGCAATTCTGGGCATCCATTTGCGTCTGGTTTCACTTTATCAAAACTTGCTGCCGTCACAGTGGATGAGGATGGTAATGAGACGTTTGATGCAGGTGTAGCACTAGATAAGCTGCGAAAGGTTAGACCAAATACAAATAATCGTTGTCAAGTGTTGGAATGAAATTCTGTTGCACCTCCTTACTGTAATTATGTTACAAGTCCTATACTATGATGATTGTTGAAACTAGATCTCGTTTTCTGTCATGATATTTAATTTATTATCGCTATTACGATGCTCATGGACATGTTGTTGTTGTTGTTGTTGTTGTTGTTGTTGTTGTTGTTGTTGTTGTTTTTAGTACATCATCACTGGCACTTCTATAGCTGTCTGTCATTTTTATGCGCTTGTTTGGACATACTTTTCCACACCATAAACAGTTGATTTATAAGATAATGTTGATATCCTATGAAGTTATTACCTATTTGGTTGTCTGCTTTTGTTTTGTTGTCTTGGTAGCCAAAACTTTGTGTTCCGTGACATTAGTTTTTCATTCTATTTTGTCCATCTTGTAGTCGGTCGAACTGCATATGCTAGCCATCTACCATGATTCTGACAGCAGTCCTTGGAAGCTTCCAAAGAAATGGGAGGATCTAAATCCTGCTGAATGGAGTGAGGTTGTTCCTTTTGCTGTTAGAACACCACCTTTCGTAGATACCTGTTTTCTACTTCTTATTCCTGATTGTCCTTCACAGGTATTTCAAGATGGCATCGATGACCGTTCTGGCAATTCTATCTGGGCGATGAATCGGAGGTATTTGGTTTCCCCTATAAATGGAACCCTTAAATATAATCGACTTGGACAGCAGGAAAGAGGGGACCCGAACAACCCTTTAGAGAAAGCATCACTTGTCCTAAGTGATGTTTCTTTAACAGTAACTGAGGTACCCTAGATTTGTGCTTCTTTGATCTATTCAACTACGGCATTGATAAGTTACTTATCAGTTGTAATATATTGATCTACCAGGCCCAGTATTACGATTGCATTAAACTGTTGGAAACGTTTTCAAGATTCAGGACACGTGTTGATGTTTCTCACTTACGACCTGTTGTGCCAGTAAAAGAGGATTGTCGTGTTTGGTGGCGGTATGCAATGCTGGCTGGTCTGCGACAAAAGAAATTATGGTATATCTCATATTATAAGTTCTAACTTTTCCTTGTTGCTTCTCCGTTGTTTCCTTCTCCCCAGGCATGTGTCTGAGAATGAAAACAGTTAACTTTTCTAGTTTTTGTATAACATTTTGTTAGAAGCTAATGTCTATAGAAGTGAAAGTGCCAAAGTGGACACATGCTACTGCAAGACCTCTGACACCATTAGATTTTTGATGTGCAAAGGAACAAGAGAAAAAGGAGAGCTTAGATCTCTCTTACCATTAAACTCTGAGAATTGATGGGATCCTCCACAAATCATGATGGCCGTGCAGTATTATTTCAAGGGGTCAATTCCTCTATTGTGCACGATGGAAAAGCTTTGGGATGGGCAGCATCAAATGAGATATGAACGTATGACTCAACACAATACAAATATCACTTGCTATATGCAATATGCATATGATGTGGTAACTGAAGTTTTGGTTGCATGGAAACCAAAGCAATATATCTATTGCCTCCGGTTAAAAAATGTCTCTATTGCCATGTTTGCTCAGATGCTAGAAATTCCACATTAGTGGAAAGGAGTAAAAACATCTGCTCGACTTGTATGGTGCACCGAGATCATGAGAATGGTTTTTTAGTCGCCGACTAGTCTCTGACTAATCATCTAGTCGGTGGGCAGGTATTAGGGCGATGTGGGTGACTTAGGGCGGCTGATCACTGACTAGGACCGACTAATCGCTGAGCCAGTGGGAAGGCGACTCGACTTGACTGGACACTCAAAGACCGTGATTATGAGAGCACATATAAAATCCAACATAGAATTATTATAGTTCTGTAGGGAGTGTGACTCTTTTTAAATATATCAGAGTGTATACGATATCAGTGCTCAGTTGTGCGAAATGTAGGGTTAGTTGGCTCTGTGCTAGTGTGAAAAATGTGCTGAAAATGCTACTGTAACAGTAAATGCAAGTTAAGATGTTGGTGACCTCCAGCTGTGTTTCCAGGGGCTTGCGGTTGGTGGAAGCATGGGTTGCTTCATGTTGATGCCCTCTAGGAAATCCAGGCAGGTGGCCCAAAATCACATCAGTTTATGTTTTTTATCTATATAAACATTTTCTCGACCACATGCTCAAACCCGTAGATCTCCCATCGCCAAACGTTCCAGGCAAACATGGGTTGCTTCATGTTGATGCCCTCTAGGAAATCCAGGCAGGTGGCCCAAAATCACATCAGTTTATGTTTTTTATCTATATAAACATTTTCTCGATCACATGCTCAAACCCGTAGATCTCCAATCGCCAAACGTTCCATTTGCAATCATAGTCATTGTCAGCCCACATGCATATCAAGGAAATTGAGTCGAAGTGGAATGTAGCTGCAAGCAGGGGATGCATGGCTATCGGCTAATGCATGTACATGCTGCTACCCTGCGCAAGGAGAGGTGGAGGCACATCACTACTGTGGAACTCAGATGGATTTGAGAAGGCTTTCCTCCGTTGCTTATCCGTGTAGGTGGCTTCAGGTTTGATTTGCTATAAAAAGAGTGGAAGGGGATATATGGCGATGATACAACTGTGTTTTGTAAAAAAAAAATCTGACCCTGATTTTTTTCTGTTTCTGGTGGAGCCTAATCATTGTCAGATGCGTGCCATCTGTTTAAGTTGAGGGAGCAAAATTACCATTGTGGTTCCGTAATTACTTTTGAGACTGGTTCAGTAATTATAGAGAACCCGATTGCAAAGTCAGTCTACTATACAGGTCCTTAGCAATGCGTCTGAAGTTCTGCCTTCATCTTTGCTATACCGACACATGCCCTTACGTGTCCTAACCAGTCACTGCTAGAATATTTTAATGATGTTGCACTGATCCAAATTCGTATGTTAAAGTGTGATTATACCATCATGCAAATTGTGTTGCATTTTTTCTTAACTGCGCATGAATTGATGGTACATTGCGCAATACCTCAGATGTTGTTAATAACTTAATATATTTGATGAGAACATTTGTTAAGCTTTTCACAAAGTTGAATGGTCATTCTCAAGCTTATTCCTCTTTTGTTCCCAGCTATTGGTTCTCATGGGAGAGAACTAGACATCTATGCCAGCTTCGTCGTCGTTATGTTCAACTTTATGCCACCCTGTTGCAGCAAGCTCCTAGTGTTGATATTTCTGAAATTCGGGAGATTGAGAAAATTCTGGACTCAAAAGTCATAATACTTTGGAGGTGTGCTGGCGCAGTGTCATATTACTCTTATCCTTTTGTGGTACTCACTTGGTTGTGATATGATCTGTACTTTCAGGTTGCTGGGTCATGCTAAGGTTGAAACTGTGAAATCTAAGGAAACATTGCATAAGAAGGGAAACTCAAAGAAAAGATGGTGGCCTTTTGGATGGTACGTGAAACATATTCGGTTTTGGAGACACTAGTTAGTAGTCAGTACTAAGTACTAATAATCAAACGTTTTTATGGCATCTAGTACTATTCTGTTTGTGCTGGTTTGCAAGTCTTTCGGCATCATTTCTCTTACCATATCCCCCGTGTAGGTGGTATAGAGTGCTTGCTTTTGTTAAAGTATGAAGGTCTTTTACTATTGGTCTGGGGTTTGGGTGTGTGTTCTCGAGTCGTCCCGTACTGTTATAAATTAATATATTTGCCTCTTTGAGCTGTGCAATGCAACAAGACTATTTGTGCTTGCCCCAGGTGAGGTAGACTTTACATGGTCAAAGTGGAGGAGATGATGTGCCATTGCTATTGCTTTTTGTCCTTGCATCTTTTTCTCTTTGCTGTCATCACATACCATTGAGACTATCAATGTCTGTTGCTTTCTCATGTTCATCCATGCCATATGTATCCACGAAACCTTTGTCGGCCTTTTCAACCCCGATCTGCTCTTTAAGATCTTATTGACCTGTTTTTGCCGAGTCACTGAGTGTAGAAGTCTTCATGATTTCTCTTCGCCACCCTCATTTCCTTGGAGATGATGCCCGCCATTGTGCCCCTGATTTGACTTGATGCTATTTTAGGACTTGATGATAAGATCTTTACACTGCGTTCTTCATGCCATGCTTCTATCTGTCTCCCTTTTGCTTGACTTGAGAGGTTTATTAAAGCTCGACGATAGAGTGACCCTATCAAAACTTGGACTTTGGATATCTTTGTGTCATTCCTCTTCAGAAGGAACGCTATTGTACGACCATGAGGGAAAGCGCACTGCCAGGGTAGAGTTTTGGTTGAGTCATTGCACTATATATTTGTCTGTTCATTGCATGCAGGAACATTTTTCATTTTACCTTCGAAGATTATAAACATAGTAAAGTTTTTTTGAACTGAAAACTGTAGGGTAGGCCATGACAGTAATTAACATAGTAAGTTTGAACAAATGCGTTTGACTACCCATGACTGTCAGGGAGCACATCAACAAACACATTTGAGCAATCCTCTGTTTTGTCAGCATAGACATCAAACACCGGCTCCGGGACAGCTCGGCGTGAAATAGCTATGCTCAGAACCATCAGCTAGGAACACACTGTGGTGATTGAGGTTGTGGAAACCATATTGTTGTTGCCTTCCATCACTGATATTGGTGCTCACACATGAATTCTGAATTGGATTGTGATGCCCAGGAGCTGTACCATTTGTTTCCTGCAAAGAATTTACACTTCTGGGGCAACACAAGCAGGGGCTGCTGGTACACTGGACTGCTCCGGGTAGTCTGAATACTGGGATTGGTTGTCCTATCCAAGGAGGAAGCAAGGCGAACAGCAACATCGGAAAGGCGAGAAATTTGACCTCGGATTGTGGCGAAGGAGTTCCGTTCAAATTCCCGCTGCTGATCCATTCGAGCTTTTATGCTGAGGCGCTCGTGTTGCAGTCTGTGGTGAATCGCTGCTGATCCATTCGAGCTTTTATGCTGAGGAGCTTGTGTTGCAGCCTGTGGTGAATCGCTTCTTTCGCATGTGCCCGGTCGTCTGCAGTCCCTGGGACACCTGCATCATAGGCGGCCGTGGATGAGGAGAGGCTGGCGATGAGAAATCGAACTGGATGGCGTCGGGCTGTGGATCCTCTCGAACTGGGGAGTGGTTGAAGGAGGTTCCGGAAACGAGGAGTTGTGGTTGGGAATCACCCGCAGGGGAGCGACGGGGGAGGGGTACGATTGGGTGGCCGGCGGCGCTGTCGAGTCAGGCGACGGTGCGGGAATTGGATAGTAGGGGCAAGGGGGAACAGAGGTAGGACATCAGAAGGTGTGGTCGGCCGGTGGAATTGGAGGAGCGGGTGGGCCGGTGGGGCGGCTGTAGAGTAAGCGCCAAAAGGAGCGGAGTGGGCGGACGGGGAGACCATGTCTAGTGGTACGAAGCCATATGGGGAGGGTGGGGAATAGACGTGGGACGGCGCGTTCGCGGCCGTCGGGGAGAATCCAAAGGGGAAAGGTTGATTGTAGGTGGCGGTCGGCGGGGAGGAGGTGAGGTAGGTGGTGGCGCATGGGCAGGCGGGTGGGACACCATATGGGCGGGGAAAGGAGTGGGTGCGTACACGGGTGCGGCGGCGGGGAAGAAGGGGGTAGTCGACGGTGTTGTTGCCATGGATGCGAACAGAGGTTGATTCGGGACTGGGGATTTGTTGCGGATCGGACCACAAGGGAAGAAGAAATCGCCGGTGTGACGGAATCGAGGAAGAAGGGAGGGAAGGGTGGGAGTATACCCGAGTGATCAAGCTCGCTCTGATACCACTTTGTCAGGACCCCGATGGATCTTGACGGGTTGGGATCACGAAGAAGGGGGAATTGGGAGAAGTTGATCGATAAACTGGTAAATTGCATGAAAGTAGAAGATAAATATTAGGGTTTGATTTCTTGATTGAGATCCACAGGATACAAGGATGGCTTATAATGACCTAGCCAACTCCTACAAGCCCACATAGACGGAATACCTAATATGCCAACTCACTAACACATACTAATACTACTCCCTCACATACCCATACTAGTCCCTGACACTGTTTTTATATTAATTGATAAACAAAATAATATGATCAAGTGTGTTATTTACGAGGATAAAGTGTTAGATATATCTTAGCATTACATATCGAAGGATATCTGGATCTGACTGAATTGAGTAGGTGCTCGATATGTATTCAGATCTGTTACAACATTGGATTTGTATTCATATTCGAGCATATTAATTCTAGTTTAAATACAAGGTAAGTAGCATGTGAAGAGCACTGGTAGATTCATATTCTATTTTTTGGCACCTCTATCCACACCGGTTGAATTGGCACCTCCGATGCAGAACTGACGTTCCTGAACTTGTCATATAACAGTCTTGCTTTTTTCCGACTCAGTGAACAGAGAATATAATCTATCAACTAGTTTTAAACTCGTTGGAGCAATGTTTTATTGTCTACGCATTGCCTTTATCTTTAGTTTGTGTTTGGTATCAAGGCCCTAGTTTCACTCTACTTTTGTTGAAAGAAGAGATCAGAACAGTTGGGTGATATAGAGGATCAATACTGTTATTATTAGCTCTTTGGAAAAATCCATTGCGTATATCTTTTGAACAAAGAATACGCAAATGCTTTAATTCATATTTGTAACACTGAATGAAAAATGTAATTTCTTTGTCATATCTCAAGCATGCCTTTTTCTTATTCAAGGAACTCATCTGGGTTACCTTCTGAAGAAGGTGGCCTATTAGAACAACAACTGGATGAGGAGGAGCAGCTAACAAAAGAAGAGTGGCAGGCTATAAATAAATTGCTGAGTTCCCAACCAGATGATGATCTGTCCTTTCCTGTTGAGAAGGTCTTCCCAAACACAATCCGCTTCTTGGTGGATGTGTCTATAGGCCAAGCTGCAGCAAGGATCATCAATATTGATCAAACAGAGGTTTTGTGTGGTAGATTTGAGCAGCTTCAAGTGGTCACCAGGTTGTATCCAAAGAGTACGCGATGTGATGTAACTCTGAAATATTGTGGTCTATCGTCCCCGGAAGGTTCTCTTGCTCAGGTCAGTGCACATGAAGCAATTTTAGTATACAAATTTCTACATGCAGACAACTATATAGTTATAGATTGTGATTCTGTTAATATGATTGCTTGTTGTTAAAAGCAAACTACAGTAGTTGAGACATTGCTGCACCACATGCGAGGTGCTGGTCTGCTACCTGTCAGACCAATGCAACCTTGATCCTATACATGATGGTCTTTGACTTGTCATTTTGATCACCAATCTTCTTTGGTTCTTAACAAACTCATTTACTAATCAGCTTTTTTGTGGCATTGACTTTTATTAGTGATATAGTTTACTTTGGGTGATGTTGATTTTTTTATGTTGTATGAATCTTTCATGTCTCGCCGTGACACCTTTTTGGTTACTGTTTTGACACCTTGGTTACTGTTTGCAGAGTGTCATCAGCGTGGGAAAGAGTAATGCTCTAGATGTCAGTTTTGTGCGTGCGCCTATTGGCTTGGACTTGGATTGGCAGCTTGTGGCTAAGATATCCCCATGCCATGTCACGGTATATCTAAACTTATGCATTCGAATAGTTCTAACAGTAGACTTGCCTCTTGTTCATCCTTCATCCTTGTGGAGGTCTGGTAATGGTTGTGAGCAAGCTCCCAGATGCCAGTTTTGTGCTGCACCTATTACCACACGTTTCCTTTCAAGAGTTAAGAGCATCCACATTGTATACTTTTAGCTGGTTAAGCACAAGTTTTTTGGTAGGGAGGAACACACTGGGCTGCATTGACTTGACCAATAAAACTTAGCAGTTGAACTTTATGTTGTAGCTGTAGCCAGCTTCAACCTAATAGAACGAAGTTTTTTTGCACTACCTTTTAACTATGCCTGTTTAACTTTGCCATCAGCTGTTGCAGTTCATGCAACATCTGGCTGTTCACACCACTATATGAACACATCTAGCACATAACAAACAAGTTATTCTGAGGCCGAAATTGATGATACTGGTAGAAATTATCGTATTGTAATATAAGGAAGGCTCATCTTTGTAACCTGGAGATAAACAGTAACCCAGTTCAGCTTTCTAGCCAGATGGTGTAGAAGAACGATTGTTTACACTCGAGAATCTTAGGATATACCAGAGTCCCCATCCCTGGATCTACCTTGCTCGTGCTGGCCTCATGGTTGTTGATCACACAAGGCACCAAGAAATTTTCCCAAAAGTCAAAGCCTAATCTGCAAGGATTGGATGAATTTGCACACAGGCGTAGTCTCCAATCACACACATTTCGTTAGAGGGGAATCTGCATGGATCTGTACTGGTATACAAAGAAGAAGAGTTGACCTACGTCATGGAAGAGGAGGCCAAGAAACCTGCTCGAGGTCGAGGTCTTGCACACCCAAGCCTCCAAAGTTGAGTGGCCGGCAAACCTGCTGCCAGTTGCCAAGGCAGCTGCCTCGAGTAGCTTCCTTGCGACCCTCCCAAGATAGCTTGTGAACGTGCTGATTTGCATAATTTTGAACCAAGGTTGACTCAATGCATTACAGATATTCTACTCGAAAATTTAGCCCCATACTTTGTCTTGGGGGCTCAGATTGGTTCTTGTGCTTTAAAAAGGTCAAAAGCAGTTCCTCTACTTTATTTTTGAACCCTAAAATGGCCTGACTAGTGGCCCTGTTGTATCCGACTCATCAGGACATACATGCCTTTCTTTTTGAGGTTACAACCTCAATACACCCAGACACCACGATGCAGGTCCACTAGCACCTGCCTAGAACTACAGAGATTTCGGTAAATCTGTGATATAATGGAGCGAGGTACAGGTTTCTCCATGGATTGAAATTGTGTGCGTGGCATCAGACTGCCATGTTTCCACTTTCCAGTCTCCACCATCCTACAAACATGAGGTCGGGGACAAGGCCGTGCACAGGGGAGTTGTCGAGAGAGGCCGGCCGGGCTCCTTACCCATCAGAAACCCTTAGCTTTTGTCTCCTCTTTTGTCCGCGGATAGAGAAGGGAAATAGAGCGTGGGGCTTGGGACAGGAGAGATTTGGGGGTTTGGGAATTTATGTATCAAGTGACAGCTTCCTGTAAATATACTCCCAACAACATGCCTGGTCTCATTGTAGTGATTACGAATTTCCGATTATTCGTTGGGGCTTCCACTTCTTGGGGCTAAGGCAGAAGCTAAAGCCCAAACAAACACAACCTTAGGACGTTTAGACCCGTTCTTGGCCCACACGACCAGGTAGTGGCTCACGATAGATGTTCGTTTTGCCCTTCCGAATGAATGCTTTGTTACATTTCTTGATGGCCTTGTTGAGTCAATGAGGGATCAGGGACTGTATGTTGTAGATGGGCATCACGGAAAGGATTGTTACTGATGAGGGACAGGGCTTCTTCTACATACTTCTACTCCATTCTAGATAACTTAGTCCTTAAGTCATATCTGTTGCAGTGGTTTCTAGAGTGTTCTACCTATGAGTGGTAGCTAGGTTGTTGTATTTGTTTTCTTAGCTTTAAGTAGTGTTTTCTAGAGTTGCCATGAGTCGAGCTAAGGGCATGTTCGGCAACCCTCCAGCTCCTCCGAATCCGTCGATCCGACTATGCTGATCGAAATCTCGTTCAGCTGGAGTGAACGTGTTTGGCCAGCTCTGGATCGGTGGGAGTGGCTGCCAGCCCAATTAAGTAGATTGACGTCTCATAGCACAAATCACAAGAACAAATCGGAGAGAGAGGATGAAGTGATGGCCAGGGTCGGGACTCGTGACAGGAGGCAACAGCTCGGGCTTGAATCGGGCGGTGGCAGCTTCGACTCGTGTGGCGGCGATGCGGGTGGAGTTTACGCACGGGAGGACTGAGGGAGAGGAGTGAGGAGAGAGATATGTCGTTGTGCGTATCGTTTCACGTTTCAGTCACTTAGTAGTGGCAATCTCGAATAAATTCGCCGAACTCCGTGATTTGCTGATTTGAGGATCCCAGAATACCTCGCTCCGGATTGGTTTTCTAGGCTGGTGTCCACTCCGCAAATCCAGCTCAGGACAGCTGGCCTGTTTGGACCGGCTCTGCACGCTTAGTTCGCGAATCTGGAAGCTGGAGGATTGCTGAATGGACCCCAAGTTGTGAAGGCTCAGGGAGTCTATAAATAGAGGTCCTGACCTCTAGTTTTGTAAATCAGACTATATACAAGAAATTCAATCCTACACCCGAGCTCACCAGCTCCTGCCATTTTGCACGAAAATAAAAAACAGTAAAACTTTATGAAAAAATCTGAAAAAATTCAGAGACACACACATGTAAGTTGTTCACACTCGTGAATTTTTTCGGAATGAAAAGACATCCCTTGTGCTCTGTACAAAAAAGACAAAATCAGCGTTTTCAAAAATGTGGTTTTAGATCTATTTTGACACACTCATCTTGTCTTTTTTTGTACAGAGCACAGGAGATGTCTTTTCATTCCGAAAAAATTCACGAGTGTGAACAACTTATATGTGTGTCCCTGAATTTTTTTAGATTTTTTCATAAAGTTTTACTATTTTTTTATTTTCGTGCAAACTGGCAGGAGCTGGTGTGCTCGGGTGCACAAACGCCGCCCCCCACTATATACCCACTACTTACAAATAAATAGAGCTTTGTATTCTTAGCTTAGATCTTGTGTGTTCTCATGGAGCCTATAAATATAGGTCCTCACTAGTTTTGCAATTCAGACTGTACCCACCACCTATCATTAAATAGAACTTTATATTCTTGTCTAGATCTTATGTATTAAGAGTTTTGGACTAAACTCTTGCTGCCCTGGGCAGTCCCTCGCCTCGAGAGCGCTATCTAGCACAGCACGTTGAAAGTAGTTCCTTCAACCTTTGTGCTGTCCGTATTGTAGCAACGAAGTAGAGTTGTTCCTCCTCAACCTTGTGCTGCTTCAGTTACTTTGTTATTTCAGGACTTTGGCTTTGTTGCTGGTAGTTTCTCAAAGCCTATTGTTTCTGGCTGTTGATTTGCCTTAGATTGTAACCTGATCAAATTTCGATTGTTTGGTAGGTTTTGAAGGGAAGTTATGAACGGTTTCTGGAGTTTATTAAACGGAGCAATGCTGTTAGCCCAACAGTAGCAATGGAAACAGCCACCGCTCTGCAAGTAAGTTTGTATATGTTTATGAACCAGCCATGGAACATCTTGTCTAATGTTTTGTGCTTATCATTTCGATATGGTGGCAGGCGAAGTTGTAACAATTTCTTCAACCTATTGAAATGCAGATTAAATTGGAGCAAGTCACACGCAGGGCTCAGGAGCAGCTTCAGATGGTACTGGAAGAGCAGAGCAGGTATATGTGTTCCCATATTGCTGTGATCAGTCTTAATTATATTACATTGTCACTGTCTACTTTACTCTTTATGTGAATTACACGATCTGCCTAAACGTATTGACACATATGGAAGAAATATCTTTTGCATGAAGTGTTACTGAACCTACAAATGAACATGCCTGTTTATGTTACAAATACTTAAAAAAATGTTAAATTTTGCATTTAGCTATGTTTATCATATTATGTATGATGATTATTTTTCTCATGTCCTCCTATTATCGTTAATACTTTTATAGTAAAAGCCTCCAATCCAGTGCCATCATGTGCTTATTTTTTTCTCTGTTTCCTGTGATATTTCTAGATTTGGACTTGACATTGATTTGGATGCACCGAAAGTTAGGATTCCCTTGACCTGTAATGGGAACTTTGTTCTGGATTTAGGCCATTTTACATTGCATACAAGAGTAAGTTCGAGCTTCAGGATTTTGTACGTATATCACACTCTTCTGCTGGTTCTTACAAAATTTTCTGTTGAATTATAGGATGGAACACGGGATGAAGAAAGACAGAGTTTGTATTCACGCTTTTATATTGCTGGGAGGGATATGGCTGCTTTTCTTGTTCGTGATGTGGCTGAAGACGTATACTATGTTCCAGAAAGTCTATCTCACAGTGTGCTCTCAGGTCCTACTGCTGATGCTAATCAGTTCTGCTCTCTTCTTGATCGCTGTGGAATGTCAGTGATAATTGACCAGGTAACATTGATGACAATCCTTTTGCTTGGAGTAGTTTACTTTCTTGATATTAATGTAATATAAGTCACTCTGTAATTTCGTGTAAATTTTATAAAAATGTATTCACTCATCGTTTCTATAATTTCATGAAGATCAAAGTTCCACATCCGAGTTATCCGTCGACCCGTGTTTCTTTTCAAGTACCCAATCTGGATATTCATTTCTCACCAAAAAGGTACTGCAAGATTGTCGAGCTGCTTGGTGTACTTTACCAGTTGAAGGGAAACAATAATGAAGAATCAAATAGCTATGAAAATGGTAATCTGGCGCCTTGGTATCCTGCTGATCTAGCTGGCGATGCTAGAACTCTGGTTTGGAGGGTATGCAGTTATCCTTTCTGTTTACTTTCTACTACAATGAATTTATTCACTAACTTGGTTTTTGTTTATTTTTTGCTTCAGGGCCTCGGCTATTCCCTAGCTGAGTGGCATACCTGCCACGTTGTATTATGTGGGATGTATCTGTATATTTTGGAGTCAGAGCTGTCCCAAAATTACCAAAGGTGTTGTAGGTATGTCATATCTTTTCCTTGTTTATTTTGGGTTAGAGTTGTCCAAAATAAACATATGATATTCCTAATGTTTTCAATATAGTAGTATGGATGAGTATTTGTTGGTATTAGCCATTACTATCAAAGAATAGCAAATATTGTAGTACTGGTGTACTTCACAAGTGGAAGGATGTTCTAAGAGAAGTTCCTATGGAAGTCAGGCAGGGTATCTTTAGATTTTAGTATAATTCTCCAAAAAAAAAATCAGAGAAGGCAGAAGATAATATTATAAATGGAAAAACATGTACCCCTATATTTGCATTGTTGCTCAAAATAGTACCGTATATATCTTCATTCTTCAGGACTATTTTCACCCTTTTGTTATTTACACGTGTTTTGATATTTGATATTGCAGCATGGCAAGCCGGCAAGTATTTGAGGTGCCATCAAGTAGTGTCGGTGGTTCTCTTTACAGTATTGCCGTGTGTTCTAGAGGTGTAGATATGCAGAAGGTAAATTATTGGACTTCCTGCCACTTTTTTTGCTTTGATTGTCTTGTTACTAAATACATGATTGTTTGACTGTCACAGGAATTTCTGAAACAAGCTTATATTTTCTTGACTAAAAAACAGCTTGTAGTTGCAACAGGAAAGAGCAAATGTTCAAGGCTCTGTTAACAGATTTACATATTTCTTGAATGTACAAACTTTAGAGCCATTTAGGCGTGAAAATTACAAAAAAGTTAATTTACCTGAAGGCTGAAGCCATATGGATTGAATGTTTATTATGATTTATGGTTGCCTTAATACATGATTTATCATTGCCAAATTTTGATGTTGCACTCTTTTGTCAGTGTCCAGCTCCAGTTTTTCTGATATTTAGTAACATTGTAGAAGATGAGGATGAAAGTTTGTATTTGAAAGTTTGAAAAATCTTATTTTTCTACAGAGGTACATATAGATGATTTCCATGAACGTGTAAGTAGGGCCTCTTGGATT
The DNA here is from genome assembly GCA_012064385.1 of Puccinellia tenuiflora. Lineage (NCBI taxonomy): Eukaryota > Viridiplantae > Streptophyta > Magnoliopsida > Poales > Poaceae > Puccinellia > Puccinellia tenuiflora. Next base: position 428,690 of record QRDG01000553.1, on the reverse strand, counting down.
CAAAGGATTTGCATAGGAATTTCGGAGGCTTGAAAATCTTTAGGAAATTTTCCTATGTTGGTTGTTTGATTTGTAGGATTGAATCCTATAGGAATTTCCTATGTTTAGTATATCCTACTACATTATTTGTTCGAGTGCTGGCATAATGTTATTTCTCCTTTCCCGGTTCTCTTTTGAGCTGAGCATTATTGCATTTGCAGGCACTAGAATCAACCAGCACACTGATAGTTGAATTTCATAATGAAATTGAGAAGGCCAATTGGATGAAAACGCTTGTCCAAGCAACATATCGAGCTTCCGTAGGCCTTTCGTTACTTAATGTTTGACATAACCTGATGCTTGTACTTGGTTTATGTAATGTTATTTCTCATCCTCATCCTTTTTTGTAGGCACCTCCTGAGGTGAACATATTCGGAGATCCTATCAGTAGTACTCCAGAAACAAGCACTCCAAGGCTTAGTAGTTTGGGATCAGTGGATCTTCTTGTGAATGGGTCTGTTATTGAAACTAAGCTTTCGCTATATGGACAGGTAAACTCCTACTATCTGCTAGATAACTTGGTCTTTTAGTAATGTGTGTTCTAGTGGTTTCTAGATTGTTCTAGCTATGAGTAGTAACCAGGATGTTTGTATTTGCTTTCCTAGCTTTAAGTAGTGTTCTCTAGAATCTTCTAGTGGTAGGTAGAGCTAAGTAGTGAAGGTTCATGCAGGCTATAAATAAAGGTCCCCACCTCTACCTATGTAACCAGACGATGTACCCACTATTTATCAAAATAAAGGAACTTCGTGTTCTTGTCTAAGGTCTTGGATTGGATCTTGCGTGTTGAGAGTTTGGACCGAACTCTTGGCAGCCCTCGCCCCTAGAGCGATATCTAGCGCAGCACGTTGAAGAGGTTCCTTCAACACTTGTGCTGTCCACATTGTAGGAGCAAGGTGGAGCTGTTCCTCCACAACCTCAGAGCTTCGTTGATCCGTTCTAAGTTCTTGCTGTATTCTTTGAGGGTAAGCTGCAGCAAACAATGGAGGAATTGGGAAAGAGAATGGATGCTGCAGAGGAGCAAATCCAAGTGCTACGTGAAGATCTTAACGCCGAGGTTCGATCAGCTTGTTGAGATGATAAGAAAGGGTGTTCCTCCTACCGCTAATGAAGAAAAATCATCAAAAGATGGAGAAGAAGTTCGGCGGCGAAGAAAGGAAGGTCATCGTGAAGAAAAAACATTTCAACGACATGCGTTCCAACATACCTCAAGAAGGCCAACATATGCTGAAGCTTCTGAAGGTGAAGAATATGATGAGACCCTTAAGAACCTGATCTCTATGTATATCCAAGAGTGCCCAATACTGCATATGCGAGAGATACATACAAGGTGAAGGCTGAGATACCTACTTTTAATGGAAATGTTGATATCGTAGGGTGTCTTCATTGGTTGTATGAGGTGGAGACTTTCTTTGGGGTCATGAATATTTTGGAAGACCGTCGAGTGTCTTTGGTTACCTACAAGTTGAAAGGAGGAGCTGGTGCATGGTCGCACCGTCTGCAAAAGACCGCAGACTGAGAGGAGAACCTCGTGTGAGATCTTGGCGGCAATTGAAGAATCTTTTGAAAGGCAGATTTTTGCCCACCGATTATGATCAGATCCTATTTATTCAATTTCAAAATTGTGCTCAAGGAAATAGGACTGTTTCTGAATATACAGAAGAGTTTTTAAGGCTACAAGTGAGGTGCAACCTTGCTGAAAGTGAAGATCAACAAGTTGCAAGGTACGTCAATGGTCTCAATGACACTATTCAGGATTGTTTGATGATGCAACAAATTTGGTCCGTTGACCAAGCACAAGCTCTAGCCTTAAAGGCCGAGAGGTTGGTAAGGACAAGAAAGGCAAATAGGACTCCAAATTCTCATACTGAAGGTTCATCTAGGAGTCACCCACATAGAGTGGAAGAGGTGTCCGCTCAACCTATGGCAAAATAACTTGTCCCGAAGAAAACTGGAGGCAGGAGTAGGGCACAACTCGTGATTAAATGCTATAAATGTGGTAAAGAGGGACATGTATCCAGTAAGTGCCCAATGAGGAAATTTGTCAACACAACAACCCGTGATGATGAAGATGACAAAGAATATGAATCTAAAGAGGTAGAAGGACAAGATGTTTGTGAAGCAGAAGGTGAAGAGGTGGTGTGTGTGATTCAGCGTCTTTTGTGCTTGACCCCACAACCCGACATCACACAACGGAAGAAAATATTTGAGAGCAAATGCACGGTGAATGGCAAGGTATGCAAATTAGTGATTGACAGTTGCAACTGTGAGAATCTTATCTCTCAAAATTTGGTGAACTATTTAATGCTTGAGACTCATGATCACCCGAATCCCTACACTATTGGATGGATCAAGAAAGGAGTGAATATGAGGATCACCAAACAATGCAACCTGCCACTCTCTTTGGGTAAGTATTACCGCTCAAATGTGTTATGTGATGTTGATATGGATGCCAGTCATGGTTCTTTTTGGGAGGCCTTGGCAATTTGATGTGGATTCTACACACAAAGGGAAGGAAAATTCTTACTCCTTCACTTGAAACAAGCGAAAGATCATCATGCTACCAAACAAATCAGATCATAATACCTCAAAGGAGGAGGGGAAAAGCACGTTAACTATTTCTCACACCTCTAGCGAGTTTATGGAAGACTTAAAGGAGGCAAATATGTGTGCTGCACTTATTGAAAGGTGAAGAGCAACCGGCGGCTGAAATTCCAGCAAAGGTACATGGCCTACTAGCTGAATTTTAGAGCATACTTGGAGAGCCACAAGGCCTACCATCAATGAGAGGAATTCAACATTGAATTGACTTATTTCCGGGGCAAGTCTTCCTAATCTTCCACTCTACCGGATGAGCCCAAAAGAGCATGATATACTAAAGGAAAAGGTGGAGGAGTTGCTACAAAAGGGGCATATTCGCAAAAGTATCAGTCCAAGCTTTGTTCACGCCGAAAAAGGATGGATCTTGGCGCATGTGTACGGATAGTAGAGCCATCAATAAGATCACCATAAGGTATAGATTTCCTATTCCCTGTTTGGACGACATGTTAGATCAACTTAGTGGGGCAAGAGTGTTTACAAAGCTCGATTTAAAGAGTGGATATCATCAAATTCGCATCAGGCCCGGGGATGAATGGAAAACATCTTTCACGACAAAAGAAGGGTTGTTTGAATGGATGGTCATGCCATTTGGACTCTCCAATGCCCCAAGTACCTTTATGCACTTAATGAACCAGGTACTTCGACCCTTCTTATCACACTTTATTGTGGTTTATTTTGATGACATTCTGATATATAGCAAAAATGAAGATGAGCACATGGATCACATTCGTAAGGTGCTATGGGTATTAAAGGAAAACGAACTTTGTGTCAACTTAAAGAAATGTGTTTTCCTTCAAACACAACTTCTTTTCTTGGGGTTTGTCATAACAAGTGAGGGTATTCATGTTGATGATTCTCAAGTTGAAGCAATCAGAGAATGACCAGCTCCAAAGACTATCTCAGAGGTGAGAAGCTTTCATGGTCTTGCAACTTTTTATAGGCGGTTTGTGAAAAATTTCAGTACCATCATGGCACCAATCACTGAATGTCTAAAGGAATGAAAGTTTCAATGGATTGAATCCGATGAAGCTAGTTTCAAGGAAATAAAGACAAAGCTCTCACAAGCTCCCATCTTGGTGCTACATGTTTTTTCTAAGACTTTTGAGCTAGAGTCTGATGCAAGTGGAGTAGGCATTAGGGCTGTTCTATCTCAAGAACGAAAACCCATTGCTTTCTTCAGTGAGAAGCTAAGCGAAGCAAGACAAAAGTGGAGCACCTATCAGCAAGAATTATATGCGGTTTGCGGTTTTCAGGGCTTTAAAAACTTAGGAAGTCTTTTTGTTGCCTAAGGAGTTCATTGTCTACACTTACCATCAATCCTTAAAGCATTTCAGAAATCAAAAGCAGGTGGATCGCGTGTCAGCAAGATGGGCAACATTTTTGAAGAGATTTAATTATCCCATTGTGCACAAATCTGGAGCCACCAACAAGGTAGCCGATGCTTTGAGTCATCGTGCATGCCTCGTGACTACTTTTGAGGCTGAACTTGCAGGCATGGATCAACTAAAGGAGTTGTATGAAGAGGATGAAGATTTTGGCCATGTTTGGGTAAAACACATGCGGAGCCAGCCATTAGGTGATGACTATTTGGTGCAAGATGGCTATCTCTTTAAGAATGATTGTTTGTGCATTCCTAGAAGTTCTCTACGTGACAAATTAATTAGTGGCCATGTTGGACGCGACAAGACTATTGCTAACTTGGAGGCTCGTTACTTTTGGCCACAATTAAAGAGATGCTGGAAAGTTTGTTCAGCGGTGTCCTGTATATCAAACCTGTAAAGGTCAAGTCCAGAACACAGGGTTATACATGCCTTTGCATGTTCTTGAAGCTCCATGGGAGGATTTCTCTATGGACTTTGTCTTGGGTTTGCCAAGAACAAGACGCGGAAATGATGCCGTGTTTGTGGTGGTGGACATATTCTCTAAAATGGCTCATTTTATTCCATGCCGCAAGACAACCGATGCTTACCATGTGACAAATTTGTTCTTTCGAGAAATGGTCAGACTTCATGGGGTCCCAAGGTCAATCGTCTCTGACCATGATAGCAAGTTTCTTGTTGCATTTTGGCTCACGTTATGGAAATAGTTCAATACCGAGTTAAAATTTTCTACTACCGCTCATCCACAAACAGATGGCCAAACAGAAGTGGTGAATAAGTTTTTAGGTAATCTGATCCGTTGCATTTGTGGGGATAGAAAGGGACAATGGGATTTGGCTTTATCCCTTGCTGAATTCTCCTACAACAACTCCAAGCATAGGTCCACAGGAAAGAGTCCTTTTTCTATTGTCTACACTAAAGTTCCAACACATGTGGTGGATCTAGTAAAGCTACCATCAAGAGGAAATTCAAAAGCAGCATTGTCCTTTGGAGATAACTGCACAGAACTATTTGATGAAATTCGCATTGTGTTGGAGGCACAAAATCAGAAGTATAAGCAGCTAGCTGGCTGCAAACGAAGGCCAAAGTCATTCCAAGTTGGTGATAAGGTGATGGTATACCTCCGGAAAGAAAGATTGCCTTTAGGCATCAAAGGGAAGCTTAGACAGCGGAAATATGGACCCTTCTCAATTTTAAGGAAGATAAACGAAAATGCTTAGGTGATAGATCTTCCACCTGAGATGAGAATTTCCAAAACATTCAATGTGACTGGCTTGGTTCTTTATCATCCGGAGCAAGCTCTTTATGAAGATAACTCGAGGTGGAGTTCTAAACAACCAGGGGAGGATGATGCGGGACAGTATAGAAGTAAAATAAAAATAAATTAGAAGTCAGATCCATTATGGCTTCTACACACTTCTACTATATGCTAGATAACTTGGTCTTTTAGTAATGTGTGTTCTAGTGGTTTCTAGATTGTTCTAGCTATGAGTAGTAACCAGGATGTTTGTATTTGCTTTCCTAGTTTTCAGTAGTGTTCTCTAGAATCTTCTAGTGGTAGGTAGAGCTTAGTAGTGAAGGCTCATGCAGCCTATAAATAGAGGTCCTCATCTCTACCTATGTAACTGTACCCACTATCTATCTAAATAAAGGAACTTCGTGTTCTTGTCTAAGGTCTTGGATTGGATCTTGTGTGTTGAGAGTTTGGACCGAACTCTTGGCAGCCCTCGCCCCTAGAGCGATATCTATCGCAGCACGTTGAAGAGGTTCCTTAAACATTTGTGCTGTCCATATTGTAGCAGCAAGGTGAAGCTGTTCCTCTACAACCATGTGCTGCTTCATAGAGCTATAAAAAGAAGCGTCTTACTCGTTCTAAAGTAGAGAGCAAAGAGGTCTCTTAAAAGTGGAAAGTCAAGAGTCTAGAGTAGGGATAGCATAGTTGAACATTTTACCGTTATTGGTATGATTTAGCACTCAGATCGTTACATGCTTAGATGGAGAAGGATAGTTGTGTTTGTAGAGAAGAAGTAGGTGAGAACAAGAAGATAGGGAGGGGAGGAGAGGGAGGGAACGAAATTGCCGACAAAGTCACTTAGTCACATCTATGTGTCGCGGGCTTGCAGTTGCTATTGTTGACTTTCCTTGTGCGCCGTTAGTGGCCACGACCACAGATTTTGGCAAGAGTGTAAAATTCAGCTGTTTTGTGTTTGCTCGCTATAATTATTTTATTGGTGCACTGATGTAGTTATTTTGTTATGCCATTCTTTCAGTTGGATAGAAAGAACAAAGATCTGGAAGAGTTTCTAATGTTAGAGCTCCTTGGGAATGGAGGAAAGGTATTTGCGTCGGTCTAACTTCTTTTTGCATTGAAAATAAAGGCAAAACTAGAATCAAGCATCTTAAATCTACAGGAAAAGTCTCTTTATTCCCTTGAATCATCTTACAGTCTCACGTAACCCCAAAGTACAAAAGGGCCCACTTAATCCTTAGTACAAAAGTGGCTCCTCTTCAACAAAGGTGCTTTGACCCTAGTCCAACTCAGCAAGCCACCCTAGTAAGCCCACTTAGGGAGATTCTTGAATGGTACTCCCTCCGTTTCTAAATATAAGATGTTTTAGCTATTTCACATGTTGACTAGATTCACACTCAAATGAGTGAACATATACACTAAAATATGTCTAAATACATGTAGATACATGTGAATCTAGAAAAATGCTAAAACATCCTATATTTAAGAACGTAGGGAGTATTAGGTAGATGAGGAGTTGAACCAATTTGTACTTCAAGGGAGTAAAAATGGACTTTTTTTCTTCTTAATCTACTCCCTCCGTCCTGCCATATGTGTTCAAGCCTAATATGTAAACTAACCAATGGCGACGAGGGAAATGTAGCAATGATGGCACTTAATTTCCACTAGAAACACATTGTAAGCAATGATTCCCCCCAAAATTGGACCAACATTGTGAACAGAGAGATTATCATTCAGCATTATTTAGATGTGTAAATTTTATATATCAATCATATGCATAAAAATTATTTTTGTTATTATTGTTGACCATCAAGGTGTGGATTTTGTCTTCCTCTTGTATATCCTTGGAAATCAGTCAGTGTATATGTTGAGGAGAAATCTGCATTGCAAATTTTTTGATTGGTATATTTATTTTTTGATGTTTGGTTGAATTTTTCATGGTAGAGATGCATGTTGTTAGAATATTATCAATTTGTTTCTACTTTTTTCACGACTTCTTGGAGGTAATTAGGTACCTACTAGGGAAGGCGTTTTTGTTATTTGCTTTATTAACCTGTTTACATTCTAGTCCCTTATACGGGACAGTATATTGGACAGCCTTGACTTGATCCACAAGTTGGATTGAAATTAGACTTGCTATCTTTATGAAAGCCTATCCTCTCATACTGTACCAGCCTCTTCTCATTATGCTGGCTGAGTCCGCCGCTTACATGAAATTCCGCATTTAATATTTTGGTATGGTTATTTCATGGGGTTAAGTGCACTGTGATGATTTTTTTATGGTAATACGTATCTCATTCATTTATACAATATAGATCAAGTTACAAGGTGCGTAAATATTGACCTTACAGAACTGAAAAGATAGGAGAAAACTATGTGATAAATCAAGCATATCCCTCTCCTTCGGCACCACCGTAGCAGCCACCAAAGAGAAGAGAAACAAATCACCTCTTCACCCGAACTCGACGTAGCTCCATCGCTGATCAGCAGCTTTTCGGACCTCCAAATTAGTTTGTCATACGACAAACCATTGCCGTTGAAAGAATCAGACCGGGGTAGCACGACCCTGGACACCCCATCGAACTTCAGAACCGACACCCCCTCACGACGACGATGTCAGAGTAGGGAACCAGAACCGTTAGCCTCCAACCATGAACCCACAAGGTGCACCATCTTCCAGCTATCACCACCACAGACAACCGCTGGACAAATCCTCTCTGCTCCATGGCGCCGGAGACAACGCCGCAACAACGGGGACGGAGCAAGAGGAAAGACCCATGTGATGGAATCGCCGCCACCGCCTCGCCGACACCATCCATGAACCCTAAAGCCGGTAAGCACACGAAGCTACCAACTCTGAGACGCCGTCATGAAGAACAACGCCGGTGTGGGATTGGAGTTGAGGCAGATTTATTTACCCAGGCGCCGCTCCAACCACCCCAACGACGCACCACGTCAAAATTATCCTAAGCCTAATTTTTATGCCGGAATGGAGAAAACGGGGTCCCCCTCCCTTCTGCCGCCAGAGCAGCAAGCGGAGGGAGAGGGGACCAACAACTATATGTTGCATGTTTTCGTAAAAAACATTTCTTGTTGGTAAAGTTAGAGAACATAATTACATTCAGTACTGTTGCTGTATCCATTTTCTGGGAACATATTGGAGGACTGCCCATTCATTTCAGAAAGGAAGCCAGGCTTTGGGCGAGAGCTGGGGCCTTGGGTCTCGGAGTGTGTTTGCCTGGCACTTGGGATGTTCATTAATTCATATTTTGCTTTATTTCTACCCAGACTCTCTAGGCTTGTAACTCTGCTATCTGCCTTTTCAATGCAACAAGACGCAATGCTTTAGCATTTTCTCAAAAATAAAAATAAAAAAGAGAAAAGTATACATAACCCCCATAACTTCTCCGTTTCGGTCAGAGAACCCCCTCAAGTTAAAATTGGGGTACATGACCCCACAACTTTGCAAAACTGGACAGAGAACCCCCGGCCCTGTTTTGACTGTTCTACAGGGTGGTTTGCTGACGTCAGCCAGCAACCTGCAGCTCGTCGAGCACAAGCTCGACGCAGGGGCTCCCGCGCGAGGCCGTTGGTAGCTGATCTGGTGCGGCGCAGCGTGGCGAAGCTAACGGCAGCGGGTCAGACCAAAAGGTCATCGGAGACAGCAACGGCAACCTCCGGAGCGACGGTGAGCGAGTGTCCACGGCGGCGGAATGCTAGGAAGCGCCTGGAGGAAGATGGAGAGGTCTGGGAGGACCATTGATTGGTTCACCCTGAACCTGTTGAAGTGGTCGGGGAAACCGGAGGAGGTACGGCGGCGAAGAGCTCTTGTGGAGAAGCGTCGGCTGGAGCTCGAGAAGATGAGCTCGACCCCGACGATTCTGACTGGCCCAGCTCACACGCTTCAGTGTGGAGATAGAGAGCAACGTGGTGGTGCCGAGGGGTGTGCTTGCTTGGCACGGGGCGGCCACAGTCGGCGTAATCGACGGCGGCAGGATCTGACCGGAGGCGGTGAAGATGAAGTCGAGGCCAGTGATTCAGGACAAATCAGTCCAATTCATTGCACGGGAAGCTTGAGGACGAGCAGGCGGTGACGATTGACGGCCGTGTTCAATTTCGGGAGCAAACAAAACCACCAGGCAAAACAACTAAAACCGTGGCCAGAGGGTTCTCTGTCCGGTTTTACAAAGTTGTGAGGGTTATGTACCCCAGTTTTAAGTTGAAGGGGTTCTCTGTCCGAAACATAAAAATTGTGGGGGTGATATATACTTTTCTCAAATAAAAAATCAGAGGAAGATAGGGTGAAGGTTATAAACCTGGCGCAGGTGGTCAGTTGAACCTATTGAGATTACATACCTAAAAAACACACCACTAAAAAACCAAGAAATACCTGAGTACATCTGCTTTCTGTCCATTCATTTTGGCATACCTGATCTGTTTGTGCTTCATATTCTGATAGTTCCGCACTTTTTATACAATAAGATATTACAAGGTTCCATCTTCATTTTATGCCCTGTTCCATACTTCCTATGTTTATAGTTTAGTTACTTTTGTAGGTTAATGTTGTTCAATCTTCTTGTGGTCTAAGTGTGAAAACGAAGCTGCACTCATTGAAAATAAAGGATGAGCTACATGGTCGTCTTTCAATGTCTACAAAGTATTTAGCATGTTCAGTTATTAATGAAGATTTGGAGTCCGTTCCAAAGAAAAAAGAAGATTTGGAGTCTGAAGGTTCTTGTACACCTGATGGGGAGGGTCACCCAAAATCGTTTTCTGTGGACGAAGATTCTTTCATGGATGCATTGACAGATTTTACACCCGACCAAAGTTCTAATCTCCATGATCTTGATACTCCATCATATTCAATGTCTGATGTGAATGAGCACACTTTATGCTTTGATGGGGATCAGCAGAAAGTGAAACATACTGAAATTTTTTATGAGGCTCAAGATAACAATGTTACTGATTTTGTCGTTCTTACCTTTTTGAGCAGGACTCCAGACTCTTGTCTTTATGATGGTATAGATTCACAGGTAACTGAATAGTATTTTCCAGGCTTTACAAAAAGACATCTTTCTGCATGTGTGTATCTTACTTCTTTTTCCAAAGTGCTGTAAGCAGGGATAATCTAAAAAGGTCTTGATAAAAATTTTGAATTTTCAAATTGGAGTTCTCTGAAAAAATGATTGCAGTTTACTTTTATTACATATTTCCAAGCTAAGAAAGTATTAAGGTTAAATTGTATTGAGCATAGCAATGGCATCAAATTTGAGGTGCTTAATTCAATTAACTATTCAGATATCCATCTATCATCACCAGATTGTGTATTTATGTCAACTGGATTATCTTTTCCCCTTGGTAAATGGCATCTGTTTACCTGTAGAACACTAAAAAAACTGCTTGCTATATATGGGAGGCTTTGAACAGGTAGCTTCTTGGCAGCTCTAATAATGGGCTGGGTATAGGATTTTTTTTCTTTCTTCCATATCATGTTTTTCTTTAATCCTAGGCTGTCCATACCTTCCCTTTCGCTAAAGTTTGCTTCATGTTTTGCTCATTACAGATGAGTATTCGTATGTCTGCGCTGGAGTTCTACTGTAACAGACCCACACTTGTTGCTCTTATAGAGTTTGGAGTTGATGTTAGCATGGTTAATTCTGTGCCAAAGAGTGACCCTGACATGGCAGGTGCAACACATAGTGCAATTTCCACAGGGAAGGAACACAGTAGTCGGACTGTTGTTAAAGGACTGTTAGGTTATGGAAAACGTCGAACTATTTTCAACATGAAAATGGACGTGGATCGAGTATCTATGTTTCTTAATAAGGAAGATGGTTCTCAGCTTGCGATGTTTGTGCAGGAGAAATTTCTGTTTGACCTAAAGGTGAGTTGAAGGTAGTATAAGACGGAAGCAAATTATTGTTTTATATTCTACACGGGCATGTGACTTATGATGGTTTGGATGGCTGGTGGTTTTATGGAATTCTCCTAGATTAATACAAGAACAAAAAAAATCCTGGATACGACCATCCATGAAAATAGCAATGAGGGACATGCTTAGATTTTATACTTGCCTGTTGTATTTCATTTGCTGCATGCTTCTTTTCTTGTTAACTCGTTACTCTCTTTTCATAAAAATCTCGATTTTTTGTTTTTTACTTTTCAGGTTCACCCGAGCTCGTTTTCTATTGATGGTATGCTGGGGAATATGAGATTTTGTGACATGTCCCTCGGGCCAGATCACCGCTGGGGTTGGCTTTGTGATATACGGAAACCAGGCATCGAGTCGCTTATAAAGGTATTATTATTGATGTATGTGTCTAGTCATTATATTGCTTGATGATAAAGGTTCATTCCTGAATGCTGTACCAGATGAGTAGAGTAACAGTCACCTCTTCAATCTTTAAGTACAATGTTCGCCACTACATTATTACATTTTCCTTCCAAACAACTATATGTATACTGCCGATTGTTGGTTCTACCATGGTTGCCAGTATCGAAGTTCAGTGTGTTGCGTTCGTCACCTAGAAATTAGAGTTGTAGTTTTTAGCAGATTATGGAAGCACCTACGTTTAGATTAAGCATGGCTAGGCTAGCAGTCTATTTCCTGCATTTCAGTGAGATGAAACCCATATGGTAACACTGGCTTGCCAACCAGGACAGATGGTGGACAGCGGATCACCTTGAGTGTCGAGGTCTATGGCACCACCCAAGATGCCTCTTGTGCGATCTAGAGCCAGAAACAATGCGTCACTTGATCGTAGACTGTTCGTTCTCGCAGAAGACTTGGTACGAGATCTTTTCTTGGCTTCGGATGACCTTCAGACTGCCGGAGCCCGGCGCATCGCTTGCTGATTGGTGGCTTCATGCCAAACAGGCCACCCCAAAGCCGCTGTGGAAGGGCCTCGCCTCCACGATGCTCCTAACATCCTGGACGATCTGGAAACAACGCAACAATTGCATGTTTTGAGGGAGCCCAACCATTGATCAGCACGATAATTTCTAGGATTAAGGACGAGGCAGCACTGTGGGCCACAGCAGGTGCCCCTGGCCTGAGGGTGCTCCCAGTGACATGGGACATTCACTAGTGCATCCTTGTGTCCGTCGTATTAAACCTCGTAGGAGGATTGTACCTTTAACCCTATCTTTCCAATGAAATTAAACATAAAACTCCTTTTCGTTTTGTTGCAAAAAAACCCATATTGTTATATGCACCTTCAAGCTTATGAGATATGGAGTACTTAACCAAACCATGTAGTTTTTCTCTGCAATCTAGGTGCATTTAGCCCTTCCTATACTGGAAGCCTCAAAACGATATGGTTGNGCGGGGGTTCCAGCTTTCAGTTCTACAGCATAGCCACATCAAAATGATCACTAAGGGCATCATATCTCTTATAACATACTCCCTCCGTCCAGAAATAACTGTCGCGGGGGAGAAAACGGTTCAGCACAAATCCATTTTACAAATACACTCTTCACATTTTAAATCTGACAATTAACTCCTCAAATCAAAATCCAGATCGCATCTGCCGTTCCGTATCAAGAATCAAGCTTTAACCCAGATAGCTTTGACTCCATCGATCGCTTCCGTGGCCTCCCAGATCGATCAATCAATCACTTCTCGCCGTACATGTAAACGATCGATCGCTTCTTCGTACCCGCAACAACTCCTTCTCGATCTTCGGCGGCTCCTTCTCATCAGCGGCTCCGGCAGCTCTTTCTTGCCGGCACTTGCATGGCTGCATCAGCTCCTCCTCGCAGGCGGCTCCGACAGCTCCTTCCTGCCGGCGGCTCCGGCGGCGGCTGCAACAACTCCTTCTCGCTGGCGGCTGCAACAACTCCTTCTCGCCGGCGGCTCCGGCAGCTCCTTCATGCCAGCGCCTGCAGAAGCACCTTCTCGCGGCGGCTCCGGCAGCTCCTTCACGTGTCTGCAGCTCCTTCTCGCTGGGGGCTCCGGCAGCTCCTTCACGCCAGCGCCTACAGCAGCTCCTTGTTGTGCTCCTCTCCCCTGAAATTTTTATGGAGCTTCACTGCTAATATATTTAAGGCGCCAAGGTTGTGTGCTCTGGTGTGCAAATTATAAATTTACAGGAAAAGAAGCAATTGATTTTTCTTGTTTCTAGAAACATGATGTGCAAGTCTAGAAAATGTAAAGCATATCATGGTTGGACTCATAAGAAAATCAAAACGCTAGCCATTTCTAGCGGCCAAAAGTGCTTCTTCAAGTTTCGCATCTGCGGAGCTACAATTTCAAATGGTTTCATCATTCAGTGTATACCTGACTATATTTGACCAATTCACTGAGAAAAATCAAATTGTTGATTAAGTTACTCCATAAACAATTAACTATAAGCATTTAATTAGGGGAATGAACAAATGATCATGTGAATAACAAGGAGCATTAAAAGTGGGAACAATACACATTTTAGCATCTACAGTATTATTACTGGAGATTTTTGCTTGGTTTAACCATGATTGCATACATTATTTAACAATCTCAAATAACCTACTGAGACTACCGTGGTTATTTAAACTTGTGCCATCAACCGTAAAATAATTAGAAGTAAAATTTCATAATTAGAAGCACATTGTTTTAAAATAAAGAAGCATAACACCCACCCCAACTTGCTGTGTCAAATTCATTCTAGCAAACCATACTTCCTAGCAAAACTATCCAAAAGAAAAAAAAGTACTCCTTGATGTCCGGTGGCAAAACAGTGGCAGTATGATACTATGGTTTCAGCATACAAAGGCACACAAAATTACTTTAATAAGTTTCTTAAGACAGATGTGACTAACTGAACAATTACACACTTATTTCTGAACTAAGGTTGCAACAATACAAACAGTAAACTCAGCACTCTCACAACTTGAAATACTAATGACTAGCTACCCACTAGTCTAAAAGAGTAAAGATGCATCTTTTTAGTAGAATAGATGTAGCAGCGGTTCAGCTAGGATAGGAAACATCTAGCACTAGGATTACTATACCAACATCTACACAATATCTGAATGTTCTAATTGCATTTGCAATTCAGAGAACATCTAATCACACGCAAAGTTACACTAGAGATGAAGGATTTCTACCTCCATGTACCAGAACTAGCCGATAAAAAATGGAGCAGCATCTAGTATTCTCTTCACCAATCAAGACCTGTGCATACCTCCCTCGACGTAGACAGGCGGCAGCCTCAGGCTGGGGCAGGGGTGCCTCAAGGCTGTTGGTCCGGGCAGCAGGGAGCCTCGAGCAGTGTCTACGGAGTCGGCAAGAGCTGTGCTGTGGTCGCCACCCGCCGGCGAGCTGCGACAAGTCCTCTGTCCCCCACATCAACTCGCCCGTGCAGCTGCAACCGGACGCGAGGGTGGCGGTGCTGCCCGCCCTGGAGATGGGGAACTAGAAGGATGAGGTCCCGCCGGAGCTGCCCGCCCGGACGGGCACGCCGCCAATCCTGCAGGCCCCGAGTATGCAGGCTTCAGTGAGGGCCGCGACCTGTTGACCGGCCGTGTCGGCTCCCCGCCGCGGTCGAGACGGTAGTCGTTCCGCGTGGTCACCACCAGCAGCCGTGCCGCCGCCGCCATGGACGGAGAAGACCGTATCTTTCTCCTCCTACTCCTCTGGACAACGCAGTCAGGGGCTAGGGTTTGTGGTAGGGCTGCACATAGAAGGTTCTACGCCGCAGAATCGAGGGAGGGAGGAGGGGTGCTGCCGCAGTGGTCAGCGGCGCGGGGACTCGCCGGAGCCAGGCGGGATTCGCCGGCGACGGTGGCGGATGGAAAGGGGATTGGGAGAGGAGGTGGTGCTGTGTGGCGGAGGGAAGGAGGATGGGCGAAGACTCCCGGCTACGGACTGCGGGTTGATGCTCGAAAAGGTTCGAGGGGGTTTTTACAAAATGTCGTCTGCGACACTTATTTCTGGACGGAGGGTGTAATAGTCAGTGGGGTTGACACATGAGCTCCTGGCTTGTTGTAGTACTACATCTCTGTATAGCTTTGTACAGAAAGTTGCGGTACATAATGATTTTTCAGTCAATTGTGCAACTTGAAATGGTAAAACTTTTATGATTGCGATAGATAACACATTTCTTTCTGCCAGCTGAAGCAGTGAAGTAATATGGTTTTCCTTTCCTTTGCAGTTCTCTTTCCAGTCTTACAGTGTGGATGATGATGACTATGAAGGTCATAATTACAGCTTGATTGGACAACTTTCTGCTGTCCGTATTGTCTTTCTTTATCGGTTTATTCAGGAGGTATATGCATTACCATTGCAAGTTGGATTATCTGATCATGCATGATATGTATTTCTTTAAATGCCCTTTGGTTTTGCAGTTTACTTCTTACTTCATGGAGCTTGCTACTCCTCACACTGAAGAAGCAATTAAGTTTATGGATAAAGTGGGAGGTTTTGAGTGGTTGATTCAGAAATATGAAATGGATGGTTCTTCTGCTATAAAGCTGGATCTTTCACTTGACACACCCATAATCATCGTCCCAAAGAATTCCCAGAGTGAAGAGTATGTCTATGCTTTATTTCCAGTTTGTAAGCAATTCTTAGGACAGTTTCCATAATTAATTTTATTAGTTACTGATGTTCTTTGTAGTACACCAACACTTTATGTTTTTTTTCTGCGTGGACCAACACTTTATGCTGTCAATGGGCAATTATGAATTATTGTGGTTCAGATAGGGTATATTCAATATGCACATGATTCACTCTGATTTTTTGTCTACTTGTGATGTGTAAGTAGACCATTTCCGAGTGAAACTCTTGTAAAATTTCGGTCGTTCTTTTGGCAAGTTTCCAATAGGGTAACATGCTATAGGATCGTTATGATACAAGAAAGCCTGACATATACCTTCATACTTGCTGTAGCTATATACAACTGGATTTAGGGCAACTGAAAGTTAGGAATGATTTTAGTTGGCACGGAGGTGAAGAGAGTGACCCATCTGCAGTGCGTCTTGATGTTCTCCATGCTGAGGTATTTATTCGGATGGAAATTTAATCTTGTAGTGTCCTTGCCTCCGTTATTTATTCTCATCCTTCAATAACATGGGATCAGATAAATGGAATCAACATGGCGGTTGGCGTCAATGGAACTCTCGGTAAGTGTATGATTCGAGAGGGTCATGGCGTCAATATAGAGGTGCGGCGTAGTCTGAGGGATGTTTTCCGAAAGGTTCCAATGCTCTCCATGAAATTTGAGGTGATTAATCTGTTTTCCTTATACAGTGTGTCTTTTCTCTTGCTGATTGGTCGCAATAGTTTCCTACTTTAGAGCTGATTCTTGTTTTCTAGCTTGAATTTTTAATGCTTTTTATTTGTCACTGTATGCTTGAATGATATCTATCAATTGATGCGTTCCCTTCGGTTTTCATACTTGAAAAGCTGTACTAAAGCTTAAGATTAGATTAGATGCTGAGTGTCCAGAATAGTTTTGTTATTAGTTTGATGTCAATTGAACATTGGTAAAAAAGGTACTGATGGCCATGGTTGCTTGCTCAGCTTCATGTCTGCGGATGTATCAAGGGAATATTTTTTCAGCTGTCTACCACTATGCAACTATAGCTGAATTTTCCTTTATGTTTTTGTAATTCTGAGTTCTATTTTCCACAGATAGGATTGCTACATGCTGTCATGTCAGATAAAGAATACAATGTCATCACAAGTTGTATTTCGACGAATCTATCAGAGACACCCAACCTTCCCCCCAGTTTCCGTGAAAATGTAAACAGGACAAAAGATTCAATACGTGTGCTTGCAGATAAAGTCAACCTTAATAACCATTTACTGCTTTCACGTACTGTCGTCATCATGGCAGTGAATATTCAATATGCGTTGCTGGAACTTCGCAATGGCCCAGATGCAGGATCACCTCTCGCGGAGCTTGCTGTGAGTATCCCTTAAGAGTTATGCAACATGTTTTGTTTAGGAAAGGATTAATGCGACATTTGATTACTGGTGCTGCAGATATTTCATCTTATTTGTGCCGCACAGTTTCTAATTTCTGCTCCTGCTTTTCTGCAATTTATTATGTTTTTATTCTGGTAGCATGTTTGTTAAAGTCATACTTCTTTTTTCTGCAGCTGGAAGGTTTATGGGTTTCTTATAGGACAACTTCACTGTTTGAGATGGATTTATATTTGTCAATACTTAAATTTTCGATTCATGATATCCGTCCAGATACAAAGTCGGAGATGCGCTTGATGCTTGGTTCTTATTCAGAGACTTCTAAACTGAACACACCAGACCCATCAACTGATGTTGGGGTGTCTAACCTCACCATGCTGATACTAGATTATCGATGGCGTTCTTCCTTCCAATCGTTTGTTATTCGAGTCCAACAGCCTCGCATACTTGTTGTCTTGGACTTTCTGCTTCCAGTTGTTGAGTATTTTGTGCCTTCCTTAGGTACAATAACAGGCAGAGATGAAACTCTCGACCCAAAAAATGATCCACTTATGACATCAAATGACATCATACTTTGTGGGCCTGTTTTCTTACAGAGGGAGAATGTTATTCAACTCTCTCCTGAGAGGCAGCTAATAGTCGATGGTTGTGATATTGATGAGTTCACTTATGATGGCTGTGGAGGCACCATATCATTATGTGAAGAGTTTGACAAGAAGGGACAACAATACTCCGGAACTATAATCATTGTTGGGCGGGGTAAAACGCTAAGATTCAAAAACGTTAAAATTGAGGTGCATGCTCAGTGAACTTGTGATTTGTTTAATTTTCTCCATTTTAACTTAACTGTTATATAGTTTTGTGGTAATCCTAATTTTCTGATCACACCATCGCTATGTACCCTAACTTAAAACTTTATTCTTGTGACATGTGTATTAGAATGGTGCATTACTGAGGAAGTGTGTTTACTTGAACACTGGAAGTAGCTATTCAATCGATGTTGAAGATGGTGTTGAGGTTTCAGTGATAGAAACTACTCTTAATAACGATGAAGACAATCGTTTCCAAACTGAATACAACAAGCAAATCAGTGCTCTTCAGACTGCTGCTGATACGCACTCAAACCAAATGTTGAGTTTTACATTTGAAGCACAGGTATCAAACTGACTTTGAAAGTTTATATAAATTCCTTGTCAAACTTGCACTATTATGTCATTATTCAGTTGGATTCTTCTGTTAGTTAAATGCTACTTAAAGTCTTCTACTTTTGGATTGTCGATCACCCCTTCGCCATCCTCATGCACACCTCTAGACTTTCGAGCAGTACATATACCGGTGTCTCTAGATGACCGCATACCCGGTTTAGTTTTTCAGTTTATTCTCATTGTTTGCCAGAGCTGCATGCTAGGGAGCAGTTCCAATTCTAGATCTGGTCAGTCGTTACGATTAGATGGTTGAAGAGCCTTGGTCATGGCCCATCTCATAGGACGATCCTTTCCGCCTGCTGTTTTTGAAGCTCCAAAACATGCCTTGGTGCCTGTTATCCTGGAGCCACAGGCACATTGGTCATGTTCGCCAGTTGTTTGCACCCAGGTAACTCATCATCCATCTAGATCTCACAAGAGGGCAGATTGCTTCCTCCATTTGAGCGATGATGAATGTGGAGATGTTAGAGCATTGCTACCTGGGCCTCTCTTCACTTGACACAAATGGGAGCATTACGCACTTAATCTAGTATAAATTTCTGTATTTTCTTCATAAAGTTTGTATAAACTTCCCAATCATCACAATTATTTTTCCTTCTCCCACCGTCTGGAATAACTTGTATTCCCCTGAGCCTCTAGGACAATAGTACACATACAGGGTATATATGCACAGAACCCCTTAGACAATCGGGCAATACAAATGGTATAAATGGCCTATATAATATTTAACGTACATAAACTGTTACACTCACGGGCATTAAAAACAGTGGTGTACTTAAATTCAGTTTGTCCACATTTTTTTAAACTCAAAACAGTGGTAGTTATTCATTGACCTGTTGAGTTCTGGTATGGATTCCAGTCTTATGCTTATTTTGTCATATTGATGGGGCACATTGTCTTTTGGGAATGTCCAGGTTGTATCCCCAGAGTTTATCTTTTACGACAGTTCAAAGTTATCAATGGATGATTCCTTGCACATTGAGAAGCTTCTTCGTGCCAAGATGGATTTCAGTTTCATGTTTGTCTTCCTCTCTCTAGTTCCGCTAAACCATTTTGTGGATTTTATCATTGTAGATCTTACGAATTTACCTCCTTATCGATATAACCTCTTATACGAAAACAGGTATGCTTCAAAAGAAAAAGACATATGGGCTCGATCAGTTGTTAAAGACCTGACAGTAGAAGCGGGTTCTGGTCTAATTGTTCTCGAGCCAGTGGATTTTTCATGGAAATATACTTCAGTCAGTGAAAAAACAAACATAATATTGACATCTTCGGAGATATGCATCCATCTTTCTCTGAATGTTGCTTCTCTCTTGCTCAAACTGCAAAATCAAACCCTTGCAGCTTTGCAGTTCGGCAATATTAACCCACTGGTCTCTTGTACTAACTTTAAGCGAGTTTGGACATCACCAGAAGGTACTTGTTGTGTGTTAGTTCATCTAGTTTTTGTTGGGAGTCACATTACTGTATTTCTGCTGTATTTTTTTTTTGCTCAAGTGGTTATGTACCCCGTTAATTTCATCGATCAATCATATAATGTAGGTTATCTGCCTGGTTACAATCTCACCTTTTGGAGGCCACAGGCTCCTTCAAATTATGTCATTTTAGGTGATTGTGTGTCCTCAAGGTATTTTCTCTCCTTGTGTCTACCACCTGCTGACTTTATTCTTTATCGTCAAATGTGCGTTGGGTATTAGTACCACTGTCCAGCAACTTTATCAGTCATACAGTTGTGTGTAGTGCATTCCGTATCCTATACAACACTAGAACTGGCATGTGACTGAACCCAGGTACATTCTAAAGTTATTGCCTACCTACTGGGCTATATCTGGATTGGCAGTAAATCCAGAATCTTTTTGTTTAGATTATCAGGGGCTCACCCCCGGTTCCATTGATAAGGTCAACGAAATCTGGCGTTCAGGCAGTCGAAAACAAGGTTTTTACACCAAAACCTACAGGCTTTTGAGTAAAGGGAACCTCCCCCCCCCCCCCCCCCCCCCCCCCCCCCACACACACACACACACACACACGCACACGAAATGATATATGCAATTTCCCTCCAGGATAGGTAAAAAAAAGTGCAGCCATAAAGCTAGAGAGAAGGAAGATCAATTCTAAACAGGGGAACCGAAGGCAGGCCCCAGAGTGGAAGTTGGTGTCATCCAGGTCCCCTGCATGGCGATCTACTTCTGGTCTGGAGAGTGTCGGTTGCAGAGGGGCTCGAAGGAGTGTCAGGATGCATGCACAGAAGCTTTCTGCCTGCTCCAACATATATTCCTTGAAGATCAGTTTCCATCTCCCCAGGGAATAGTGTGAACCTTCAAACCTGCTTAAGGTCAATCCAAGAGTGACCATTAAAAACTAGATCATTCCTAACCTTCCAAATGCTCCAAAGAACAGAAGCACAAACAGAATTTAAAATAGCATGTTTCTTATTAGCTATCCAGAATCTGGCAATAGAAGTATTATCAGTTCCTAGCTGGATATGAAAGAACACCGATATAACTTGCCAAATTTGTTTAGCTACAATGCAATGAAAGAAAAGATGATGAATATATTCATCATCAGAACAGAACATGCAGTTTTCAGACTTGTTCATGTTTCTTTTCTTCAGATTATCCCTGGTCATAAGTTTGTTGTGAGCCAGGAGCCACAGGAAGATATTGGTATGTGGAATTGCCACACAGCTGTAATAAAAACTGGTGTAACCCCACCAAAGTTGACAATAGCATAGAGAGGGGGTAGAATACACCCCTTACTCTCATGTTGCCAAATCAAAGCATCAACATCTTGAGACAGAACAATGTAAATGCAATCTCTTTCAGTTCATACCGCAAGTGCATGAGTTTATGGGAAACGTTTCTCCTAAAAGATAACTTGAGATTAGAACCATCCCAAATTTGTTGGACTGTTTTCCCTTGCTCATTGCATAAGACATAAATGTTAAAAAATTGGACAGCAAGAGGGGAGGTACCAAACCAGGTGTCCTCCCAGAATCTAACTTTATCACCAGCCCCTATTTTCCATCTATAACCAAATTGGATGCTTTTAGCAGCCCACATCACACCTTTCCAGAACTGAGAAACCCCAACAGTCTTGCTATAGAAAATGTTGGGTATATCAGTGCTGTATTTAGAGTCTGCCATTTGCTTTCAGAGCTTCCCGTCATCTTTAGCATATCTGCTAATCCAGGAACCAAGGAGGCAAAGGTTAATGTTGGCTAAATCAGGGATTCCCAGCCCCCCAAATTCTTTCTTTTTGCAAATGAGCTTCCTGTTGGCAAGGTGCAATTTCCTATGTCCTTCAATCATTCCAAAGGTAAATCCCATTTTGGAAAAAAAAAAAGAGAGAAGATAAATGGGAATACTAGCTAAGCAGATTTTGATCAACACTAACCTAGCAACATAGGGCATGAGCTTACCTCTCCATCGCGCAATTATTTATAAATTTTTATGAATCAAAGGCTGAATATCTTCTCTCCTAAGTTTTTCATAATGAAGAGGGACCCCGAGGTATTTAATTGGAAATTTGCTAGCAGCACATCCAAAAATAGTTAAGAACTGGGAACCTCTTCTCTTCAAGGCCAACAGGGCGAGCTCACTCTTGAGTAATTTATCCTCATACCCGAAACTTGTTCAAAACAAGTGAGGACCCATTTAAGGTTGGTGGCCAATGTAGGATCACTCTCAGAGAACAGGATGGTGTCGTCTTGCATATTGGAGGCAGATGACACCACCTGGGCACACATCAGGGCTAAGCCCCCTAATTAAATTTGCACCCACAGCTTTAATGAGCATCCTAGTCAGCACGTGCCAGTGATGAAATAGTTTCCTATGCCATTGCTTAGTTTGACCCCTACAGAACCTTCATGTGTGATTGCTCTAATCCAACCAGTTTCTTAAAGATAGATGCACTTTCAGTTTTTAATTAGGAACTTTTAAAACCTTGTTATCTTTCATCCTGTCCTGCTAAAGCTTAATGTATTGTGTGCTCCACTTCTTCAGGTCTGTGCCACCTTCTCAGGTTGTGGTTGCTGTAAGCAACACCTATGGCCGTGTGCGGAAACCTCTTGGATTTAGGCTTGTACATACATTGCCTGGATCTCTAGAGTTAGCGGATTCAAAGAAGTCAACTGAGGAAAATGAATGTTCTATCTGGATTCCTGTGCCACCACCTGGGTACTTAGCTCTAGGATGTGTGGTAAATAATGGAAGGCTGCCACCTTCAAATCATGTTGTTTACTGTCTTCGTTCTGATCTAGTGACTTCTGCAGCATTTTCAGATTGTATTTACACTCTCTTGTCTGCTCCTGGGTAATGACATCCTCATGCTGTGTTATTTGGCCTGCCATTATGTAGTTTGACCATTTGTCCTCCTCAAAAGATTTTCTATTACCTACATAGGATTAAAATGACAATACCAACAAAAGTTTCATTCTTTCTTATTTTTATTTTCTCTATGCAGAATGCTTTCTGGATTTAGCATCTGGCGTGTGGACAATGTGGTTGGTACATTCCATGCACATGGTTCTGCAAACCAACCCGCCAGAACAGAAGCTCTTGATTTACATCATGTTCTGCTGAGGAATCCAAACTGCTATATCATTAAAGATCTGAACGCATATTCCTCTGTTCAGAGTGAACAGCCAACTGATCAGTTAACTCATCGCAAGAGTACTTCCGGATGGGATGCTGTTAGAACTTTGTCAAGGCCAAGCAGCTACTGCATGTCTACGCCACATTTTGAAAGAATATGGTGTGATAAAGGTGGCGATACAAGGCGGCCATTTTCAATATGGCGGCCATTACCTTGTTTTGGCTTTGCTTCAGTTGGCGACTGTATAACTGAAGGGTAATGGCCCCTTTATATAGACTTGTAGATTTTGACGACGATACTTTTCTTTGGTGATACTTAATTCACTTGCCCGTGCTTCTTTCAGGCTTGAACCACCTACTCTTGGCATTCTTTTTAAGTGTGACAACAAGATAGTTTCTGAAAGGCCTGTACAGTTCACGAGAGTAGCACAAATTGACAGAAAAGGCATTGATGAAATATACTTCTGGTATCCAGTGGCGCCTCTCGGATATGCTTCTCTTGGATGTGTTGTAACGAAAACAGATGAAATGCCAAGCAAAGATTCCATTTGCTGTCCTAAATTGGGTTTGGTGAGCCAAGCAAATATCGCAGAGGACCCTATCTCCAGGTCTTCTAGCTCGAAAGGACCTAATTGCTGGAGCATTTGGAAAGTTGGAAATCAGGTTATCCATTGCACTGCATCATTTCTTGTTACATTATTTCAGCTGCAGTTTGTATGAATCTAATACTCTGTGATGTTTTAGGGATGCACTTTTCTTGCACGACCTGATCTAAAAAAACCATCAGCACGATTGGCATACAGTATTGCAGATCATGCTAAGCCAAAGGCACCTGACAATATTACTGCCGAGTTAAAACTGGGATCTTTGTCAATCAGCATCCTTGACAGCTCCTGTGGAATGGTGTGTAGGCATGCTAAATTATGTTTTCTTTTCTGGACACTGAAAAGTGTCAATTATTGAGATGTTTGTGTTTTCTTGTTAAGTAGTTTTCAATTATGTAGGTCACACCAATTTTTGATACTACAATCGCGAGTATAAATCTCGCAACACATGGAAGATTTAAGACAATTAATGCGGTCTTGATCTGTTCAATTGCTGCATCCACATTCAATAGACACTTCGAAGCATGGGAACCTTTGGTTGAGCCATTTGATGGAATATTCAAGTAATCTTTACTTATTTCTATCAACCTGACAAAGTGTTACTATTCCCTTACCTTTTATCACTAAATTGTGTTTGTTCAATCCTTATTGAAGGTTGGAAACATATGATACCAGTGAACACCCTCCTTCAAAAGTTGGGAAGAGGATTCGTGTTGCTGCAACAAGTCCTCTAAATGTCAACCTGAGTACTGCAAATCTTGATTTGCTTGTCGAAACTTTAATTTCATGGAGAAGACAAATTGATATTGAAAAAAGATCATCAATCAGAAATGAGGTTCGTCTTATCGTTTCAGCTATTTGATTCCTGCTGCTTTATGTATTCTTCTTGTGGCGATTTATATTCTCTATACCTATTTTGCAGGACAATGTGGAAAATTTGAAAATAGCTGATGATTTGTCCTGTTCTGCACTGGATGAGGATGATTTCCAGAGGGTAGTTTTTGAGAACAAATTAGGATGTGATGTTTATATTAAGAAACTAGAAGATACGGAAAACACTATTGAGCTGTTACATCATGATAATCAAATTTCATTATTGTTGCCACCTGCGAGGTTTTCTGATAAACTAAATGTGTTGTCCAATTCAACGGAAGCAAGATATTATGTTGTCATACAGATCTTTGAGTCAAAGGTCATACTCGCACGCTTATGTTATGCTTTGCACACGCAAGTTCTTTAGATGACTCTCACAGTGTGCTTTGCCTATATTTCAGGGCTTGCCTATCGTCGATGATGGCAATGATCATAGCTATTTTTGTGCTTTGCGCTTGCTCATAGGAAGTCATACTTCTGATCAGTACAAGGTGTTCCCACAGAGTGCCAGGACAAGATGCGTAAAACCTGTTAAAACAAAAGATTTACAGACACATCATGCTAGGTGGAACGAACATTTTATATTTGAAGTTCCAGAACAGGTAATTTTCAATGTGGTAGTTTCAGTGCAGTATTTAAATTTTTATTTGATTGCTCATTCTTGTTAAACCTGTCCTGCAGCACCCATGGACAGATCTTACTGTAGATTAATAATTTTGGTTTATTTTTTAACTTGACTGCAAATCAACCGAATAACTTCGTTGTAGACACAATTGAGCCTTATTGGCTTACTTTATCTCATCCTGTAATATTCCCTATCTTTCTTTCTGTATGGGTGTGTTAGTAGGATTGCATTAATTGTTATGTTATCTTATGGACTTTACAGGCATCAGCTAATTTAGAGATTGAGGTAACAAATCTGGCATCAAAGGCTGGTAAAGGTAACTTTATAACTAAGAATTGTGTTATATTTAACAGTTTTCAATTGTTTATTCTATATTTCCTATCAACTCCCGTGTTACTGTATAAGACCATTATGTATTTGTGGTTTCTCTGTCACAGTAAAATATTCATTCGACTTTCTGCCTTCCAATTTTTGCCATGCCTATCGCCTTCAAACCTAGCCATTATTTACTATCTTGTATCTGTAATGAACTGATAAAGTCATGTCTTACATGTGCTTGAGAAATTTGTCTACTATAGTTGGAATTGTATGCAAATATATAATGCACAGGAGATCCTACACAGCAGCCTCTTTTGTCTAAGTATTATTTCTCTGTAATTTTAGCTCGTCGATAGCTATTGTTGAGATTGTTTATATTTCAATAATTTGTCTAATAGTGCCTGATTTTTTTTGAAGTATATCATCTAAAATGGTCTATGTTATTTTGATTAGACAAGATGGTATGGAAGTCCTCTATTAACTAGGTTGTTTCTTAAGCTGTCTCCTGTTGTAGCAAGTGCAAACATCTCATGCACAAGACATGCCATACCTTTGAGTTCTCACCTGATAATTGTTGACAAGCTGCCATCCATTTTAAATGTTTGGGATTTGATTAACATCCTTCATTTATTTGGAAGGTGAAGTACTTGGCTCTTTGTCAATCCCTATTGGACGGGGCATGACAACATTGAAAAGAGCTGCTTCTATCAGAATCCTTCAGCAAACTGCTGACGTCAAGCGAGTAATGACATGTCCTCTTACAAGGAAGGTAGTTTTGTTTTCTGAAACTTGCTTAACTATTTTGATAATGTTTAAAGACATGTTTAATTTGTATCGAATCTACACGTCATTTTGTAGCCTGAATTACAGACAACTAAAGCGTATTTTGCATTTTGTAGGGCACAGTACTTAATGAGGGAGACCAGAAAGGCTGTGGTGCTTTAGTACTTTCAAGTTGTTACATAGAACGATCTACTCAAACAAACTTCGAGAGCTCGAAAGACAGCATAAGCAATGCAGAGTGTGGTTTCTGGGTAGGGCTGACCCCAGATGGTCCATGGGAAAGTTTTACTGCAGTATTACCACTTTCAATCATCCCAAAATCACTTCATAATAACTACTTTGCATTTGAGATCACCATGAGGAACAGAAAGAAACATGCAACTTTGAGGGCTCTTGCCATTACTGCTAATGATTCTGACATGAAACTTGAAGTTTCTGTATGTCCTGTAAACAAGATTAGTAGCTCCATGTTAAATGCTGAATCAACCAGTTCCACTAACGCTGTTGATGAAGTGTTTGAAAACCAGTGGTACAGAGCCATTTCAGGGTGGACGAGTAACCACTCAAGTGATCATGGAATTGAATTAGAGCAATGGAGCACAAGGGACTGCTCTTACTCGTCCAAGGTAATTTCTTTTGGGCCTGTTGATGAATGAAATCACCCTGAGGAAATAAATGTTGTTATTATCTTCAGTTTTAGATGATGCAAAAAATTAATGTTATAACATAAATTGTTAGCTTCTAACCAAACTATGCATTTATTATGAAGGCGTTCTTTGAGCCTCGTCTTCCACCTGATTGGAAGTGGACTTCACCGTGGAAAATCGAAAAATCTAATTTCATGGATAGTGATGGATGGGCATATGCTGCTGATATTCAAAACTTAAACTGGCCATCTTCCTGGAGATCTTCAAAATCACCACATGATTTTGTTAGGCGAAGGCGCTGGGTACGTTCGAGGCAGCTATTGCAAGAACAAAGTGTGGGTACACCCAGGAAAATAATTGCTATTGTTGAGCCTCATTCATCTACGGCGTTGCCTTGGACTGCCATGATTAAGGATATGGATCTGTGTTTGCAAGTTCGCCCTTTTTCTGAAAAATCTGATGAATCATACAGTTGGAGTCAGGTTCTTTCACTAGGTTATGAAAGCCTACCTAAGCAGCAGCAGCAGCAGCAATCTTCACTTTCTAGGCAAAGCACCTTGAAACAATCATCTGTCCCGTCGAGGAATTCTGTTCTTAGACTTGCTGAGCTTGAGAAAAAAGATGTGCTTTCGTATTGCTACCCTCCTGCTGGTATTAAACAATATTTCTGGCTTAGTGTTGGAGTTGATGCTTCCGTTGTTCATACAGACTTGAATATGCCTGTTTATGACTGGAAGTTCTCTTTCAATTCAATACTTAGACTTGAAAATAAGCTTCCATATGAAGCTGAGTATTCTATTTGGGAGAAGTCTGCTGAAGGCAACATGGTTGAAAGGCAGCATGGTTGCATATCTTCAGGTGGAAGTGCGTTCATCTATTCAGCAGATATACGGAAATCCATTTATCTCACATTGTTTGTTCAGAATGGCTGGATTTTAGAAAAGGTATCTTCATAGAATACTTTCAAATTAATTTGATGAATCATGTTTCATGTTCTGATAACGTTGCTAGAGTTGTATATCACATGATGCGATGATTCCGCTGGAATGCACTTTGTACTTCCCTGCTATTCCTGTATCTCATTTGTTTTACCAGATGGATTACTTGTTTCTGTGGCCTCCGTTGCATATTTACATTACTTGAGGAGCTAATGCATTTATCCATTTCTCATTCCTTCTAGGATGCTGTATTGATAATGGACTTGATGTCCCTGGAACACGTTTCTTCTTTCTGGATGGTTCAGAAACAAAGCCAGAGGTTTGAAAGCTTCTATACTTTCCCTGGGTTTTCTTAGTAATAGAGTTTTGTTAAACGACTATTTGAATCAAACACCATGTTGATTTGTCTCAACTCTCAAGACATCTTCAGATGGTTTCCAAAGAAACAACCTAATCATCTCCAGCCTATGTAACTACAAGTTTTTTAGCGGTTTGTACTTTGTAGGGAAACACGGCGATCACATTTCATGCCATGTGTCGCATACATTTCTGCGCAACATGAACAATTTGTTGATTTTCTGCAAGTCCTCTACCATATAATTAAATGATAATTATCAATATGTGCCATGTTGATAGGATTTTAAAGGTTCACTAGCTTAGTATTCTTCTTTTGGAAGCTAACCAGTTCAAATTCTCCAAAATAGTTTGATCGAGCAATCTAGCATTAATTCTTGAGTTTGCTTGATATTTTTAAATATTGAAAACAGTTACTCTGCTTGAGATACATATGGCCTTTTGGATTGGTTGCAGTCACTTTTCTTACTACATCGCTAGCATAAAAATGCCAGATACATGTTGGAGTTTGAGTCCAAAACAGCATATATGTATCAAAAATGTCCAAGCAACATATATCTTGAGTACAAGAAATCATATATTTACTGACAAAGGTGGCAAACACAGTTTTCTCTTAATATGGTGGATGCTATTGATGCATGGGTTTATATCTTTTTACAAGCTCAGGAATTTGCTTGGGACAGATCAGTGATTATTATTTTGTTTTGAAAAATATTCTGACCACAAGAAGCATTAATTACCTAAAAATTGGTTACATTTGATTGAACTTCAAACCTTTTTCAGTTTATATTTGATTTGATGGATAAAGTGAACTGCAAGCACCATGCGCGCAAAAACTTGTAGCTTTCTTAGCAGTGATTGGGTACAATTTTTGTGCGGAGTAAAATGCACCCGTGGTCACTCAACTTAAGAATACGGTCATTACGGTCACTATATACAAATCTAGGTGATTCTATGGTCACTTGCTCACCGTATAGTCCCGTATTTTTGTTGTTGACCAGTCAAACGGTGCAGCCAAGTCCCGGGGACCCACCTGTCAGTCTGCGGAGGAAAGAAATGGAGAGAAAAATTATGTTTTTGCTGGGATTCGAACATGACATCCCAGGCATGGACACGCGCGTGCTAACCAGCAGAGCCCAACAGCACTAGTGTTTAGGTCAATAGTTCTTATTTATACATAAAACGACGGATGCAGAGTGTCAAAGTAAGAAAACAAAAAACACACGCATGACACAGAGCACGCACAAGCATGGAGTAGTGGAGATCATCTACCATGTTTTCAACGTTTTCTTTTATTAAAGAGCCCGTCTCCCATTTTCATTAAGACGGAATGTAAACAACATTAAAGACGAATAATAAATTTAAAACATTTATATTCCTACCTTTCCTGTCAACGTAAATTTAAAACATTTATATAAAAGGAGAAGGCCAGGCCCATGAATGAAAAAAACGAGTCTAAATTTCAAAAGCCTTTTTTTATAGATATATATATATAAACCCTATTCGACACCTATATATATATATATATATATATGTATATATATATAATAGTATCTACCTGGTATAATAGGTTCTATATATATATATATATATATATATATTGCATAAGTGATAGCAAACCTGTCGAACAATGGACGGAACGTGTGAGTGTGTGCACTGTGTCCTGCATGCGCGCGTTTTGTTTTGCCACTACTTGTAATATTGCACGTGTAGTGCTCGCATTTTTATTATATCCTGATTTACATATTCCATTTTCTCTTTCAATTTATTATACAATAGCTAATTACTCCATTATATGAAAATTTTGACCACACCTTTACTCAATCATGCACATTAAATGAAAAAATAATTTCCATTCATATCTTAGCCAGCAGACAACTTCACAAAATCAAAGGGTTGAAAAAATAATTCAAAATTCGTATGCTCATAGAAAAATTCAAAATATTATCCAAGATTCATAATAATTCGAGTTGCTGCATGTTATAATCAATATGCCTCCAAATATCATCGCTATGTAGGTTTATATTGCACTACGTACAAGCAAGTAAGGAACCAAGCGTGCACACACAAACATGCCAGTTTGCGTGCCCTGTGTCATGCATCCATCCGCCCTTGTTTTGTCTTCTTACTTTGACATTCTGCATCCACCATTTTATGTATAAATAAGAGGAACTATTGAATTAAACACTTGTGCTGTTGGGCTCTGCTGGTTAGCACGCGCGTGTCCGTGCCTGGGATCTCATGTTCGAATCCCAGCAAAAACATAATTTTTCTCTCCATTTCTTTCCTCCGCAGACTGACAGGTGGGTCCCCGGGACTTGGCTGCACCGTTTGACTGGTCAACAACAAAAATACGGGACTATACGGTTAGCCAGTGACCGTAGAATCACCTAGATGTGTATATAGTGATCGTAATGACCGTATTTTTAAGTTGAGTGACCAAAGTGTGTTTTCGACACAAGTACGGTGACCACGGGTGCATTTTACTCTTTTTGTGCGACTGCTCCTGGGATGGACTTCCACTACCTGAGAACTCTTTTTTTTTCTTTTGCTGCTTTTCCAATTTCGTTTCACTAAGAATAGCAAAAATATGCAGGACTGGAACTCAAAATCCCTCACAAGCGGCCTATAGACCTACGAGCATATAATCTACTTGTTTGGGGATGGGATATTGTGACGATTACTTTTAACTTGCATAGAAAAATAAAATTTCAAATTGGATGAAAGTTGGACCAATTTTATATTTTAGTCAGCCCCTCTGAGAAATCCGAACTGCCTCTGATATAGTTTTCCTTTCTAATGATTTGTTCTTCCAATTTCTGGCAAGTGATTCATCCAGATAACAAAAATAGCATATGTTTACATGGTTATTCGTATGCGCTAATTGAAGTACAGTTTAATAGAACTATGAACTATCAACAGGCAGTTTGTTTCTTTGTGGACTACTAGAATTTGAAGTAGCTCTGTTGACAATACTTGATTTAGCGTTTTATACTTTGATGTTAACTGTGATAATAGAGTTGATATTATTTTTTCTAATTATTTCACTTGTGTACCAAATTAGGAGATTGCGTGTTAGTGTTGAACGTGACCTGGGAGCAAGTGATGCTGCACCAAAGACGCTAAGATTGTTTGTTCCATATTGGATAAAAAACAATTCTTCCATTCCACTATCTTATCGTATTATAGAAGTGGAACCATCAGAAAACATAGATGCGGACTCACTTAGCAGACCAGACTCATTGAACAGATCAGACTCATTGAGCCGAGCAGCTAAATCTTCAAAATTTTCCCTCCGATATTCTTCAAAATCTCTTGTCAGAAGAGGCAGCATATCACAGAGAAGTTCCCAAATATTGGATGTTATTGAACATTGTGGTAGGAACTATGTAATGCTCTCACCACAGGATTACGTGAACCGCTCAACAACTATGCGAGAGACTCGGGATAACAACTTCAGCCCAGCTCGGATTGCGATTTGTGTGGCTGTTGGCAGTTGCAAGCAGTACAGTATTGGAGTGTCTCTCTTTGAACTTGAGAACAAGGTATACAGTGTGATATTGCACACATTTGATAATACTTTCAAGCACTGCTTTGTTGATTCGGTGTCATTTGTGCAGGAGCATGTCGATGTCAAAGCATTTGCGTCTGATGGATCATATTACTGGTTCTCAGTTCAACTGAAGATGGCTTCAGATAGAACTAAGGTTTGAATATTTATGTGTTGTCTTCCGGATGTTGTTCATATATGTTAATTTCTGTACAGTTGTCATGTACTCTACTGCAGAATTGATTGGGTGCCAAGTTCACTTGCCATATCGTTATTCTGTTTGTTCTGTTTTACTACCTCAGTAGGGAATTAGAAACAAAGACCTATTTTAACTACAAGAATAGTATACACTATACAGGCTCCTCTTGTAAGTAATTGCGACAGTTGACTCTCATTGTTGTGGACGATAGTAAGAAGGATGCGGCAGGCCGGACGGCAAGAAAACACTCATTCATCTATTGTTTGCCTTGGGCAGCATTGCTTAGTGATATGTAGTCATTAGAACCTTTAGCTCAATATATAATGGTGAATATACAAGTTAGGAGCAATAAATAAATATCCTGATGTATGCTGGAGCCATTAAAATGTTTTCTTCTTTACAAATTCATCTTGAGAAGTTCTCAAAACAAATCAGTATGCAACGGTTTGTAGGATAATGCTCATGGTCTTGGTTTAAGAATTTGGTCATATTTATCTGCATTATTTATATCATTTATACCTGCACTTCATATCTAGACTGTCGAGCATGTTTAATACATTCTTTTGGTCTTCTTCACTACTCGTATGTGCGGCATTCCTGCTGGATAGTTCAATTCTTACATATTCTGTTTTGTTGATTCTGTTGTTTGTTTTTAGGCAGTGCCTGTTTATGATTGAATGAACAATTCAAAACGTGTTTTGCTAATGCAGGTTGTGAATTTTCTTCCACGTGCACTTTTTATCAACAGAGTTGGGACAGGTATTATTTTATCTGAGTATCATAGTGAGCTTGAGGAGCATGTACATCCAACTGATCCTCCAAAAGTCTTCCGATGGCGTTCAGAATTTGGAAACGAACTTTTGAAGGTTATTAACTTTGAACTGGTGCCTTTTGCATACTTTGTTTAGTTTCTTGACTTCTTCGTTTAGCTTATCTTTCTCCATTTTGTATGCTTGTAGTTGCGGATGGAGGGATACAAATGGAGTACACCATTTAGCATTCATGCTAATGGAGTTATGTGTGTGCTCATGAACAGTATTACAGGGAATGATCAAGCTTTTGTTAGGGTAAATGTTAGAAGTGGAACAAAAAGTTCACGTTATGAAGTTGTATTTCAACTTGCTTGCTGGTCCAGCCCGTACAGGTAGAACTTGTCAAATTTACATCAATATTTTTTACATCAACTTGCTTACATTGTACTCGCCTCCTAGGAGGATTGTAACCCTTTTGCGTTTTCTCGAAAAATAATCAAATTATAAATCACGTACGCAGGGTAGAGAATCGCTCCATGTTCTTGCCTGTTCGGTTTCGGCAAGTTGGTGGTGATGATTATTCTTGGCGTAGTCTATCTCCAAATTCATCAGCTTCATTCTTCTGGGAGGATCTTGGCCGAAAACGTCTGTTGGAGGTATTGGTTGATGGAACTGACGCTACAAGCTCCATGACATATGACATTGATGTCATCATGGATCACCAGCCACTTGCTATCTCAAGTGGGCTTAAGAAAGCCTTGCGCATCACTGTTGTCAAAGAAGGGAAATTGCACGTTACTCAAATTAGTGATTGGCTTCCAGATAATAGAATTCGGGGGCAAACAACTGAGAGGCTACTATCACCAATCTTTCAGCCATCAGAGGTAGACTGTGGGCAGTCATCTCAAGATCTGGATAGTGAATTTCATGTTACATTGGAATTGACAGAGCTGGGCGTTTCCATAATTGACCATATGCCTGAGGAAGTTCTTTACCTCTCAGTGCAGCAGTTATTACTTGCCTACTCATCTGGAATGGGTTCTGCAATCAATAGGTATAATTTTGGTTGTTTGCTTTGTTACTTTCTTACTGCTATTTCTCTCTTTCCTCTAGGCTCAGATAGCTGAAGTCTTCACTCTTTCAATCGTAGGTTTAAAATGCGAATGCACTGGATTCAAGTGGACAATCAATTGCCTTTTGTTTCGATGCCTGTCCTCTTTTGTCCTCAGAAGACGGACAATCAATTTGACCATGTGCTCAAGTTTTCTATGACGATGCAGACCAATAATGCTCTTGATTTTTGTGTTTATCCATATATAGGTGTGCAGGTGAGCCGATTTATTCTTGCGAAATGGTCTTTGGATTCACAAAGCTATTTCAGTTACTTCTAGTTTTACAGACCTATCATAGCTTGTACTGTCAAGTAGAGATTTACTTACATATCTAGTACCCATCTGAGGAACATGGTTTTTAAGGCGGTAAGGCGAACTCCAACCGCCCTAACTCCTAGCCTAAAGCAGGCATGATTGCAAGGCACTGCCAGGGCGCCTTGCCGCCTAAGCGTCCAAGGCGGGACGCCTTAAAAACCATGCCGAGGAAGATTATTTTGTTTGATCTTGACTACTGCATCATGGACAGTTATGCTGCTGTACCCCAAGTTATCAAGCACACAAACGGATGTATCTAGCACTGAAATACGTCTAGATACATCAATTTCAGCGACAATTAATATGGGACGGAGGGAGGTACTACCTCTGTTCCATAATATAAGTCTTTTTAGCAAGCTAAACTAGCTTGCTAAAAAGGCTTACGTTGTGGAACAGAGGGAGTACATATTATGATGTCTTTTAAATTTCTTTTCCAATGACAATTGCGTATGTTTGCAAGTTCCTGAGAGCTGTGTTTTTTTGTTAACATCAATGAATTGGTTATTTGACGCCTCTATGAGACGGTTATCAAGTACTACGTAGATAATATGAAGTACTTAAATTTATTTTCCAATAACAATTGCATATGTTTGCAGGTTCCTGAGAATTGTGTGTTTTTTGTTAACATCCATGAACCAATTATTTGGCGCCTCCACGAGATGGTTCAACACCTAAAAATTGATAGGATATCTAGCTCTCAGTCTTCAGCTGTTTCAGTTGATCCGGTACTGAAAATAGGGTATGTAATTAACTGCATCTTACCAGTATTTTATTTTCCGTTTCAATTCATTTTCCTGCTGTTAGTACTGAATCTTCTCTTACAGGCTTCTGAATATCTCTGAGGTACGATTTAGAGTATCAATGGCAATGTCCCCAACCCAAAGGCCAAGAGGAGTTCTTGGGTTCTGGTCATCCTTGATGACTGCACTGGGGAACATGGAGCACATGCCGGTAGGGCAGTGTTAACAAAAATTGTGTCTTCGTGTTTCGTACTACTGAGAATTGATTCTTATATCTTTCTGTAGTTAATTGCTTTCTCTAAGCTGATGTATTTTTGTCAAACATGAAGGTTCGTATAGCTCAAAGGTACAGAGAGGAATTGTGCATGCGACAAAGTGCACTAATGAGCTCTGCCATATCTAACATCCAAAAAGATCTTCTTAGCCAGCCTCTTCAACTACTCTCTGGTGTTGATATTCTTGGCAATGCCAGTAGTGCTTTAAGTAACATGAGCAAGGGTATAGCAGCATTATCCATGGACAAGAAATTCATTCAGGGACGGATGAGACAGGTCCATCTATGTTTTGTTTCTATGTTCATATGCATGTATAACACTGTGACAGAACTAGTACGAGTTGTACCTAAAAATAATCGGCATGCTGTTGCTATGCTTTCTCCAGGATAGCAAAGGAGTGGAAGACTTTGGTGATGTCATACGAGATGGAGGTGGGGCTCTCGCAAAGGGCATCTTCAGAGGTGTCACAGGCATATTGACAAAACCCATCGAGGGTGCAAAATCTTCTGGTGTTGAGGGCTTTGTACAGGGAGTTGGAAAAGGCATAATTGGTGCAGCTGCCCAGCCAGTGAGTGGAGTTCTTGATCTTCTATCGAAAACTACTGAAGGTGCAAATGCTGTAAAAATGAAAATATCATCAGCTATAATGGCCGAGGAGCAGTTGCTGCGTAGGCGTCTCCCCCGAGCCATTGGTGGGGATAGCTTGATCTATCCTTATGATGAGTATAAAGCAACTGGCCAGGTAATTTTTAGTCTCTCTCTACAGGCCTTGGTGTACTCAAGTCTTGAATAACATCTTCTGGACAATATCTTAAATCTCTTTTTTGGCGGTGTTATGAAGGCTATCTTGCAGTTAGCTGAATCTGGTACATTTCTTGGCCAAGTTGACCTTTTTAAAGTGCGAGGGAAGTTTGCATCTACTGATGCTTATGAGGACCATTTCATACTTCCTAAGGGGAAAATTCTTATAGTTACACACAGAAGAGTGTTATTACTTCAGGTCAGACAAATTTAGACCCTGGTTACACTAGGTTTATCAGGTTTTCAGTTTAATTTCATGATATGCTTGGTTTCAGGTACCGATGATGACCCAGAGAAGGTTTAATCCTGCAAAGGATCCATGCTCAGCAATCTGGGATGTATTATGGGATGATCTTGTCACAGTGGAAATTACTCATGGGAAAAAAGATGCTCCTGGATCCTTACCTTCGAAGCTTATTTTGTACTTGAAGGCCAAGCCTGCGAATTCAAGGGAAGTCGTTCGTCTGGTCAAGTGTAATCGTGGGTCCGATCAAGCGACTATCATCTACTCATCAGTTGACAAAGCTTATAAAGCGTATGGCCCGAATGCAATAAAGGTAAACACAAACATCTAACTGTAAATGGCATACTTGTACTCAGTAATAACATGGCATGCCTTTCCAGACTAAATTAGAAGAGGATTAAACTTCATGTTGTGAATGTCAAATTCACTGTGTAGTTAATTTAACACTGCCCAATATAATTTAGTTGACTTCAGACTGAATTTCGTCAATCTGAACGACTGCTGTCAACCAAACATTCTTCAGGAATTACTGAGATGGAAGGTAGCAAGGCCATATGCCCCTCGCAATACTAATCGTCACACTGTTCAGGATTTATCATTTGCATCGATGATATTGTTCAATGGCAAGGACAACAAAGATTAGATACACTTCTTATGATGTTCCAGAACAGAGCATGATCAAATCCGTACTCTGGTAAAGCAAAATGTATGGACACCTCTTGTGTTACTTTAAGAATTATCATGTTCGTCAAGATTGTTTGAGTAAATTATGCATTGCTAATTGAGGAAGTAGCTTTGTGGCCCAACTGCTACTCTGTACGACCTTGGGATGTTGTGATTTTAAAACTGAAGTTAAAAGGAATTTTCAGCTTGAGTTCTATTAACCTTCTTTGGTGACAAGTGCCACCAAGTTTATGATGCTAACCATAAGCAGATCCAACACACGCTATATATGTGCTTGCGAGAAGTCAGAAAACATAGAAGCTCTAGTTAACTTTCGGATCATGTCAATATATCCTCCCCTTTCCTTTTTGTTATTTTTTCGTGGTGTAGTCAATCTATAAGTAAACAACAAGCAAGGCTACATAATTTGTAGTAACATCAATGTGATTGATGATAAGAAATTACAAATTGCCAAATAATATGTTTCCAATTCTGCTTTCTTCCTTTTTCTCCTTTTAAATATATTTTTGCCATAAGGTCTTTGTTTTTTTTTCCTTTTGTGAGTATTAGTGTGAATATCACGATATTAGTAGAAACAACACCATTTTTTCGCGGAAATCCACTTTGCATAGCCATCTTGACATCCATTTAAAAAACAAATTTCAAAATGTTAAAAAATTCTGAAATGAAATTTTACGGATGCATGTTGACATCCTATGTGTCTACAAAGTCGTTTTGAGAAAAATCTACATCTTTTGTGGGTTGTGTAAAAAAAGACAGAAAATGTCTAGCGAAAAGCCCTATTTTAGCATCAAATTTTGTCTTTATACATAGGCCACAAAAAATGTCGATTTTTTGTGAAACGGCTTCGTGAACACATAGGATGTTAAGATCTATATGCAAACATTTTTTGCATTTTTTTCACATTTCAAAACGCGCTTAAAATGCATTTCAAATATCGGGTGCATATGCACCTGGGAGCCAAAACATCTCCCCCATTTTCTCGTAGCTATAGAACAGGCAGACGGCGATGATTTTATTGTGTCTGGTATTATCCTCCTGAGAGTGCGTGTGCTCATTGTATCTGCGCATTAGTTAAATTAAACTTGAAATGCTTCTCCGCAAAACATATAATGTGGCTGAAACTTATGTTTTTCTTCAAGGAATTGTTTGTTTCGATTGGCATTAGCATCAGATATGTACTATGATTCATATTTCGCTTACATTTTGCAGGCATTGGTAGGTTTGCAGCTCTAGTAGTTGCAAGTGGAGAGAACCCAACTACTTATAGGGATATGTTAGGAAATCAAAATATACCGGTTGTGACTGCTATCGACGTACATGTACATAGCTTTATAGGTGTCAGTTGGGTGATGTAAATTCGATCATTTTTGTAATTAGAATATTACGATGTAGCTGCTCATAGTGTAACGGATCTCTGCTATGTAAAATGTACAAACTTACTATGGTTCCCAGCATCGTGGCTTTCCTCATGGGGATGTGCTAGCCGTCAGTCGCCCGATCTTGAGGGAAAGATTGGGCGCCTCCACCATCTTTGGATGAACACAAAAGCCCGATCTTGAGGGAAAGATTGGGCGCCTCCACCATCTTTGGATGAACACAAAACGCGTGATCTGATCCATTCATCCATGGCTGCATACCTCCACCTGTGTAGCAACATTTTTGTACTATTGTAACATAAAACCCAAGTCGGTCGCTTGACCCAAATCATTTACCTTCACCATAAACCTTAACCGATTATAATGAGTCAGCCCGCGGGAAATGCAAAGGTGGACATGGGGAGCATTTGCACCCGGAATGAAAATACATTTTCACAATGTTTAAAATTTCTAAAAAAAATGTGCATGAGTGTATGTTGTAGTTTCTATGTGTGTGTCGCGGAGAAACAACTTTTTACTTGACTTGTGTGAAAAAGATAAAAATTTGTCATATGTACGTATTATGTATGTCACAAAATTTTCTCTTTTTTCTGGAGAAAAATTATAAAGTAAACTTTTCACGAAACTTTTTGTCATGTATATGTGTACTTTTTTCTAGATTTTTTTGATATTTTTTAAAAGTGTTTTAATTGCTTTTTCTAAAAGTGGGTGCAAATGCTCCATGTTCTCTTTATTCACTCTCGTCAGCCCGTGCTTTTGCTTTACCCTGGTTATACTTCTTGGCCAGGCAGTGTTATGGTGATTCCGTGGTTGTCTACGATCGGTCAACCACTTGGGGACAAGAACTTTGGCTTTGGCACGTAGTCCGGGTGATTGTTCCGATCGAAGAGGACCAACGGAGGTAGGCTGGGATGGGCTCTTGCGAGGACCTTTTGCAAGTGACTATCATATGGCAATTTTTGCCTATGAAGATGGCTAGGCTCCCCTTTTAGATGGGGACCCAACCTTGTCCTCCTTGTTGGCTAGCTTGTTGTTTTCGTCCTTCTTCGAGGGAACATACTTCTCCCTTGAGGTGACGACTGGTGAGGTGCTGTGACTGTGGGCCCATGCTAGTGGAACTTTTTCATGAATGCATAGAAAATATGTAACCCTTTGCGTGAGCGCTCTTGAAGATGACCTCTTCGGCCTTTTGGCTTGTTGCTCTTCCTTTTCTTTTCACTGTCTTTGTTGCGGGGGTGTCCCTTGGAGGGCTTCGTTCTATGTG
Organism: Puccinellia tenuiflora; assembly: GCA_012064385.1. Lineage (NCBI taxonomy): Eukaryota > Viridiplantae > Streptophyta > Magnoliopsida > Poales > Poaceae > Puccinellia > Puccinellia tenuiflora. Next base: position 389,256 of record QRDG01000553.1, on the reverse strand, counting down.
ATGTTAGCTTCTTTCTGTTCGGCGCCATGCTCTTGTGTGATCACACAGGGCATGTGTGGCAGTGATCTTGAAAAGGTTGCGTGTGGTAGTTGGCTTGGCGAGGGTGAGTTGATGGTGGAGCCATGTGTCCTTGCACCCCTTGGAGAAGGCGGAGATGATGTTGTGGTTAGAGAGACTCCACACAAAGTGTTCCGCTTTCGAGAGAAACACTTGACGACTTGACGTAGTGGAGGTGCCAGGTGAATCGAAGGACCCTTGGAAGTTGCTGATGAAGACCAGCTTCAGGGCGTCACATGTGTTGTTGGAGCGGGGCGGCAGGTTCTCCAGCTCGTAGCGCCTTGCGTCGAGGGTCAGGGTCCTGCTTGCCGCTAATCGGCTTGGCATATGCAAGGAGGCGGCATTTCTCCCCGCATGTGCCCTAGCTTCGCCTAGGAGGTTGAAACATTCAAAACGTATATATTTTTTATGGTTCCATGCTACTTTAATATCATTGTTACATGTTTATATCATGATTTATCATTTTGCAATATTTTCTCGAACTAACCTATTAACTGCCAAATGCTAGATATTGTTTTCTACTATTTTTGTATTACAAAAAAATGTTAAAGAAAAGTCACAGAAAAATTCGGGGAAAAATACCACAAAGAATAAATTTTCGAGACACAGCTGGAGAGCCAAACAGAGGAGCCAGGAGGGCCACCAATGGCAACGGGTCCCACCCACGGGCCTAGCCTGGGATGCGGGCCCTCCTCGGCCACCGCCTCTCGACACCCTCGACGCCTATAAGTCCCGTCGACCTAAAATTTACGGATATGGCACTAGCAGGAAAAGGCTTATAGGTAAGCCCTTGTGGATTCTTCCTCACATTATGGACTATGATGTTTCTATGCAGGATCTTATAGAACTTTTCGTTGCGATTCCAACGAGCCTAAGATCATCAAAAACGGAGTCCGGATGATTAAGTTATGATTTTTCTTGTACCGGTTGTTCTATAGTTTTTTATCTGGCGGTAGTACCGCAGCGGCAGCGGTAGTACCGCTACTCCTAGAGTGGAACTGCTGTTGCACAGCAGCTGGTACCGCTAGTGGTACCGCTGCACCGTTTTTGCGTATTGGTATCCCTCCGGTACCCCGGCGGTAGCAGCCACGTTCTACCGTTGGAAACTTCGTTTTCATTCAAAATGGCACTGAAGGTAGTACCGCTGGCCCAGAGGTAGTACCGCCCCATCGGTAGTACCGCTAGCCCAGCGGTAGTACCGCTGTGCATGATTTCTGCACATAACGGTCAGATTTCGGGGGGGGGGGGGCTATTTAAGGGGCCTTCTTCCCCAATGGTTTCCCAACTAAGGCAGCACGTTTCTCTCTCTCCCACCATTGTTGACCTTGGAAAGCTTGCCCCCCTCTCAATCCCTCCAATGAATCTTGCATATTTTTGAGGGAAAAGTGAGAGGAGATCTAGATCCACATTTCCACCAATCAATCTCTCCTCTCAGTGAGGGGAACCTAGTGGATCTAGTTCTTGGAGTTAATTTGTGGTTCTCTTCCTTGTTCTTCCTCTCTTATTCCCCCATAAGAATTTGTTGCTTTGTCGGAATTTGAGAGTGAAGGATTTGAGCACTTGTGCTCTTGCCATTGCATTAGTTGCATCGGTTTTTGCTCTCCACGAGGATTCGTGGAAGTTGAAGTACGAGAAGATTGTTACTCTTGGGTGCATTGTGTTCCCAAGAGCTTGTGCCTCTTGGGTGCATTGTGTACCCTAGACGGTTGGTGGTGTCGCGAAGACTTCAAGTTGTGAAGCTTCGGGCAAGGTTTGGGATCCCCCGATTGAGTTGTGGGTGTGTGCCCCAAGATTGTTGTAAAGGCTCCGGATTCCGCCTTGAAGGATTCCGATAGTGGAAGGTAAACCGAGCCTTTTTGGCAAGGTTCATCGGAGAATAGGGTGAAGCATTTGTGGCGTTGAGTAGGCCTGTGGTGGCGAGCTCACACCCCTCCAAGGAGACATACTCCCTTAACAAGGAGGAACTCGGGAATACATCCTCGTCTCCGCGTGCCTCGGTTATTTCTATAGCCGAGATCTTTACTTATGCAATTTACATTGTGGTAGCCTTCGTGCTTGAAGTTTTATATTTTGCTATCACCTTGTTATTATATTGCTTAGCATAAGTTGTTGGTGCACATAGGTGAATCTAGTATATTAGGTTTTGTTGGCTTGTTAATTTAAACACCTAGTTTTATTCCGCAATAATCAAGCCTAATAGTAAAAGTTTTAAATCGCCTATTCACCCCCCTCTAGGCGACATCCTTGTCCTTTCACCATGTCAATCCACAAAGGGAAGGTTGGGGGAGCAAAGCTCAATTCTTAGATCTATTCTAGGGTTTCTAGGAAGTAGGCAGGGGCTTTAAATAGGCTAGGTACAAAATGGGGAAAAGTAGGTGGGATAGAAGGCCTCTCGGGCCGACTTGGCTCACAGGCTGAAAGGATACCGGAAAGTCCGGCGTCTGCGGCGCCATACAGTCGAACGGCGTCATTGACTTCAGTTTGTTGTGCTGCGCAGCTGCTTTTCTACGCGCTGGACAGTCTGACGCCTCTGGCCGGACAGTCTGACAGTCTGGCGCCTGTTGCCGGACTGTTCGGTGGCCAAGGGGGGTTTGTACCCGGGGGCGGCCGGACTAGTCCGGGGGATGTCTGGTGCCCATGTGTCGGCGCCGGACTGTCCGGCGTGATCTGCCAGAAAGTCCGGCTACCATGGTTTCTTCAACTTGTTGAACACCATGGGTTTCTTCAATTTGTTGACCTTGGCGGCATGGCATAAGTTGTGCCTCTCCAAAGTATCTTGAGTGGACTCATGTAATGTCTTCACACTAGAAGAAAAGTTGCTTTCTACCACGCTCGATTTTTGTGGTACAAAGGCCATTTTTGTGGTTAAAATTTTTCTACCACGAATTGGGTATTGTGGTAGAATCCCCGTGGCAGAACGTTCTTCCAAGACAAAGGCTTTTCGTGGTAGATGAAAGTAGTGGAACCCCCGAACAGACCAATCTTAACAGCGTTAAACATGACGTCATCACAGAAAAGCATGACGTCATCCCATTTGGTGACGTGGCATGTAATGTCCCGGGGTTTTTCCCCAAATTAGAAATTGCTTGTTTTTCTTTTTTGCATCATCGTGACATCATGCATCATATCACCTTGATTTTTTGCAAAAGAAATCAAAATATTATTTTGGCAAAACCCTATTTTATTTTGCAAATTTTCCCTCTTCTTTTTATTTTCCCTCTTTTCTTTTCCTATATTTCTTTCTCTCTTTTTCCAATTCTTTAATTTGGAAAATCCCAGAAAATTCGTAGCAGGCATGAGGGCAACTTCTGGCCCATCTCTCCTTTCTCTCTCTTCCTCTCCTTTCTCTTTTCAACCCAGCTAAGTCCCAGCCCAGATGAGAAGTTGTCGTCTTCTTCCTTGCTATCGTCACCCACCACCACAGCGCCCCTCCTCTCCTCCCCTCTCCCTTATAACCAGGGGCGGATCTAGGCCCAGGGCAAAAGGGGCCATGGCTCGGGTCGTGGCCGAAATTCCTACTTACCATCTAGAATTTTTTTTTTGGCCCGGGTCGTAGCCCAGTAGTGGCCCTGCCCAAGATGGTGTCTGGCCTCGCTCGTTCCCCTGCCTCGTTCTACTCCAGACCTCCACTGAACTGAGAAGAAGCGCGTCGGCGACGCCTACGGCCACGTCGTGCTAGCTCGCTGCGGGCTCCTGCCAGTCCGGCCGCCCCTTGCTCCGGCGACGCCGGCGCGGCGACCGCCCCCTGCTCCGGGCCCCTGCGGACTGCTGCCTGCTGCCCTGCTCCACGCGGGCACGCGGCGGCGCCTGCTAAGCCAGGCCGGCGCTCCGCGATCGGAGGCTCCTATAGACAGGCTGCTGCCCATTGCCCTGCTCGCCTCGTCGTCCTGCGGTCTTGCCTTTAGGTCTACCAGGGAGGTCTCACCGTCTTAGGTCTGCAACTGACAACTCGATCTAGAATCGGTTCCTTGCTCATTTCTTCTTTGTTCGTCACTTGTCAGCTATGTAACTTTTCTAGAATCGGTTGATTTATTTGTAATTGATTCATGTTTTAGGAACGAAGATGAAGAGATTTTATCCATTGATCTCAAAACCGAACCAATCAACAGATGGAAATCCTCAAACCGAAGAAGTTTCTCAACCTGAAGAAGTTGTCCAAACTGAATCAACTCCTCAAAGCGGACCGTCAATGTCAACTAAAGCAAGTGACAACCTTGCAGATCGTGTTGGCAATGCAAATACTCGTCTCGGAGTAGGTATGGATGTGATTGTTTCAGATCCCGGTCTTAGGACACCTATAGAGGACTTGGATCCAAACATTAAAGATCTTCCTAGAAGAGAGTATGTTAACTTGGGTCCATGCCAACCTATTGGTCACAAATATAAGAGGAGTCCTTTTGGAAAAGTCGGTAGACTTAGAAGCTTTCATGATTATTGGTTCAAGAGGCAGTTGGCTAGAATATAGTGTTGCTAAAGATGCGGCATTTTGTTTATATTGCTTTCTTTTTAAGCAACCTAAAGCAGAAAATTATGGCAGATGTATGCCGATGACTTCTCCATATATGAGATTTCTTTTGTCCTTAGAAACCAACTTGAGACATTCATTGCTGATGTGAGAGGTGATCCAAATTTTGTGAGTTGTCATGATCTTGGTAATCTTGCTGTGAAGATGGTTCAAACTGATAGACACATGGTTTTTCCTTTGGTGTATCGTCTCATTGAGCTGGCATTGATTTTACCGGTTGCTACTGCATCAGTGGAGAGGGCTTTCTCAGCTATGAATATTATTAAGACTGAGTTGAGAAATAAGATGGGTGATGATTGGATGAATTCTAACATGGTGTGTTATATTGAGCGAGATGTATTTCAGTCTATCAATGATGATGATATTTTATATCGTTTTCAAGCATATGAATCACGTAGAGGAATATTACCTCGTCGTTTTGGTAAGTTTTTCTATTCGTATCAATGATTGATCAATTAACTTTTTCACTTGATGTATATGCTTTTACTTATGAATTATTCTCGATTTTTTTTAAGGTATCGATTCTTCTTCTAGTGTTGATGAAGTCATGAGAGGCTCAGATTAACTTAATCATTGATGTGGAGATTTGGTACTATCTTTTATATCCTCGAGCTACATATTTTTTGTTTTTAGTAATCTTTTATGTACATTGTTGTACGGTTAAACAGTGAATTTGAAATTATGTGATGATCTTTGCAATTCTACTAGAAAATTATGTGCTTTACAAGAATTTTTGTAGTACATTTTTTTTGCGGTTAGTTTTTGGCCCGAGTCTTCTCCGTTTCTGTATCCACCACTTCTTATAAACAGCCCCGGGCGCCCTCCCCAAACCCTAGACCCTTTTCTCTTCCTCCTCTGCCACCGCCACCTATCTCCCCTCCCCTTTCTTTCTTCCCCCAAAATCACCTCCATGGCCGGAGCATGCTCTCATGCTCACCACCAATCCTGACCACCTCCATCCTTGCCTCCATGTCTGGAAGGTAGCACCAGATGTTCCCCTCCATTTCCCCACCTTGGAGCCACTGGCTCCCTCCTCTGCTTCTCGGGAACGAGCTCGCTCCGGAGCGTCAAGGCCGACAGCCGTCGTCGTCCTCGCCAGTACATGGTGCCTCGAGCCAATCCGCCATGTCCCAGAGCAGCGCCGTCGTCGACTACGTCCTCTACACTGAACACCAGAGCTGGAGCCGCTGGAGCGACACCAAGATCTCCTTCGACTACGTCCATCCGGAGCACGCCAAGGTCGCCATCGAGCTCGTCTTCCTCCTCTACGTCCGCTGCCTTTCTTCCCCTTCCTCCGGTTGATGCTGTCGTCGCCGAGCTCGTGTTCGTCGCCAGCAGCCTCCCCGAGGTGAGCCGCCCATCGTCGTCGCCGCTCTGCTCGCGCCCGAGCTCCATGGCCACCACGGCCATGGCAGCCGGTCCTTGTCCACACACGCACGCCACGCACCCCCCCCGCTGCACCATCTCGCTCCTTGCACCCTGCACATCCCTTTGCGCACTCCTGCACACGATCACTAGCTGCACCTGCACCGTCGCCCTGCAGATCGAGCGGAGGAACGAGCGGCGCCGCTGCAGATCATCTTCGTCGCCTCGTTCTGAACCTGCACCTTTCCTGTCCAAAGATTCAGTTAACGCTGCTGAGTTTCGTCTTGTATGGTCAGATTCGAATCCTAAACCAAACAGCACCGTAGCCTAGTCGCTGCGGCCTTACTTCTCTACCCAGGCCGGCCAACTTCAATCCCCACGGCCGACAGCATTTTCTGTTTTATCCTTCTTTTGCAAATATGTTTAAAACATATCTTTAAATCTATAGCTCCAATTACAAAGTATATTATATGAAATTTTATTAGAAAAATATAAGGAATGTTAATATGCCATCCATGCTTCATGTTTGCATCATGTAGTTGCACTTTAGTTGTATTTTTGTATATCACCTAAATAAAATATGGAATGGGTGGGATCTAATTTAATTGATGTCCCAATTCCATTTAATTTTGAGTAGCTCACCCATGCATTGTCTAGACTTGCTAATAACATTTAATTTGGATGGTTAGAAAAATAACTTGAACCTTTAATTAAATGTTGGAATCTCGGTTCCATTTAAATTGGCTTAAGTTGCATTTTGCCATTGTCATGCATGCATTGCATCAACATGCCAGATCTTTTGCCGTAGTAGTAAAATGCATTTTTTCCGCTGTTTAGTGATCGTTGCTTCTTCGGGAATAGGACGTTGAATTGATGTGAGTAACGATAGGTTCTGCTAACTCTACCGGATTGCAGGCAAGCAATACTCCCTTGCTATATATGCTTATTTTCTACTTGTTCTGTCTTTTGTTCCTTGCTAGCCCTATGTTACGATGCTTATGTCCCTATCCTATTTGCATGTTTACCTGGCAGTCATGATATAGCCACACCCCACATCCTTTTAACCTATTGCTTGTTTACCTTGTTGGCCTTGCTAGTCGTAGCGCATGCTTAGGTTTGTTTTGCTCGATTCTTGTTCTAGTCATGCTTTAATATGATAGTTGGGTTTAACTCACATGATAATCTATAATGTTTGGCGATGGGAATAATTAATAAAGATAAGACACCGACAGAAGGCCAATCGTGGTGCTTTGTTCTGCTAGTGTTGCCTAGGACCCGAGTTCTTGTCCTCTGATCCAAGACTGAGAGCACTACCCACACGTGGGAGGAAATGCGACTCTCCTGGACCTAGTACCGGATCTGCAGCCTTGTCCAGGGCGCCATAAGTAGTTCGCGTGTTTCCATTTGCGCGACCCTTTATTTATTTGTGATGCAGGTATGGATGGGACGCCTCCGGGACTTATACGTGATGGTTACTTACGGTAGGGCTTGCGGATCGTTCGTTTATCGAGTGTGGAAGGCGGGACAATCGTATGAGTGTGCCTCCCGACACCGTTAACGCAACGGCTAGGTCCGCCTCGGAGCTTCGGCCGGACTTTCGATGCGGGCAAGACCTAGCTAGGTGGTTCCCTAGACTTGTGTGGTAGTGAAGGAAAGTGTAGTATCGGATACCCTGCCAGCATACCCTGAAAGTGTGCTAATTGCATGGCACGAAGGGTTGAAGAACGTGTGGCCACATTTGAGCACCCCTGTAGGGTTTAATCTTTTCGAAAAGCCGTGTCCGCGGTTATGGATGACTTGGTGATGATGCTGCCTAACAAGATCATAGACAACGTGCACGTAATGATGATAACTTGATTAGTAAGATAGAATTACTTTACTAATAACCCATAAAATTGCCAACTGTGTGAGTGCCTTTGGGTTGTTCCTCGTGGGTTGATCGAGGAGTAACAATCGGCTGGGTTATGCTTGGTGAGTAGTTTAGTTGGTTTCTTATGTGCTCTCTTACCTTGTCTCTAATAGACGGAAGCTGTAGCGTGTCTCTATAAGTTGTTAGTGCTGCTTGCCGCCGCTTCAATCGCTAACCCTCTTCCCTCGGAATCCAAGATTTGATATCTTGTGAGTATTACTTATCAGTACTTTTTATAGTACTGACCCCTTCGGGGCTGCTATTCCAAAGCAGTCGACAGGTTTGAAGTATGACGACGTTAGCTTGGGAATCCCTCCGGCTTGGCCTGGGCAAGGATATGGTGGCTTCGTTTATCTTCAGGTCTCTGAGTCCACTTTGTATCTTGTCCGTAGTCGGACACTATTTGCTTTCGTTGTTATTTTGGATCTTTGTGTTGTATCTTTTGCTCTTGACTTGGTGAGTCGTTGATGTATATGTTCTTTGGTGGGTTCCGTTGAGAACTATTGTAATGATCATCACAATTCCACCCGCATAACATGTGTGTTGCGACGTGCACGTCATGCCTGGTGGGCATCCTAGGATCGTTATTATGCGGATTTGGCGGTAGCGTTCAAATCTACATAGTACCGATCCCAGGGCATTACAAAGTGGTATCAGAGCTCTGGTTCTTCGATACCCCGCAGGTCCGCTGTGCCTGTAGGATGCCCTAACTAATGGTCGATGTTTGTAGAGTGTCAAAACTATCTTACTAAAAATTATTTGGAAAGATCTCAATAGGATTCTTGTTTATTTCTTACCTCTATTCTATTCCTCCTCTTATGTAATGTGATTTAAATATTCTCTCTTATCTATCTTCTGGTTAGAGCATCTTCGTGGGTGGACGATCTCTTGCCTTGTACCTAATAGGTTCGATCTTCGGAAGGATCTCGACAGACGAACATCGGCATTGACGTGAGCAAGAACTTCTTGTTAGTTGTGTCGAGAAGATCAACATGGTGCGAGAAGATCCGATAGATTGACCCCGCTCTTCCCCCCCCCCCCTGACAGTAGCATAGATCTCGCCTGGTGTCGGTTGTAATGTCCCGGGGTTTTTCCCCAAATTAGAAATTGCTTGTTTTCTTTTTTTGCATCATCGTGACATCATGCATCATATCACCTTGCTTTTTTGCAAAAGAAATCAAAATATTATTTTGGCAAAACCCTATTTTATTTTGCAAATTTTCCCTCTTCTTTTTCTTTTCCCTCTTTTCTTTTCCTATCTTTCTTTCTCTCTTTTTCCAATTCTTAAATTGGAAAAAATCCAGAAAATTCGTAGCAGTCATGGGGGCAACTTCTGGCCCATCTCTCCTTTCTATTTTCAGCCCAGCCCAGATGAGAAGTTGTAGCGGACCTGCACTTAAAAATAGGCAAGATCCCTGTGTATAGTGCAAATCCCTGGATCGAATCGTTTGCACACACAGTTTACGATGAATACCATAACATTGTATCAATTTATTACACAAATGATCCAGACTTAAAATAATCCATTACAACTTTGCATAGCTCGAAGCTAGCATAAATAAAAATAACAGCGGAAGACTAAATATTATTGCATGGAGTCCCAATCTTCATGTAGCCACAGGCGAAACATGTTGGTTGCAGACTCGAAACCCATAACGAAACCTCACTCTTCGTCAGAACAACCTGATAAAAAGATATCAACAAGGTGGGTCAGAACCATAAAAATGGAACTGGCAAGTGACACTTTGTGGACTCATATTGGAACAACTCTAGTAACCTATATGCATATTTGGCTTGGTGGAGTTTGAAGGCTGTTTGCATAAAGCCAATTTTTCCCTATCTCTTTGTAAAACATCTTTTCATCTATACGAGACTTTCATGGCATGAAAACCACCGTCTCAACTACCCTTGTTCACCCATCAAGTTTTAACTTAGAGAAATTAAAATGTTGGGATCCTCCGTTGACGTCCTTGATCAGCTGCTCATAGTTGCCCGTAACCGGGGACACGGCTAAGTACTTAGTTCGACACTCTGCAGAGGTTGTGCACTTTCACCATTAGACTTAACCAACCCAAACTATCCCTCACACTCCATTGGTGTTTCGGGGAAAAGAAGAAGGTTAAGACGAGATCTTTCAGAAGCATTTTCCCATCCCATACCGGCCTGACGCGCTCCACCTATAAACCTCTACCACCACCTGTCAAGCCGGGATGAGTCCATGCAACTTAGTTGATCAAGACAGAGCCCATATGACTAATGGCTGCACTGGAGGCAATCTTCTCTTGGAGTAACTTCAAATCCCTTTGATCCTGGGTGGCTTTCCACAAGTGTGATTCATCCTCCTAAGTCAGGGGACCACGTATGATCCTTCCTCCCAAAGTAGGGAATCACCCTCTTCTACAATTCATCCTCCCACATATGGGGAATTGCTTTAAACCAACCACCCACCCAGGTAGTTCATTACTTAGTAGAATTTTATTTACCTCTCATATAAAACCTTTAGCACTGCATTTTTCCTATTCTACTAAGTTATCAAGTAGGTACTAGACACTTAGGAAATATTTGGAAAACTACTAACAAGTCTAGCATAGCATAGTAATACTAATAACCTATCATGCAAAATTTTCTAAGTAAAAGCTACAACAATGCATACATCAAAATAATAGGACGAAAAGTATGCAAGTGTGCCACTTGCCTTGGCAACAGGAGTGGCAGGAGTAGCAACCACCAAAGTCTTCGTGACTCTCCGAATAAACTAACAAAATAAACAAGCCACACATAAACATACAAACAAAAACAATAATAACAATACAATAATATATGCTATGCATGAAATGCATTTAAAAATCACAAGAAAATTACTACACTAATTTTTCTGATTTGTGAAAATATGCATGAGGTCAAAATGCAAATAAAACAATTTTTATTATAATAACAACATAAAACAATTCCCAAAAGGGAATAAACACAAATTAAATACTACTGTTAAACAAAATAATTACAAAAAAATATGGGGTTGGTCCTACTGGACAGAGGGCTTCAAAACTAAACTAACCCAATTGGATTTACTCAAAAAGCTATTTTTAAACTAAAGTTATGACAAATTTACTCAAATTTCACATTTGAAATTCAAATAAATTTAAACTTGTCAAAACAGAAAACTAAAATGCCAGAAGGATTCTACTGGTTCTAAGGATTTCAAATATATAAAAATATTTGAATTTGGCCCAATAGATAAAAAGATATGATAAAACTAAGGTGTAGGGGTTTTTCTGCAAAACAGACAGATTAAATCTAAATCCAGAAAATCCAGAAATGCTTGTCCACGCGGCGTCTCCTGATTGGCTGACAGATCCGAGTTGGCGCTGACTGGGCTGCTGACTGGGCGTACCGGTTCACTTAACTAGATCTAATCTAGGCCGTTGAAAACAGATCTGACGGTAGAGGAGCTAGGGTTTACTGTGCTGGCGGCCGGAGTTGCTCCGGTGACCTAACCGTGGCGGTGACATGGCCGGCGTCGCGCGTTCCGGCGAAGGGAGAGGGAGAGGGGACAGGGGATCGTTACCACGAGGTGCAGGACGTTGGGGCGAGCTTGTTGGCGTGGGAGACGGCGTCAGGGTGCACGGGTTCCGCCGGAATCGCTCGCCGGAGTAGCGCCTGCGGTCGGGGTCGTCGGTCGAGGATGCGCACGTCGGTCTGGGGGCACAAAAATCACCAAATGGTGTCAGAGAGGTGTGCAGGGTTAATAGAAGGAAGAAGAGGGCGAATAGGGGTCCTGGGGTCGCCGGAGTTCACCGGAAATGGAGGTTGACGGCGGTGGCCGAGGCGGATGGCGGCGGTGGATTGCGGGCAGCCTGGTGGCGAGGAGGTAGGGTTTTCGGGGGCAAACGAAGGAGGAGGGAGAGGGCTACTTATAGGGGTGCTCGGTCACGGCGATTGCGGCCTTTAAAGCACGAATTGAAGACGCCGATCGCCGGCCGGTTCTTGCCATGTCGGGTGCGGGAATTGGGGAAGAACGTGTCGGTGAAAAAAAAACAGGGGGTGGGCTGGACCGGTGCTGGGCTGCGCGCGTGGGGAAGAAATTGGGCTGCGGCTGGGCCGTTTTCGGGCTGAGCTGGCCGGGGTGGCCCTCTTCTATTTTTTTTTTTGACCAAAACCTTTTCTTTTTCTAATAACAGAAATCATCCTAACTTTTGAAATACAATTTCAAATTGGTTCAAACCAATTTGAATAATTTTGTAAAATCAAAATAATCCCTTTAAATACTTTGGAACCTTTTCCAAAAAAAAAAATCAATTATGTAATATTTGCATAATTTGACACCTTTAGATTAAAATATCAAATAGGCTTTTATAAAATCTTCTTGAACTCAATTAAAATCCAGAAAAATACTATGAGTAGTATCATGTGGTATAAATCATGATAAACTCATTTTTGTTATTTTTACCCAAAATAAAATTACCACAAATACCCTTGGGCATTTAAATGATAATTGATATTTCATAATATAAGAAAATAAATTTTTATTCTTTTGAAAACTTCATAAAACCAGGAGCACAAATGCACAAATGCAATGAAAACATGAATGCCATGCTTGTTTTGAAAATTTCAAAACATAAAAAGTATTTTTCAAAAGGTTTTTGATTTTTCTGATTTTTCAAAAGTTTGAAAATCTTGGGATGTTACATACTACCACCCTTAAAAGGAATCTCGTCCCCGAGATTCGAAGAGGCTAGAAGAATGGGTTTGAAAACTCTGGGTTTTGATAACTGGGTGGGCTACCACCCTTAAAAGATTTTTTTTTTGTTGGTAGTTTTAAAATGTCAAACTTCAAACTGAAAGCTTGAATAGAATGTACCATTTTCCATACCAGGCTCATTGTAGGCTCCTTCCAGGTGGACATGGTTCACATATCCCTTGTCAAAAGGGTTTGGCTTGGCAGCTTCCTCAGTCTTCTTTTCGGGACAGTCGCTGGAATAGTGTCCCATCTGCTTGCACTTATAGCACTTTATGTGACTAATGTCCTTCTTGCCTGTGGGGTGATTGTGATTCTGACCATTGTAACTATTGTTCTTGTATTCACCATTTCCACCATTGCTTCCATTATTATGATTATGGCCATTGTGATTGTGGCCACTCCCATTCTTGTGGTTGTGGTGCCCTCCACTGTTCCCATGATAATGTGGTTTCTTCTGAACAGATTCTGAGTTGTACTTGCTGCCATTGTGCTTCCTCTTCCTGTTCTCTGCTTTCTTGATATTATCCTCCAATGTGATTGCTTGATCTAGTAGAGCCTGATAGTTTGGGGCATATGCAACCGTCAAGGGAATCTTGAGTTCGTCACACAGTCCCTTGAGAAATGTTTCCTTCCTCTTAGCATCAGTGTCAATGTCTTCAGGAGCATAACGAGACAACGAGTAGAAGTCGTCCATATACTCCTTGAGTGACCTGTTTTCCCTGTCTCAGGCTTCGGAATTCTTCCTTCTTCAAGTTCATAATGCCTGACGAGATATGGGCATTACGAAATCCTTCCTTGAATGTTTCCCAAGTCAAGCTATTTAGAGGGTGGGTGATTTGATATGTTTCCCACCATTGAGCTGCTGGACCCTCCAACAAATGAGCGGTGAATCTCACCATCTCAGGGTCTGTGCACTCACAAGTCACCAAGTCCTTGTGCACAGAGCGAAGCCAGTCATCTGCCACAATTGGCTCAGTAGCAGCAGAGAATTTGTTAGGCCTTAACTTCAGAAATCTTTCAAGCTTGTCCACTTGAGGAGGGGGTGGCGGCGGTGGTGGGGGTGGTGGTGGCGGCGCATTCTGATTTGCCATGAATTGAGCCATCATAGTCATCAGTTGAGTCTGTGCCGCTATCATCTGTTGAAGCATAGCGTCGGTGTTGTTGTTGTTGTTGTTGTTGGGATCACGTCGAGGAGGCATCTGTGGGGTTTTAGCATAGATGAGCAAAAGATAGACAGATCTATGAGAAATACTCCTACCCATACAAACAAGTAACACCAAAGAAAACAATCAATCAAAAGTTCAACACAAACTTTTTGATAGAAACGAACTAGTCGTTTCGAAAGGAAAAACACACCAAGGTTTTGAAAAACAAAAGCGGTAGTACTGCCATACCACAAGTTGGTAGGTCAATATACCATCGGGGTTGTTATTCTAATGAAATGGTGGTCTAATCTATCTCCTTCTTTAGTGCATCGAGTTCTTCACCGATTTTCTTGAGTTCGTCAAGGTACTTCTGGGTGTTGTGAAGTCTAAAATGAAGTCTTGCTCCAAGGTACTCGATGGCCTCCCATGCTGCACTTCTTGCTGAATCAAAGAAAGATGTGTGAATTATTGGGTTGGTGAACATGCAGCATCCTTCAGTCTTGTGGTCATCGTCTTTGCTTTTGTACAAATGGAGTTGCACCCACCAGTATTCTTGACCTTCACCCATGAAAGGAAATCCTTTGTATACAGCTTCTCCTTCAAATCCCAAGCTCTTCATGTTATCCTTGAGTGCTCTTGGGAACTCAGTCTCACATTGCAGAGTCATGGTCATCACTGGTCCTTTCTTGATGGCTTCCATGAGGGTGGTCATCTAAAACAAGAGAAGATACTTAGAAAGCAATTTAGACAAGATGGTTACAAGAATGACATTAGAAAAGTTTTTGGATGAATAGAAATTAGCTTTTAGTCCTATGGGCTTTCTTATTTCTATTCCAAACCTAGGGTTTCGAACCTACAGGCAACACAGTGCTCTGATACCATCTGTAGCGGACCTGCACTTAAAAATAGGCAAGATCCCTGTGTATAGTGCAAATCCCTGGATCGAATCGTTTGCACACACAGTTTACGATGAATACCATAACATTGTATCAATTTATTACACAAATGATCCAGACTTAAAATAATCCATTACAACTTTGCATAGCTCGAAGCTAGCATAAATAAAAATAACAGCGGAAGACTAAATATTATTGCATGGAGTCCCAATCTTCATGTAGCCACAGGCGAAACATGTTGGTTGCAGACTCGAAACCCTTAACGAAACCTCACTCTTCGTCAGAACAACCTGATAAAAAGATATCAACAAGGTGGGTCAGAACCATAAAAATGGAACTGGCAAGTGACACTTTGTGGACTCATATTGGAACAACTCTAGTATCCTATATGCATATTTGGCTTGGTGGAGTTTGAAGGTTGTTTGCATAAAGCCAATTTTTCCCTATCTCTTTGTAAAACATCTTTTCATCTATACGAGACCTTCATGGCATGAAAACCACCGTCTCATCTACCCTTGTTCACCCATCAAGTTTTAACTTAGAGAAATTAAAATGTTGGGATCCTCCGTTGACGTCCTTGATCAGCTGCTCATAGTTGCCCGTAACCGGGGACACGGCTAAGTACTTAGTTTGACACTCTGCAGAGGTTGTGCACTTTCACCATTAGACTTAACCAACCCAAACTATCCCTCACACTCCATTGGTGTTTCGGGGAAAAGAAGAAGGTTAAGACGATATCTTTCAGAAGCATTTTCCCATCCCATACCGGCCTGACGCGCTCCACCTACAAACCTCTACCACCACCTGTCAAGCCGGGATGAGTCCACGCAACTTAGTTGATCAAGACAGAGCCCATATGACTAATGGCTGCACTGGAGGCAATCTTCTCTTGGAGTAACTTCAAATCCCTTTGATCCTGGGTGGCTTTCCACAAGTGTGATTCATCCTCCTAAGTCAGGGGACCACGTATGATCCTTCCTCCCAAAGTAGGGAATCACCCTCTTCTACAATTCATCCTCCCACGTATGGGGAATTGCTTTAAACCAACCACCCACCCAGGTAGTTCATTACTTAGTAGAATTTTATTTACCTTTCATATAAAACCTTTAGCACTGCATTTTTCCTATTCTACTAAGTTATCAAGTAGGTACTAGACACTTAGGAAATATTTGGAAAACTACTAACAGGTCTAGCATAGCATAGTAATACTAATAACCTATCATGCAAAATTTTCTAAGTAAAAGCTACAACAATGCATACATCAAAATAATAGGACGAAAAGTATGCAAGTGTGCCACTTGCCTTGGCAACAGGAGTGGCAGGAGTAGCAACCACCAAAGTCTTCGTGACTCTCCGAATAAACTAACAAAATAAACAAGCCACACATAAACATACAAACAAAAACAATAATAACAATACAATAATATATGCTATGCATGAAATGCATTTAAAAATCACAAGAAAATTACTACACTAATTTTTCTGATTTGTGAAAATATGCATGAGGTCAAAATGCAAATAAAACAATTTTTATTATAATAACAACATAAAACAATTCCCAAAAAGGGAATAAACACAAATTAAATACTACTGTTAAACAAAATAATTACAAAAAAATATGGGGTTGGTCCTACTGGACAGAGGGCTTCAAAACTAAACTAACCCAATTGGATTTACTCAAAAAGCTATTTTTAAACTAAAGTTATGACAAATTTACTCAAATTTCACATTTGAAATTCAAATAAATTTAAACTTGTCAAAACAGAAAACTAAAACGCCAGAAGGATTCTACTGGTTCTAAGGATTTCAAATATATAAAAATATTTGAATTTGGCCCAATAGATAAAAAGATATGATAAAACTAAGGTGTAGGGGTTTTTCTACAAAACAGACAGATTAAATCTAAATCCAGAAAATCCAGAAATGCTTGTCCACGCGGCGTCTCCTGATTGGCTGACAGATCCGAGTTGGCGCTGACTGGGCGTACCGGTTCACTTAACTAGATCTAATCTAGGCCGTTGAAAACAGATCTGACGGTAGAGGAGCTAGGGTTTACTGTGCTGGCGGCCGGAGTTGCTCTGGTGACCTAACCATGGCGGTGACATGGCCGGCGTCGCGCGTTCCGGCGAAGGGAGAGGGAGAGGGGACAGGGGATCGTTACCACGAGGTGCAGGACGTTGGGGCGAGCTTGTTGGCGTGGGAGACGGCGTCAGGGTGCACGGGTTCCGCCGGAATCGCTCGCCGGAGTAGCGCCTGCGGTCGGGGTCGTCGGTCGAGGATGCGCACGTCGGTCTGGGGGCACAAAAATCACCAAATGGTGTCAGAGAGGTGTGCAGGGTTAATAGAAGGAAGAAGAGGGCGAATAGGGGTCCTGGGGTCGCCGGAGTTCACCGGAAATGGAGGTTGACGGCGGTGGCCGAGGCGGATGGCGGCGGTGGATTGCGGGCAGCCTGGTGGCGAGGAGGTAGGGTTTTCGGGGGCAAACGAAGGAGGAGGGAGAGGGCTACTTATAGGGGTGCTCGGTCACGGCGATTGCGGCCTTTAAAGCACGAATTGAAGACGCCGATCGCCGGCCGGTTCTTGCCATGTCGGGTGCGGGAATTGGGGAAGAACGTGTCGGTGGAAAAAAAAACAGGGGGTGGGCTGGACCGGTGCTGGGCTGCGCGCGTGGGGAAGAAATTGGGCTGCGGCTGGGCCGTTTTCGGGCTGAGCTGGCCGGGGTGGCCCTCTTCTATTTTTTTTTGACCAAAACCTTTTCTTTTTCTAATAACAGAAATCATCCTAACTTTTGAAATACAATTTCAAATTGGTTCAAACCAATTTGAATAATTTTGTAAAATCAAAATAATCCCTTTAAATACTTTGGAACCTTTTCCAATAAAAAAAAAATCAATTATGTAATATTTGCATAATTTGACACCTTTAGATTAAAATATCAAATAGGCTTTTATAAAATCTTCTTGAACTCAATTAAAATCCAGAAAAATACTATGAGTAGTATCATGTGGTATAAATCATGATAAACTCATTTTTGTTATTTTTACCCAAAATAAAATTACCACAAATACCCTTGGGCATTTAAATGATAATTGATATTTCATAATATAAGAAAATAAATTTTTATTCTTTTGAAAACTTCATAAAACCAGGAGCACAAATGCACAAATGCAATGAAAACATGAATGCCATGCTTGTTTTGAAAATTTCAAAACATAAAAAGTATTTTTAAAAAGGTTTTTGATTTTTCTGATTTTTCAAAAGTTTGAAAATCTTGGGATGTTACATACTACCACCCTTAAAAGGAATCTCGTCCCCGAGATTCGAAGAGGCTAGAAGAATGGGTTTGAAAACTCTGGGTTTTGATAACTGGGTGGGCTACCACCCTTAAAAGATTTTTTTTTGTTGGTAGTTTTAAAATGTCAAACTTCAAACTGAAAGCTTGAATAGAATGTACCATTTTCTATACCAGGCTCATTGTAGGCTCCTTCCAGGTGGACATGGTTCACATATCCCTTGTCAAAGGGTTTGGCTTGGCAGCTTCCTCAGTCTTCTTTTCGGGACAGTCGCTGGAATAGTGTCCCATCTGCTTGCACTTATAGCACTTTATGTGACTAATGTCCTTCTTGCCTGTGGGGTGATTGTGATTCTGACCATTGTAACTATTGTTCTTGTATTCACCATTTCCACCATTGCTTCCATTATTATGATTATGGCCATTGTGATTGTGGCCACTCCCATTCTTGTGGTTGTGGTGCCCTCCACTGTTCCCATGATAATGTGGTTTCATTCTGAACAGATTCTAAGTTGTACTTGCTACCATTGTGCTTCCTCTTCCTGTTCTCTGCTTTCTTGATATTATCCTCCAATGTGATTGCTTGATCTAGTAGAGCCTGATAGTTTGGGGCATATGCAACCGTCAAGGGAATCTTGAGTTCGTCACACAGTCCCTTGAGGAATTTTTCCTTCCTCTTGGCATCAGTGTCAATGTCTTCAGGAGCATAACGAGACAACGAGTAGAAGTCGTCCATATACTCCTTGAGTGACCTGTTTCCCTGTCTCAGGCTTCGGAATTCTTCCTTCTTCAAGTTCATAATGCCTGAAGAGATATGGGCATTACGAAAACCTTCCTTGAATGTTTCCCAAGTCAAGCTATTCAGAGGGTGGGTGATTTGATATGTTTCCCACCATTGAGCTGCTGGACCCTCCAACAAATGAGCGGTGAATCTCACCATCTCAGGGTCTGTGCACTCACAAGTCACCAAGTCCTTGTGCACAGAGCGAAGCCAGTCATCTGCCACAATTGGCTCAGTAGCAGCAGAGAATTTGTTAGGCCTTAACTTCAGAAATCTTTCAAGCTTGTCCACTTGAGGAGGGGGTGGCGGCGGTGGTGGGGGTGGTGGTGGCGGCGCATTCTGATTTGCCATGAATTGAGCCATCATAGTCATCAGTTGAGTCTGTGCCGCTATCATCTGTTGAAGCATAGCGTCGGTGTTGTTGTTGTTGTTGTTGTTGGGATCACGTCGAGGAGGCATCTGTGGGGTTTTAGCATAGATGAGCAAAAGATAGACAGATCTATGAGAAATACTCCTACCCATACAAACAAGTAACACCAAAGAAAACAATCAATCAAAAGTTCAACACAAACTTTTTGATAGAAACGAACTAGTCGTTTCGAAAGGAAAAACACACCAAGGTTTTGAAAACAAAAGCGGTAGTACTGCCATACCACAAGTTGGTAGGTCAATATACCATCGGGGTTGTTATTCTAATGAAATGGTGGTCTAATCTATCTCCTTCTTTAGTGCATCAAGTTCTTCACCGATTTTCTTGAGTTCGTCAAGGTACTTCTGGGTGTTGTGAAGTCTAAAATGAAGTCTTGCTCCAAGGTACTCGATGGCCTCCCATGCTGCACTTCTTGCTGAATCAAAGAAAGATGTGTGAATTATTGGGTTGGTGAACATGCAGCATCCTTCAGTCTTGTGGTCATCGTCTTTGCTTTTGTACAAATGGAGTTGCACCCACCAGTATTCTTGACCTTCACCCATGAAAGGAAATCCTTTGTATACAGCTTCTCCTTCAAATCCCAAGCTCTTCATGTTATCCTTGAGTGCTCTTGGGAACTCAGTCTCACATTGCAGAGTCATGGTCATCACTGGTCCTTTCTTGATGGCTTCCATGAGGGTGGTCATCTAAAACAAGAGAAGATACTTAGAAAGCAATTTAGACAAGATGGTTACAAGAATGACATTAGAAAAGTTTTTGGATGAATAGAAATTAGCTTTTAGTCCTATGGGCTTTCTTATTTCTATTCCAAACCTAGGGTTTCGAACCTACAGGCAACACAGTGCTCTGATACCATCTGTAGCGGACCTGCACTTAAAAATAGGCAAGATCCCTGTGTATAGTGCAAATCCCTGGATCGAATCGTTTGCACACACAGTTTACGATGAATACCATAACATTGTATCAATTTATTACACAAATGATCCAGACTTAAAATAATCCATTACAACTTTGCATAGCTCGAAAGTAGCATAAATAAAAATAACAGCGGAAGACTAAATATTATTGCATGGAGTCCCAATCTTCATGTAGCCACAGGCGAAACATGTTGGTTGCAGACTCGAAACCCTTAACGAAACCTCACTCTTCGTCAGAACAACCTGATAAAAAGATATCAACAAGGTGGGTCAGAACCATAAAAATGGAACTGGCAAGTGACACTTTGTGGACTCATATTGGAACAACTCTACTAACCTATATGCATATTTGGCTTGGTGGAGTTTGAAGGCTGTTTGCATAAAGCCAATTTTTCCCTATCTCTTTGTAAAACATCTTTTCATCTATACGAGACTTTCATGGCATGAAAACCACCGTCTGAACTACCCTTGTTCACCCATCAAGTTTTAACTTAGAGAAATTAAAATGTTGGGATCCTCCATTGACGTCCTTGATCAGCTGCTCATAGTTGCCCGTAACCGGGGACACGGCTAAGTACTTAGTTCGACACTCTGCAGAGGTTGTGCACTTTCACCATTAGACTTAACCAACCCAAACTATCCCTCACACTCCATTGGTGTTTCGGGGAAAAGAAGAAGGTTAAGACGAGATCTTTCAGAAGCATTTTCCCATCCCATACCGGCCTGACGCGCTCCACCTACAAACCTCTACCACCACCTGTCAAGCCGGGATGAGTCCACGCAACTTAGTTGATCAAGACAGAGCCCATATGACTAATGGCTGCACTGGAGGCAATCTTCTCTTGGAGTAACTTCAAATCCCTTTGATCCTGGGTGGCTTTCCACAAGTGTGATTCATCCTCCTAAGTCAGGGGACCACGTATGATCCTTCCTCCCAAAGTAGGGAATCACCCTCTTCTACAATTCATCCTCCCACGTATGGGGAATTGCTTTAAACCAACCACCCACCCAGGTAGTTCATTACTTAGTAGAATTTTATTTACCTTTCATATAAAACCTTTAGCACTGCATTTTTCCTATTCTACTAAGTTATCAAGTAGGTACTAGACACTTAGGAAATATTTGGAAAACTACTAACAGGTCTAGCATAGCATAGTAATACTAATAACCTATCATGCAAAATTTTCTAAGTAAAAGCTACAACAATGCATACATCAAAATAATAGGACGAAAAGTATGCAAGTGTGCCACTTGCCTTGGCAACAGGAGTGGCAGGAGTAGCAACCACCAAAGTCTTCGTGACTCTCCGAATAAACTAACAAAATAAACAAGCCACACATAAACATACAAACAAAAACAATAATAACAATACAATAATATATGCTATGCATGAAATGCATTTAAAAATCACAAGAAAATTACTACACTAATTTTTCTGATTTGTGAAAATATGCATGAGGTCAAAATGCAAATAAAACAATTTTTATTATAATAACAACATAAAACAATTCCCAAAAAGGGAATAAACACAAATTAAATACTACTGTTAAACAAAATAATTACAAAAAAATATGGGGTTGGTCCTACTGGACAGAGGGCTTCAAAACTAAACTAACCCAATTGGATTTACTCAAAAAGCTATTTTTAAACTAAAGTTATGACAAATTTACTCAAATTTCACATTTGAAATTCAAATAAATTTAAACTTGTCAAAACAGAAAACTAAAACGCCAGAAGGATTCTACTGGTTCTAAGGATTTCAAATATATAAAAATATTTGAATTTGGCCCAATAGATAAAAAGATATGATAAAACTAAGGTGTAGGGGTTTTTTCTGCAAAACAGACAGATTAAATCTAAATCCAGAAAATCTAGAAATGCTTGTCCACGCGGCGTCTCCTGATTGGCTGACAGATCCGAGTTGGCGCTGACTGGGCTGCTGACTGGGCGTACCGGTTCACTTAACTAGATCTAATCTAGGCCGTTGAAAACAGATCTGACGGTAGAGGAGCTAGGGTTTACTGTGCTGGCGGCCGGAGTTGCTCCGGTGACCTAACCGTGGCGGTGACATGGCCGGCGTCGCGCGTTCCGGCGAAGGGAGAGGGAGAGGGGACAGGGGATCGTTACCACGAGGTGCAGGACGTTGGGGCGAGCTTGTTGGCGTGGGAGACGGCGTCAGGGTGCACGGGTTCCGCCGGAATCGCTCGCCGGAGTAGCGCCTGCGGTCGGGGTCGTCGGTCGAGGATGCGCACGTCGGTCTGGGGGCACAAAAATCACCAAATGGTGTCAGAGAGGTGTGCAGGGTTAATAGAAGGAAGAAGAGGGCGAATAGGGGTCCTGGGGTCGCCGGAGTTCACCGGAAATGGAGGTTGACGGCGGTGGCCGAGGCGGATGGCGGCGGTGGATTGCGGGCAGCCTGGTGGCGAGGAGGTAGGGTTTTCGGGGGCAAACGAAGGAGGAGGGAGAGGGCTACTTATAGGGGTGCTCGGTCACGGCGATTGCGGCCTTTAAAGCACGAATTGAAGACGCCGATCGCCGGCCGGTTCTTGCCATGTCGGGTGCGGGAATTGGGGAAGAACGTGTCGGTGAAAAAAAAAAACAGGGGGTGGGCTGGACCGGTGCTGGGCTGCGCGCGTGGGGAAGAAATTGGGCTGCGGCTGGGCCGTTTTCGGGCTGAGCTGGCCGGGGTGGCCCTCTTCTATTTTTTTTTTGACCAAAACCTTTTCTTTTTCTAATAACAGAAATCATCCTAACTTTTGAAATACAATTTCAAATTGGTTCAAACCAATTTGAATAATTTTGTAAAATCAAAATAATCCCTTTAAATACTTTGGAACCTTTTCCAAAAAAAAAAAATCAATTATGTAATATTTGCATAATTTGACACCTTTAGATTAAAATATCAAATAGGCTTTTATAAAATCTTCTTGAACTCAATTAAAATCCAGAAAAATACTATGAGTAGTATCATGTGGTATAAATCATGATAAACTCATTTTTGTTATTTTTACCCAAAATAAAATTACCACAAATACCCTTGGGCATTTAAATGATAATTGATATTTCATAATATAAGAAAATAAATTTTTATTCTTTTGAAAACTTCATAAAACCAGGAGCACAAATGCACAAATGCAATGAAAAACATGAATGCCATGCTTGTTTTGAAAATTTCAAAACATAAAAAGTATTTTTCAAAAGGTTTTTGATTTTTCTGATTTTTCAAAAGTTTGAAAATCTTGGGATGTTACAGAAGTTGTTGTCTTCTTCCTTGCTATCGTCACCCACCACCACAGCGCCCCTCCTCTCCTCCCCTCTCCCTTATAACCAGCCCGGGCGCCCTCCCCAAACCCTAGCCCCTTTTCTCTTCCTCCTCTGCCGCCGCCACCTATCTCCCCTCCCCTTTCTTTCTTCCCCCAAAATCACCTCCATGGCCGGAGCATGCTCTCATGCTCGCCACCAATCCTGACCACCTCCATCCTTGCCTCCATGTCTGGAAGGTAGCACCAGACGTTCCCCTCCATTTCCCCACCTTGGAGCCACCGGCTCCCTCCTCTTCTTCTCGGGAACGAGCTCGCCCCAAAGCATCAAGGCCGGTCGCCGTCGTCGTCCTCGTCAGTACACGGTGCCTCGAGCCAATCTGTCATGTCCAAGAGCAGCGCCGTCGTTGACTACGTGCTCTACGCTGAACTATTCCCCCTCTTATCTAATGTGATTTAAATCTTCTCTCTTATCTATCTTCCGGTTATAGCATCTTCATGGGTGGACGATCCTTGCCTTGTACCTAATAGGTTCGATCTTCGGAAGGATCTCGACAGACGAACATCGGCATCGACGTGAGCATGAACTTCTTGTTAGTGGCGTCGAGAAGATCAACATGGTGCGAGAAGATCCGATAGATTGACCCCGCTCTTTCCCCCTAATAGTAGCGTCGATCTCTCCTGGTGTCGGTTGTAATGTCCCGGGGTTTTTCCCCAAATTAGAATTTGCTTGTTTTCTTTTTTGCATCATCGTGACATCATGCATAATATTACCTTGCTTTTTTGCAAAAGAAATCAAAATATTATCTTGGCAAAACCCTATTTTATTTTGGAAGCTCTCTTCAGCTTTGTCTGACCACACAAAATTCTTATATTTCTTGAGGAGGTCAGTTAATGGCTTAGCTATCTTGGAAAAGCCCTCGATGAATCGGCGGTAATAACCCACCAACCCAAGGAAGCTACAGATATCTTTGACGGACTTGGGAGTAGGCCAATCCAGGATTGCCTGAATCTTGTCGGGTATAACAGCTACTCCAGCAGCTGACACCACATGACCTAGGAAAATGAGCTCCTTTAACCAGAACTCACACTTGGAAAACTTGGCATAGAGACGATTATCACGAAGCTTTGTCAGAACTAGCCGAAGATGTTCAGCATGCTCTTCTTCGGTTTTGGAGTAGACAAGGATGTCATCAATGTATATTATGACGAACTTGTCGAGGGTAATCATGGAAGATGGAGTTCATTAGCCTCATGAATGTAGCCAGAGCATTGGTGAGGCCAAAGGACATGCCGGTGTACTCATACAACCCATAGCGAGTAGTGAAAGCCGTCTTCGGAATATCCTCCTTTCTGATTTTGATCTGATGGTAGCCTGACCTCAGATCCATCTTGGAGAATACCGTTGCACCATCTAATTGATCGAATAGGTCAGTTATCCGGGGAATAGGATACTTGTTCTTGATGGTTACCGCATTCAAAGGACGGTAATCAACAACTAGACGAGGAACATTTGAATCCCTCTTCTTAACAAAGATGACCGGGCAGCCCCAAGGTGAGCTACTAGGCCGAATGAATTCCTTCTCCACCAACTCATCAATTTGTTTCTTCAGCTCAGTCAGCTCTTCGGCTAGCATGCGGTAGGGCCTTTTGGAAATAGGAGCAGTTCCCGGGATCAAATCAATGACAAACTCCACACTTCGATCAGGTGGCATGCCAGGCAATTCTTCTGGAAAGACGTCGGGGAATTCACACACCACATATACCTCATGCATTTCAGGCGGGGTGATACCTTCCATGAAGTATAGACTGATCTCCAAAGAGAGAGGAGTGGCAGTGGAGGGAACTGCGGATGAAGGGTACCAGTAACACACTATCCCGTAGGTTGGGTGGATCACTGTGACAGTCTTGGCAGCACAGTCCAAGTTGGCCTGATATTTGACTAGCCAGTCCAAGCCTAGAATAACATCCAGACCATCTGACTTCAGGGCTATCAACTAGAACGGGAAGGGTATTGATCCTATGGAGATCTGCACATCAGGAGTAACCCACTTGGTTTGCCAACGGGACCCTGGTGTTTTAACCACTAGTGGGGAGTCCATGTTTTCAAACGGTATTTTGTGACTATGTGCGAATGATATGGATATGAATGAATGCGATGCTCCAGAATCAAACAAGACTGAAGCTGGATATGCATTAATTTGAAGCGTACCCATAAGAAACACTGGGGTCCTCTTCAACTCCTTCAGCCGAGACATGGTTTAGCCGACCACGGCTGATAGTCGTATACTGGCTGCTGGGGTGGAGGGAGCGGGTGCCTTCTCAGGGACAATCCTTGAGAAATGACCCGGCTGGCCCATAGTTGTAGCAAGTGAGGCCCGGTGTGCAGGCAGCCGAGGTCGAAACACCACTTCCAGCCGCACCCAAGGTCGAAGTAGCTGGCGAGGCGGATGTGGTAAGTATCCTGAGGGGAGGGCCTGGCAGGTAAGGAGCACATGGCACAACGCTGAAAGGCACGAAGACCCTGCGCTTCTTGCCCTCAGAAGAAGAGGAGCTCTTCTTGTCCATTGGAGCTGGCCTCTTGGAAGCCTCTAGCTCGTTCCTACCTTGCTCCATGGTGAGAGCCTGGTTGTACAGCTCCTGGTAGGACTGGAACTTGAAGGACAAGAGCTCATATCAGAGCCGCGGTGCAAGCCCTTGCGGAACAGATACTGATTGTCCTCATCATTGGTCACGTCCAGGCGTCCCTGGGTCAGATCCAGGAACTCCCTCCTCTTGAGGTGCATGATGGGCTTGGGGATGTAGGCCGCACGGAAGGCGGTGTGGAACTCCGCCCAGGTGAAGGCATGGCCGGCATCAAACATTGACACATGGCTCTCCCACCAAGAGCCGGCGACCCCATTCAGAAGTTAGGTGGCGAAGCTCACTTGTTCCACCACGGAACATGCAAGGCAGCGAACTTACGCTCGAGAGCACGCAGCTAGTCATCCGCATCAAGCGGCTCTCTAGCTTCAGAGAATGTCGGAGGCTCGGACCACAAGAACTCAGTGAGAGTGTTGCAGTCATTGTTCCTCTGTGCCCCTTGTTGCACCAACTGCTCGAGCAGACGCTCGTTTCGCAGCGGTTCTCCTCGATAGCCATCAGAACCTCCGCCATTGAGGGTGGCGGCGGTGGCTCAGGATCGCCTGGGTTACCATGACGAGTAGGAGCCATTCTGAATATTTGGAACAAGGACATAGTTAGTAACCATCTCCGAACAGTTAGGATAGAGCATTAGCGTCCTCCCTGGTACAGAGAGTTAAGATGGCACTATCACAAGAACAGATTAAGGCAACCACGTGTGACATCACGTC
The DNA here is from genome assembly GCA_012064385.1 of Puccinellia tenuiflora. Taxonomy (NCBI): domain Eukaryota; kingdom Viridiplantae; phylum Streptophyta; class Magnoliopsida; order Poales; family Poaceae; genus Puccinellia; species Puccinellia tenuiflora. Next base: position 362,588 of record QRDG01000553.1, on the reverse strand, counting down.
ATCGCGGCGATAGCAAACGGAAGCAACTGACTCGAGACAAACACTGGACGGTAAGAACCCAACCCCGACAACCTAAAACCTTGACACAACGGTTAAAACAAATAGAGATAAGATAACTCAGAGTAGAGAGAGTTGTATAAGGAAGTAAAAGAATCCTAAGAGAGTTTTCACAACTCATTTTTAGGTTATAAAATAATTTTCACGTAACACTAGACTCGACATCGACCAATAGAACGGGTTTCCTACAGGCAGTCCTGCACTGATACCAACTTGTAGCGCCCCGACCCTGAATTATACAGAGAGGCTATGTAACCCAATGCTACGCTACACAATCGAAGGGCATGGGGTTACCGCTCCCACACAACACCTCGATCATGCCATAAACACTGGCATAGCTATCAATGTATAATAAAGAGATCAAGACTTGTGGAAGAACTAGTGAAAGAACAACGATGCCCGAGATGTCGCCTAGGAGGGGGGGGGGGTGAATAGGCGATTAACACTTTTTCTAATTAGGGCTTGATAAATGCGGAATAAAACTATGTGTTTAAAATACAAGCCAACAACCTAATTACTAGGCTCACCTATGTGCAACAACAACTTATGCTAAGCAATTTAAGCAACAAGGTGATAGCAAGATAAGAACTTCAAGCACGAAGGCTGTCACATGTAAATTGCATAAGTAGAAGCTCGGGTATATAGAAATAACCGAGGCAACACGGAGACGAGGATGTATTCCCGAGTTCCTCCTTGTAAGGGAGTACGTCTCGTTGGAGGGGTGGTGAGCTCGCCACAAGAGGCCTACTCAAGATGCCACAAAGGCCTCACCCTATTCTCCGATGAACCTCACCAAGGGATTGGTTCACCTTCCACTATCGGAATCCTTCAAGGCGGATTCGGAGCCCTTTACAACTCTTCTTGGGGCACACACCCACAACTCAATTGGGGGCTCCCAAACTCGTGCTGAAGCTTCACAACTCGAAGTCTTCGCGGCACCTCCAACCGTCTAGGGTACACAATGCACCCAAGAGGCACAAGCTCTTGGGAACACAATGCACCCAAGAGTAACAAGCTTCTCAACCTTCAACTTCACGTATCACCGTGGGGAGAGCAACCCGATGCAACTAATGCAAAAGGCAAGAACACACCAAGTGGTCAAATCCTTCTCTCTAAAATCCAACCAAAGCAACTAATGCTATGGAGGGATTAGGAGGAAGACAAAGGAGGAACACCAAGAACCTCCAAAATCTAGATCCACGAGTTCCCCCCACTTAGAGGAGATTTTGTTTGGTGGAAATGTAGATCTAGATCTCCTCTCTCTTTTCCCTCAAGATATGCAAGAATCATGGGAGGAATGGGAGAGGGGCAAGATTTTCAAGGTCAAACAACGGTGGGAGAGAGAGGGGAAACGTGCTTGGCTCTTTGGGGAAGAAGGGGGCCTTATATAGGTCCCCAAGAGAAAGAGCGTTGCAGGAAAACTTACCCCGGAGACTCCGGTCTGTCCAGGCCGGAAACTCCGGCCCAAACCGGAGACTCGGGGTCATTCCGGGGTGTCTCTGGCAGGGCAACAGAGCCGTGCCACCCGTTCGACGAAAATCCAAAGTTTCAGACCGGAGACTCCGGTCTAGGGCCGGAGACTCCGGCCTACAGAAAACCTACAAAAACAATGAAACGAAAACTGCAATAACTTTTTCACCCGGACTCCGATTTCGATGATCTTGGGCTCGTTGGAACCGCAACGAAGAGCTCTACAAGATCATGCAGAGAAACATCATAGTCCTACAAAGGAGAATAAAACAAAATGTAGAAAGGTAAACCTTCTCTAAAAAGGAATAACCGGTAAATTCTCCAATATCAAAAACCAACAAGTTTTTCATCAAGACTCCGTTTTCTATGATATTGGGCTTGTTTCAAAGATAATCACAAGCCCTACAAGATCATGCATATACAATCATAGTCCATCATGTGAGGAGGAAATCATAAGGAGAGAGTTTGACCTCTCTTAGAAGAGACAAACCGGAAAAACCTCCAATATCAAAAACGCAAGAAGATATTCATGAAATCCGTTTTTGATGAACTAGAGCTTGGTATGGAGATGAACACAAGCTCTAAATTCTCACATGGATAAAAGCCAAATAACAACCAAGAAAGATGATTGCAAAGATGCAAAGGTTTGTGTCTCTACTACGATACGATCAAGATATTCGGTCGAGAGCCCCTCTTGATAGTACGGCTATCTATCTATAACCCGGTCTCTCACTAAACATCATGAGACCGGTTAAAATAGAAACCCTATCAAGATTATACCTTTGCCTTGCGCATTAATCCTTTTGAGGTCAATGGAGATGATCTTCATCTCCTCAAGGCGAACCATCTTCTTGATTGCGCTTTTCTTGGTGAAGATTCACATGTGGCTCCCCCATACACCAAGACGGGAGAAGCACCTCTTCGGCATATCTTCACTTGGCCTTTAACTTGATGACGAAAACCTTGGCCTTGATCAACAAAGATCTTCTTCCCTAACCTTGACTCCAACACATGGAGAACAAGCAAGACCTTGACTCCAACAATGGAGACAAGCAAGCAAATGGACACCTACAAATATAGCTCAATGCAAATATTAGTCCATAGAGATTGTCATTAATTACCAAAAACCATGCATGGGATCAACCATGCACTTTCAATCACCCCCATTTTGGTAATTGATGACAATCCCTTTTAAGAGGGTTTATATAAAGAATAAAGCAACCTTGCACGAAAAAACAAGCAAGGATGCAAAGCGCATTAAAGGAAAATGCAACAAAAGCATAAAACCCAAATTCCCTTAAACCCTCTAAACTTCTCCCCCATTGGCATCGAGTGCTGAAATGGGAAGAAAAATTTAGAGAGCCAATATAATAAGAGTTCCTCCATAAAGGTGTTGGCAATCCCTTTCAATGAAAACTAGAGGAAGTCAAACTATATTGAGGATCCAAAGCTTGCAAAAAGGATGAAATCATTCTAAACATCTCCACAAAGGAGAAAAGCAATCAAAAAGATCCAAAGCGAGAGTTCTAAATAACAACGGAGAAGCTCCCCAATGTTCATGCACAAATGAGGAGTGCATAAATATGGTATCCTCACTCCCCCAGAATCATCTACAACACTCAACAAGTGCAAGAGTGCATAATGCAAAAGCAAATCATAGCACTTGCACCAAAGATGTGGTTGAGCCAAAAGAAGATACCAATTTTCAAAAAATCATCATAAGATAGGCCCAACCGAGATAAAAGGATCTTTTAGAGAAATATGTTCACAAGCTTAGGGATACCAATTGGAAACTAAAACCAATTGAAAATGCCAAAAGCTAGTGAGATCATTTAGCCAATAAAATTCAACATGCTCACCATGGTAGGCATGAGGTCAAGATCTTCAAGAAATGCATGAGTGTGTAAAGATACCAACAAACATAAGACAAGCACTCACGAGACAAATTTGGAACCACCAAAGAATTATAGATGAAAAAACAAGGTGGCTCAAAAGAATTAGGATACCAACTAAAAGGTGACCTCTCTCATATGTATAGGTTTCTAATTGGACAACCATTGATGATATACATCCGCAAAGAAACATATACATACGAAATGGTTTGGAAAAAAGAAGAACAAGGTATCCAAAAGGAAGTCATAAATATACAAATGAGATTGTTGCTTAAATGCATAGCACATAGCTCAAATTTATCTCATTGTATATAAATGAACTTCAAATATATCAAATGCATCACACATATCACTAAGGGAACAAGAGATAGTGGAGATGCTTTGAGTTAGGCAACAAGTATCACAAAGAAATAATATCAATTGAAGAAAAGGTTTTTGCAAATTCATCACACATATCACAAAGATATATTAAGTGAAGAAATAGGCCAAAACCACAACAATTGCATATAAAAGCTTTCATGCCAAGAGACAACCTACACAAGGTTGGATACTAAAAGGAATGCATGAGATAGATACTTGTTACCGAGATGACATTGGTGATGAAGATGATGAGAGTTGGTTTGACATCAAAGCTTGACTCCGACAATCACATGGTGAGAACACCTTCCTTATGAATGAGGCAAGCATCCAATGCATCTCCATTGTACCTAAAACAAAATTTAAGCACAAAATGGTTCCCAAACTCATTGGGTTCCATAGTAGTTAGATCAACTACAATATATAGGAAACACTCCACATAAATATGTGCATATAGATATGAAATTTAATTTCATGCACATCTTAGCCGATTTAGGATTCGGTGGAGTATCCCCTATATATTGGATCAAGAAAGATAAGCATGCTAAAATAATATAAATTAGTAACCGAGCATGCAAAGGCTTTCTAGAACCAAAAGAGATGCAATTTGGACGAAAACACAAAGTGAACCAAAAAGGTTATCCAAATTATATCAAAATCCAAATCAACACATGAATTAGGATAAATCAAATCAACCAATGATTGATTCCAAAACACATCAACACATGAAGTGTGATATCAAAAGGAATCAAATCAACACAACAAATGATCGATAAGACACCAATTGAAGATAAGATACCAATTAAGACAAAAAAATATCAACTAGGAGAAAAGATACCAAGAAGAGGATGATACTTGACCGAAATCAAATAAAATAAAGTAAGGCAAAAAGGTATCAAGACTCCCACAATAAATATCAATTGGGAACAAATATCTATGGAAGAGATATTAAATTCCAATTAATACCAATTGAAGGCACCAAAGCAATAGATAAAGAATTAAAACGCCATATTTCGAAAAAGGTTTGTTGGTAGTTCCAACTATTCGAACCAACCGGCAAAGCCATGGTTAAAATAAGATGAAAACAAATGGTTTCTCACATAATATATGGAAATGCATATTAGAGAAAAAACCACACCAAGCAAACTCACACAAACAAGAACCAAAGGGTAACCACAAAGGAAAAATGGAACTTGTTTGAGCAAACATGCCACATAGGAATTAGATAATGTACAATATCAAATCTAAGTGGCAAACCTCAAATGTTCACATTTTATGGGATTGTAATATGCACATAGCTTATTACTCCCCAAAATGTGATAAAACATTTTATTTTTAACAAGAGGCAAATAAAACCAACTAGAGAAATTAATGGACATTGTAGAAATTAAATTTCTCATGAATATGACATACCACATAGTAACTAGATAATATTGAAATATCAATACTAGGTGGTGTGCTTCATGTACACACATTTTTAGGTTTGTGATGTGCACAAAGCACATCACTCCCCCAAAATGGGATAGTCCATTAATAACTCAAAGAGCCAAATGAAATCCACACAAGATTCAAAAATCTCAACCCACAAATTACACATACATGATACACAACTATCAAGCACAACCTTGAATAACAAGACAAGTAGGAAAGGAGTATATCATATACAAGCACATGCTAGGAACAAAACTAACACATGCAAGGGAGCAAGCAACTTTCAATGTATATATGAGTTAAATACATGTTACCGCAAGGAGGAAGCATTGGATATAAGATAGATATGTGATCCTCCAATTGACTTGGCTTGAGAAATAAAACCATGAAGATCCCTTAATTCTTCAAAATAGCCAAGTCACCAATGTCCTCCATCATCACCTATTGATCAAGTTGAAGCTTGTTGGTCCCCAACCAAGTTGGGTCCTAGGAGGTTAGTCACAATAGGTTTGGGAACCCAAATGGTGCGTTTCTTGACACCACTTTGAGCTCCCACATACTTGGCAAACACATTGCCAACTCTATCCTTCCCAAGAGAATAATCATCATTAATTATGATAGGGTTGGAAGAGGGTACCGTTAGTGCATGAGGAAGCAAAATGACCTTTGCCACGGCAAAGGTAGCAACACCGACTCTTCTTCTTCTTAATAGGCTCCTCAACTTGACGAGCATTGGCTTGAGTCTTCTTAGGAGGTGGCCGTTCTTCACTCGTGGGTGAGCACGAGATTGAACAAGAGGCCGCTTCCCTAGTTGCTTCTCACTAAGAGGCTTCTTCTTCATTGGGCAATCCCGAACATGGTGCCCTTCAACCTTGCACTTGAAGCAAATGATGTTGGCCGGGTTCTTGACTTGAACTTGGCCCTTCTTCTTCTCAACCTTGGACTTGTTCTTGATGTTGGAGTTGAATCCAAGTCCACTCTTGTCATTTGGGGATTGTTGCACACTCAACATGTTGTCAAGTGCCCTCTTCCCCTCATGACGCTTTTCCAAGCCTTTCTTCAAAGAAGTGACTTGGGCCTTGAGCTCACCCCTTTTCTCTACATGGTTAGTGACAACACAAGTACTAGAGGAGGTAGATGCATCATTGTTAGAGCAACAAGGCAAAGCAAGTAATTCATCACAAGATGTGCCAATATTACGAGTGTATGAACTACTAGGACTAGCACATGGCATTTTAGCATTTTTAGTTGAAGTTGTGCTATTATCCACATGAGGCTCACTAGATCACTAGTAGGAAAAGGGTTATAGACAGACGACATTCTGTGGCGCACCAATTTTCGTGCGCCACAGAAATATGTTTCTGTGGTGCACCGTGCTTGGTGCGCCACAGAAAGTCACATTCTGTGACGCACCTGGCCACATGCGCCACAGAAATGTGACTTTCTATGGCGCACCAAGCACGGTGCGCCACAGAAAGTCACATTTCTGTGGCGCACCAATCGAGGTGCGCCACAGAAAGTCGTCTGGGGGGGGACTGGTGAATTTTGGAAAAAAAATTCTGTGGCGCACCTGGATTGGTGCGCCACAGAAAGGTGACATTCTGTGGCGCACCAAGATTGGTGCGCCACAAAATTTCGGATTCAATGGCACCAGGGTTTACCCGGTCAGCAATTCACAGAATCCTCAAATTCCAAACCAAAAAAATTTATGGCCAACAGAAGAATTTTCCCAGCAAAATAAAAAAAATCAAAAAAAAGGGAAAAAATTCTGTGGCGCACCAATGCCAAGGATGCGCCACAGAATTATTGGGCGGGATTCGAAATTTTGAATCCCGCCCAATAATTCTGTGGCGCATCCTTGGCATTGGTGCGCCACAGAATTATTGGGCGGGATTCGAAATTTTGAATCCCGCCAGCCCCCTTCTCCCTCTCTTTTCCCTTTTCTCCTTCTCCCTCCACTTCTCCCTCCACCTCTCCTCTTCCTTCCCTCTTCCCTTCTCCTCTACACTTCTCTCCCCTTCTCCTCCCTCCTCCATCTCTTCTCCTCTCCTCCACATCTTCTCTACTCCTCCTCCACCTCCACCTCCACCTCCACCTCCGGCGACCTCCTCCACAACTCCGGTGACCACCTCCACAACCCCGGCGACCTCAACCTTCGGTGACCTCCTCCTCCACCCCGGCGACCTCCACCTCCGGCGACCTCCTCCACCACCGGCGACCTCCTCCACCACCGGCGACCTCCTCCTCCACTCCGGCGACCTCCTCCTCCACTCCGGCGACCTCCTCCTCCACCTCCGGCGAACTCCGGCGACCACCATCCTCTACCAACCTCCGGCAACTCCCTCCTCCACCGATCTACGGCCTCCAAAAAAATGAAACGAAACGAAATTTCGGCGACCAGATCTAGATCTAGATCTGGCCGCCCTTTTTTTTGAAATTCAAAAAAATTCTGTGGCGCACGGTGGGGATGGTGCGCCACAGAAATATTTCTATGGCGCACGGTGGGTGGGTGCGCCACAGAAAAATTTCTGTGGCGCACGGAGGAGGTGCGTCACAGAAAAAAATTAGTGGCGGCGATTCAGTGGCGTACCGGCCGTGCGCCACAGAATTAAAAAACGGTGCGCCACTGATAGGCTTTTCTGTACTAGTGGATGTTACCTTTGAAGTGATGGCCTCATGAGCTAACTTAAGACAAGTATAGGATGCTAGAAGTTCATCATTAGAGCTAGATAGCTTTTCATGATTTTCTTCCAACTTCCCATAGGATGCTAGAAGATTATCATTAGAGCTAGATAGCTTTTCATGAATTGCTTCCAACTTCTCATACTTGCTAGTTAGCAACTCAAGTTGAGCCCTTAGCTCAACATTCTCCTTCATAATAGATGCTTCACAAGAAGTGGAGTTAGTAGCACAAGCATCATTAACTTTAGGAATAGAAGAAGATAACTTGGCAAGCTCATCATTTAATCTAGCATTTTCATTTTTCGTGACTTTATATTTAGCATGAGCATGGTCACGTTCTTTAATGATTTTAGCAATTATATCATTATGAGACTCCTCGATAGAATCTAGTTTCTCCTCAAGAGAAGCACAGGTCTCTTGCTCTACCTCAAGATCATCTTCTAACGATGCTTTCTCCATAGCATCATCTCTTTCGATCTTACCCTTTTCTTCAAGGCTTGCTTCCAAGGCCTCAATAGTTTCCCCACGCTCAACAAGAGTGCTCGTGATTTCAAAGAGGTTAGATTGGGCACTTTTATTGCTAGGAAGGGCTTTAAGAATCATAAGACCTTTATTTTGAAGAAGGGCATTAATTTTTTCCATATCATCTTCTTCATCATTATTATCATTATAATTATTATCATGATTGTCATTACTAGACGAAGATTTAGCCATAAGACAATGAGAGGTGGATGAAGGAGAATAATTAATTTTTGAACTACTCAAGTCCACATCTTGTTCCATAGCAAATTGAGTTTCCTCTACATTATTATTAATACAAGATTTAGAGGGAACACAAGCATTTTCATCAAGGGAACAAGACGAAGCAAGCATATCATAAAGAGATTTATCCAAGCAATTTTTAGATGATATGCAAGGACTATCAACACTAACATGTAAATCATTTATAGTGCTATGTGTATTGAGGTCCAAAGATGAATCATTGCAACAAGATAGAGATAGATGATCATCAACAATGAGCTCACAATCCAAATTGCAAAAACCACCACTACTCACCATCACATTTGTTTGTGGCTTACCACATTTTGGTGAAGTAGATGAAGATGATAGCTCGTCACGGCCGGAGGTGGAGGGAGAACAATCATCCTCAAAAGAGTTGGACACTCCATATTTTTCTTGAAGCTTGGTCCAAAGCTCATGAGCATCCTGGAGAGGCATGATTGACTCGAAAACTACAACACTCACAAATTTGCAAAACTCATTAGAGGCTAGAGCATCTAGATATAAGTTTTTCTCATCCTCTAAAGTCGTCCTTTCGTAATCCTTTGGAGGAGAAAAACCTATATCTACGATACGCTCAATTGGGGTCCAAGACCCGTAGGTGACTAAGCATATGAGTTTTCCAAACATTAAAATTTGTGCCATTAAATCTAAACAAGGAATTGTGCACTAAATCCCTAGACGACATCTTTACTCTCTAGGCGGTAAAGCCAAACAAGAGAGACGAGGCTCTGATACCAATTGAAAGAACAAACGATGCCCGAGATGTCGCCTAGAGGGGGGTGAATAGGCGATTAACACTTTTTCTAATTAGGGGCTTGATAAATGCGGAATAAAACTATGTGTTTAAAATAACAAGCCAACAACCTAATTACTAGGCTCACCTATGTGCACCAACAACTTATGCTAAGCAATTTAAGCAACAAGGTGATAGCAAGATAAGAACTTCAAGCACGAAGGCTATCACAATGTAAATTGCATAAGTAGAAGCTCGGGTATAGAAATAACCGAGGCACGCGGAGACGAGGATGTATTCCCGAGTTCCTCCTTGTTAAGGGAGTACGTCTCGTTGGAGGGGTGTGAGCTCGCCACAAGAGGCCTACTCAAGATGCCACAAAGGCCTCACCCTATTCTCCGATGAACCTCACCCAAGGGATTGGTTCACCTTCCACTATCGGAATCCTTCAAGGCGGATTCCAGAGCCCTTTACAACTCTTCTTGGGGCACACACCCACAACTCAATTGGGGGCTCCCAAACTCGTGCCGAAGCTTCACAACTCGAAGTCTTTGCGGCACCTCTAACCGTCTAGGGCACACAATGCACCCAAGAGGCACAAGCTCTTGGGAACACAATGCACCCAAGAGTAACAAGCTTCTCAACCTTCAACTTCACGTATCACCGTGGGGAGAGCAACCCGATGCAACTAATGCAAAAGGCAAGAACACACCAAGTGGTCAAATCCTTCTCTCTAAAATCCAACCAAAGCAACTAATGCTATGGAGGGATTTAGGAGGAATAACAAAGGAGGAACACCAAGAACTCCAAAATCTAGATCCCACGAGTTCCCCCCACTTAGAGGAGATTTTGTTTGGTGGAAATGTAGATCTAGATCTCCTCTCTCTTTTTCCTCAAAGATATGCTAGAATCATGGGAGGAATTGGGAGAGGGGCAAGCTTTCAAGGTCAACAATGGTGGGAGAGAGAGGGGAAAACGTGCTTGGCTCTTTGGGGAAGAAGGGGGCCTTATATAGGTCCCCAAGAGAAAGAGCGTTGCAGGAAAACTTACCCCGGAGACTCCGGTCTGTCCAGGCCGGAGACTCCGGCCCAAACCGGAGACTCCGGGGTCATTCCGGGGTGTCTCCGGCAGGGCAACAGAGCCGCACCACCCGTTCGACGAAAATCCAAAGTTTCAGACCGGAGACTCCGGTCTAGGGCCGGAGACTCCGGCCTACAGAAAACCTGCAAAAACAGCAAAACGAAAACTGCAATAACTTTTTCACCCGGACTCCGATTTCGATGATCTTGGGCTCGTTGGAACCGCAACGAAGAGCTCTACAAGATCATGCAGAGAAACATCATAGTCCTACAAAGGAGAATAAAAAAATGTAGAAAGGTAAACCTTCTCTAAAAAGGAATAACCGGTAAATTCTCCAGTATCAAAAACCAACAAGTTTTTCATCAAGACTCCGTTTTCTATGATATTGGGCTTGTTTCAAAGATAATCACAAGCCCTACAAGATCATGCATATACACATCATAGTCCATCATGTGAGGAGGAAATCATAAGGAGAGAGTTTGACCTCTCTTAGAAGAGACAAACCGGAAAAACATCCAATATAAAAAACGCAAGAAGATATTCACGAAATCCGTTTTTGATGAACTAGAGCTTGGTATGGAGATGAACACAAGCTCTAAATTCTCACATGGATAAAAGCCAAATAACAACCAAGAAAGATGATTGCAAAAATGCAAAGGTTTGTGCTCTCTACTACGATACGATCAAGATATCGGTCGAGAGCCCCTCTTGATAGTACGGCTATCTATCCTATAACCCGGTCTCTCACTAAACATCATGAGACCGGTAAAATAGAAACCCTATCAAGATTATACCTTTGCCTTGCGCATTAATCCTTTTGAGGTCAATGGAGATGATCTTCATCTCCTCAAGGCGAACCATCTTCTTGATTGCGCTTTGCTTGGTGAAGATTCACATGTGGCTCCCCCATACACCAAGACGGGAGAAGCACCTCTTTGGCATATCTTCACTTGGCCTTTAACTTGATGACGAACACCTTGGCCTTGATCAACAAAGATCTTCTTCGCTTAACCTTGACTCCAACACATGGAGAACAAGCAAGACCTTGACTCCAACAAATGGAGACAAGCAAGCAAATGGACACCTACAAATATAGCTCAATGCAAATGTTAGTCCATAGAGATTGTCATTAATTACCAAACCATGCATGGGATCAACCATGCACTTTCAACTGGCACATCACAAACTCTATGACACAAAAGATCATATAGCAACTCGTATAACGAGAAAGATACAAATTACACAACAGGGGTCATAGACCCAACAGTACATCATGCGGAAGCGAGGTAGTTGTATAATACAACAAGATCCAAAATATGGCCTAAGAGGCCTACAGATAAACAAATCCCAGCCAGCTTGTTCCACGACATCCCAAGCTGCCACTTGGGAACCCCAGACTACTCGTCGATGTCAACGAAGAACCCACCTGTCTGCTCGGTGTCGTCCTCCTCTGAAACAAGTAATAATCAACAAAGAGAGACTGAGTAGGACGTACTCGCAAGTTTAGTAGGGCGATATAGACCCAATGATGACAAGGCTCTAAAGCTGTATAGTGGTTGTTTTGCATAAAGCTAGTTTTCCTTTTTAAAAGACATAAATGACTCATGGCATCGACTACTCAGAAGGTTTTCATAAAGGGATAAGATAGCAACTTTCTTTCTTCGGTTCACCTTGAACCAATAGTATCCAGAAACACCACTCGTCTCCACCAAGGCACTCACTCGAATCACCCTCGAGAAAATGAACCTTTTTAACACACGTTGAGTTGCAACCTCTAGCTGCCAAATTTTAATTAAGATTCATGTTTTCTATGAGCTAATCCGCCTTTCCCAAGATTTGTCCATAACCGTGGACATGGCTTTTCGAAAAGATTAAACCCTGCAGTGGTGTACTAATTTACCCATTGGTACCATCCGGCTCACCTGATTGGCTCTCTTCCGGGGAAAGCCGACGAGTGGGCGCGGTTAGACCTTTACCTTGCATGAGGCTTACTCAAGGATCATCAGTGTGCGGAAGGACAGGTTCAGTGCCTCCAACGCCCTGCCCCGCGGCCACATCCTAAACACCACCGTCCTCATCGTTTCTTTTCCACCCACACACTCACACGCAAATGGAAAATAGCAAACTAGAGGACCCTTGACAAGCCCCTCACAAATTATTCGGTCAGTAAGGAGCCCATACTCCCACCAATGGAAGCACGCTCGGTTCTTGGTTCTAGCTAAAAGCACTCTCAGCCTAGGCGACAAGAATGAGGCAAAACACCATCCCCCGATGGCAACTCATCCAAGCCTTTTAGCATTTTATTATTTACCACAAGTAACCAACATGTCCGAAACTTTCCATCAACATCATAAACAATGTAAATAAATTACCGGACACTTTAGCATTTGTCTAAGCATGGCTAAGCATAGCTAAGCATATGAACAACAGATATAAAGTATCTCAGGGCAACACATCAACATCTGGTTAATAGGAAGGAAGACATGTAATGGTTTAGGGACAATGCATATCATAGTGTTGCGGTAAAAATGCGTCCACACGAACACGTCCTTGTGTACCCACGGAGCCGGGGGAGGTACTCCACAACTCGCCTCGTAGGAGGCCGACTTGTAGCGCGATACGCAAGACAACAAGCCGACGCTTTTAGAACCAGACGCCACAACCCCTTGGGAGGGACCCAGTCGGAGGAAGCCGGCGACAATTGGCTGAGTTAAGCCGGATTTGACCGCTCTCAACTCGGTTGTCGATATTCGATGAACTCGTGCAAAGTCGTCGAATAACGGAAGCAGGAAACAAGGGTTTGAGGGTAAAAAGTAGGGTTTGTATTGATTGTCGATTGTTTGCTTAATTTCAATCGGCCGTCACCTCCTACATATATATAGTGAGGCGGCTGGACTTTCGTACAAGCAATTGTACTTCTACACGGATTACAACTCATGAAATAGGTCGGTTTCTACTTCTAAGCTAGGTAAGACTCCCGGTCGGTTCGTGCTGGACATCTCCGATCCTTGGAAAGTCACCCTTTGTCTTCCCGGGTTGAACCCGAACTCCTTCTGGCGCCACCGACTTCTGTTTTGGGCTTTGGCAAGTATTAAACTTCCTCACGTCTGGCTCCTCCGATGTGGCTTCTGGAATCTTCAGGAATCTTCGAGTCTAACCTGCATCGGGTCCCAGGTTCTTCCTGCAACCGAGTCAACTTCTGCCGGGTCATCATCCCAGGTCCTCTCCGAGTCATCTATTTCCTTTCGAGTGAGCTTGAACTGGTGACCCGATTTCTGACTAAATCGGGTTGATTTCCACCAGGTTGACTTCTGCTAGTTCTTCATTTTCTTGAATGAACTTGAACCCGTGCTGTGGCTAAGCCGAGTTCAGGCTAAGCCCGGGTTGACTCCTGCCGGGTCGCCACCGAGTCGCCATTCTTCCTCCTGAATGAGCTTGAACCCGAGACCTGCCAAAAACGGGTGCTAACACATGCCCCCCTGTTTTCTAGTAAAGCTTGCGTGCTAGAAAATATTCACTATAGAAGATTGTCCAAGGGCGATGCATAAGCTCATCGGCATATGTGCGGCTTATGCAGTTTGCCACATGCTTGGGTGAATTCTTTAAGTACTTCCCATTGATAGCTCGGGGCAGTATGTCGCCCTCCAAAGTTTCCACCAGATATGAGTTTGCCGGTACAATCCTTACGACTCGCAGTGGACCTTCCCAACTCGGTGACCATTTGCCAAATTTTGGCTTGTTGATTCGATCGGCAATATAACTTTCCAGACTAAGTCGCCGATTTGAAAATCCTTAAGCCGGACTCTCTTGTTATAAGCTTTTGCTACCCGCAACTTCTCCTTCTCAATGTCTTTCAGAGCCTTGATACGTTTGTCGGCTACTTCGTCTATATTGTCCATCATCAAATTGTGATAGTCCTCAGCCGACAAATCATTTTGCTTAGCGAACCTCAAAGCAGCCAGATTTACTTCTACCAGTAAAACGGCTTCTTGTCCATAAACTAACTCGAAAGGAGTTACCTTGGTTGCACCATGCCTTGAAATCCGGTGAGCCCACAATGCCTCGGACAGTACTTCATGCCACCTCCTCGGGTAGTCCTGTACTTTCTTCTTGAACAACTTGATCAAAATTTTGTTGCTTGACTCGGCTTATCCATTGGCTTGAGCGTAATATGGAGATGAACTGAGCATCTTGATCCCAAGTGATTCCGACAAACTGTTTCACCTCTTTAGCCATGAAGGAGGTACCTTGATCCGTAGTGAGAGTCCTGCGGGATACCGAATCTGTGAACAATATGCTCAGTAATAAATTGAATTACCTCTTTGTGGGTCATATTCCGAAGGGGTACTGCTTCAGACCACTTGGTGAAATAATCAGTACCAACCAGCACGAACCGATGCCCTTTGGATGAAGCCGGGTTAATCATACCAGTGAAATCAAGTGCCCATCCTCGAAAGGCCACGGCTTTACTATCGGATTAAGAAGTGAAGCCGGTGCTAACTGAATATCTCCGAATTTCTGGCATTGCTTCGCACCCTTTGTAGTATCGGAAGCAGTCATTAATCATCGTTGGCCAATAGACACAGCTCGTCTGAGCATCCACTTCATCTTGTGAGCCGACTGATGTGCCCCGTATAATCCATCATGAACTTCTCCCATGGAAACCTGGGATTGATCTTCATCCAAGCATTTGAGAAGAAGACCATCAACTGTTCGGCGATATAACTCGCCATCTATCAAGATATACTTAAAAGCAAGCCGCCGAACAGCCCTATCTGTTTTCTAACTCGGGTTCTTCAGATAATCAACAATAGGTGTCCTCCAATCAGCTGGCCGGGTTCCACCAGATTCCTCCGGAGCCGAATTAGATAACCCGGCTTTCCCTCCACCATCCGAGTTAGATGACTGGTTTTTCCTCCAGCTTCCGAGTCATTGACGAAGCTAAATCGGCTTTTCTGCTGTGAAAATATTCCCTCTACTGACATGATAACCTGATGCTTGTTGTGCCAACTCGTTGGCGACCAGTTGTCCTGCCTGGAAACATGAGATATAGAAAAATAATCCAGGGTTGATATGATATCCAGGCACCTGTCGAGATATGTGTTGAGTGATCCACTATTGCATTGGAAGATCTTGGCCACTTGCTGGACAATAAGCAGTGAATCGCCATAGCCTCGACATGAGTTACCCCTGCGTCCTTCAAAATTTCCAACCCGAATAGAAGAGCTTCGTATTCGGCTTCATTGTTAGTGCAAAAATAGTCTAAACGACAAGAGGCCTCAAAGATAGTACCGTGGGGCGAAATATACACAATGCCGACTCCTTGTCCCTACTGCAAATTGAGCCGTCAAAATAAAGTTTCCACGGTACAGCCGATACAATATTCAAATCGGCTTCTTGCTCCAAGTCAATCCGATGTTCGACGATGAAGTCGGCTACAATCTGCCTTTCATAGATTTGAGAGATTCATAGGCCAAATCATATTCAATCAACCCATACGCCCATTTGCCGATTCGTCCACTGAGAATTGGCCTATGTATCATGTGCTTGATGACATCGGTTTGACTAAGAACTTTGCACTCGCCAGATAAAAGATAATGGCGCAATTTGGTGCAAGCAAAATAAAGAGATACACAACCTTTCTACAAAGCTGTACCTAGACTCGGCATCTAGCAGTCGCCGACTCAGGTATGTAATGACGTACTCCTGTCCTTCGGCTTCTTGAGTTAAGGCTGCTCCAATCACCTTTTCCTCGGCGGCAATGTAAAGCCGAAACGGTAGACCACGAGCCGGCTTCTCAGAACTGGAGGTTTAGACAAACAGACTTTTATTCTATCGAATGCCTCTTGCTGTCTTGCCCCCCAGGTGAACTCGTCATCATTCTTGAGCCGAAGGATCTGTGTGAATGCATCAACCTTCCAGACAAGTTAGTATAAATCTCCTCAAATAATTTACCTTGCCTAGGAATTTCTGCATGTCCTTTTTACAAGTCGGCGCCTGCACTTTCTGAATAGCTTCAATCTTTGCCGGGTCGATTTCTATGCCGGCTTCATGTATGATGAAACCAAGGAACTTTCCAGCCGACACGCCAAAGGCACACTTCAAAGGATTCATCTTGAGCCCGTACTTCCTCATTCTCTCAAAGCGAGTCATAAGTCGGCCAAATGATTTAACTCGCCGTCCGACTTGACAACTACGTCATCAATGTACACCTCCAGTACGACTCCAAGAAGATCATGGAATATTAAGTTCATCGCTCTTTGATATGTGGCACCAGCATTCTTCAACCCAAAGGTCATTACTGTCCACTCGAATAAACCAACGAACCCGGGGCAGCGAAACGCTGTTTTAGCCGAGTCCTCTTCGGCCATGAATATTTGATTATACCCCGCATTTCCATCTAGAAAGCTGATGACTTTGTGTCCTGAGGCATCATTGATAAGCATATCGGCTATTGGCATAGGATATTCATCCTTGGGCGTAGCTCGATTTAGATCTCTGAAGTCTATGCATGCCCTGATCTTACCGATCCTTTCTTCTCGACCGGCACAATGTTGGAAATCCATTCGGCATACTTGCAAGGCCGGATGAAGTCTTCCTTGATCCGATCATATATTGCCGGGTTGAATTTGCGAGCCGGCTGTTTATGTGGTCTGAAGCCGGCTTTTATCGGTAACCGATGCTCAACGAGTTCTCGGCTTAACCCAGGCATCTCGTGGTACTCCAAGCAAAGCAGTCCACGTATTCCCTTACTAGCGTGATTAACTCGAATTTATAATGGCTTCTAGTTCCTGCTTACAAACATCGGCCTGGGAATAATGCCATCCCCAATGTCTACTTCCTCGAGCGGGTCGGCCGACGTAAAGCCTTGTCCCAACTTATCCATGTCGTGGTTCTTCAATTGCCTCGCACATATCGTTCCTCTCTGCCCGATACTTGTCCAGACTCTTTTGCATCCACTCATCGTTGGGATCCATTTATTTGAGTTGCAGCCGATTACCACCAATCGGCTTTAGAGATACTGGCACGAATCCGTCCCTGGTTGCACTCAGGAAATCGAACCCGGATAAATCATGCCCCGAAAGACATGTAGCATTTGAGTGTTGCCAGTCAACAATGGATTCGGCTAAAGCAATACATGCTGAGTTGTCGGCATGAACGACCTCAATTATCATCGATCCATTGTACAATTGCTGGTGCATGGTGGATGCACACACTGATTTGCATGGAGCCAATCTCGTCCGAGTAGCACATTGTAATTCCCTTGCACCTCAGCAACAAAGAATGCAGTAGCCAAGGTTTTGCTCCCACTGTGAGTTCCAAGCTGATGACTCCTTTGGCTTCCACTCCTTCTCCTCCTTCGAACCGTTCAGTACCATGTTCGTCTTCATCGGATCATCATCCTCTAGCTGTAACTTCTTGAAGACAAAATACGGCATCAGGTTTACCATAGCACCTCCATCAACCATCATCCTGGTAACCGGCTTCCCATTGATATGTCCTTTGACATACAAAGGTTTTAGGTGCTTAACCGGTCCCTCAGGTTTCTCGAAGACGGCATTCTTGGGTCCAAAGTTGAGCGGTGCTACTTCACCTTCTTCTTCTAGAGCACGGAATTCAGCAGGCAAATAATATACCATGTTAATATCATACCTACCCGAGTTGGTGTTCCTTCATAATCCAGCAAATCTTCCTCTAGCAAATTTT